>JAEQBA010000230.1:1427840-1560343 GCA_019434445.1 Phalangium opilio | reverse complement strand
CAGACACACACGATCGTTACAGAACCTCTCCGGACATACGTCACTCGGAGAGGTAAAAATAGTAAGGTTTCTACTAGCAAGTTTTTAAGTGATATGTTCTTTCCATAAGTATGACACTTTCTATACTTCGTAATGCTTGCTGAGAGACTTACAGCTCGAGATAACTAGTTCTAGCAGAACGACGGAAGCCAGAAGAGATGGTTTTATAAAATAGGAGGTGCTTATAGAGAAAATGTGGCCTCGACGTCATTTTCTACGTCATCTCGCAAGAGCCAATGAAACGCGACGATTTCCACGTTTTCTGCTCGAGTAATAAATGTGAGCGAGGGGACTATGCTTATTTCCGGTTAGCAGATTGTCTACTCTTCGCGATCCAGCGATCAGTGTAGGAAACCGTTAAGCCTTGGCCAACTATGTTTATTCACATTCATTTTAATATTTAAATAAGTTGATGAATGTCAATCGGTGCTCAATTTAGTAATACAGTTTTATAAAAGATTAAATATCTTGCTGTGCTAGGTGTGGCGCCTTCCAAAAACTCGACGACCAAGGCTTAGAGACAATCAAATCGACTGGCCTCAAATATTTTTTTTTTTGGAAACAAAAATACCACCCTAGCTCCTATTTAGTCTGTATTACTAAGCCTTTGACAGCAGCGCCCAGTCACCAGGCGTATGTCGCTTTACCTCGAATCTATGACCTACTTCTATCACTTCATGACCAAGCTCTCTCCAGTTTGTAACCAGTGACAAACTTAAATGGAACATATTTTATGAACTTATGGTCATACGAACGTTAAGCGTCATTTGAATTGTCTGAAAATTACATAGGGGACATTTTGATGCAAATCATTTCTCTGAAAAACATAGCCTTAGACGTATTTTACAGCACGGAGTTCAGTGCAACCGTAAGTTAAAAAGATATGTTCCATCCATAAGTTAGTCACTGGTTACAAACTGTAGCTGGTCATGAAGTGATTGAAGTAGGTCATAGATTCGAGGTAAAGCGACATACACCTTGTGGTGAGGCGCTGCTGTCAAAGGCTTAGTAATGTTGACCAAATAGGACCTAGATGGAAGTCCTGCAAAATTAACTACCGAGTGTAGGACTTCAATTGACTCGCTTCCGTCGTTCTGCATGCTAGAACTAGTTTTTTCGAGATGTATGTCTCTCAGAAGCATTACGAAGTATAGGTACTGTCATACTTATGGAAGGAACATATCACTTATGGTAAACCAATATTGGAATTTCTGAAAACTGTCATTCATAATATACATAGAATGTGTGATGTGGGCTTTAGTCGTTAGTTTGACAAATCGTTCTACAAGTTATTCCGCCATAAAGGCATGGCGTCTTAAATCAATTTTAGGTCTTTTTTGCTTCTGGAAGATTATTTACCGATCTAAATTTCCGCTACGTTTTTTTTATAAACTTTGTAAAAAATGATGATTTTTTGCATTATACCAAAAGTATATAGGTTTAAAAACGAAAAGTATCCTACACTTCGTTAATTGAAACTTTCTGGCGCCGTGTAATATGAGATTACATTTTGTGATTTCTTTACTGATTTTATGATTTCGTATTTCTATGGGATTTCGAAATCGGCATTGATTTCGGGTTTCTTCAGTTGGATTTCTCGGGTTGCGTACGGGATTTCATGAATGACCGACCCCTCGGACCACGCCCAGGGACTAGTTTACTATTGAGGACGCTAAGAGGGTCACTGGTCCCTTGGACTACTTTCAAAAATATCCATATTTCCCAGACTTACTCTTAAGACAAATTAGTTTTCAAAATAACACTAACAACATAATTAAGAAGGCCCCACATTTATTTATTAGAGATACTATGCAGGGATAGCCAAAAACCAAAGAAATTAGGTATAGCCAGAAGGGGATAATAGGAGAAGGATGACACTCTTTATCCTCTTAATACTTTAGTTATGTAAGGCGAGGGAACCCTTTTTGGTTGCTTTCCCGCTCATCAAACTTCAGATGGGTAACTATCGCACCGTGCTAGGGTGAATTCTATAACTGCTTGGTATGTACTAAATCCTCTGCAATCAAGTAGGCACAAACCTTGATTGTCTTGAGGTGGCTGGGACAAAAACACACAATCGCATGCGCCTTGGAAAATAGTTAAGCAGCGCTAATAGAGTGATGGTGAGGGACCTATTTACGTGACGTATATGTGCATGATTCGGTTTAGTAACCTTGTGCACTCCAAATGTTAATTCTGATGTTGAGAAGAATCATGTTACAAGTGTCCCAGCCTCTTTGTGGTTGTACACTTTTCTCGAAAATATGTATTACATACTTCTGGTGTAGCTCAAGAAAACTTAGAGGAACCCCCTTTCTAACACATCTTTGGCAAAAGCTATCTTGCAATTCCACTGGATAGATTTTTTCTGAATATACTACGAAGACCATGAGAAGGGGTAACCACTTGCTTTAATTAGCGTACACCCTCTCTGTTGTGATTACGAAATCAGTAATCCTTGGTACTCATTCGTAATCATCCGAAATCATTTCTTTACTTCACCTGAACTTAACGTAATCGTACTGTAATCATTTCTTTACTTCACCTGAACTTAACGTAATCGTACTGTAATCATTTCTTTACTTCACCTGAACTTAACGTAATCGTACTGTAATCATTTCTTTACTTCACCTGAACTTAACGTAATCGTACTGTAATCATTTTGTACTCATCGTAATAATAGCCTAATCATTTCGTACTCATCGTAATCGTACCGTTATCATTTTGTACTCATCGTAAACGTACCGTTATCATTTTGTACTCATCGTAATCGCACCGTTATCATTTTGTACTCATCGCAATCGCACCGTAATCTATTTGTACTCATCGTAATCGTACCGTTATCATTTTGTACTCATCGTAATCGCACCGTTATCATTTTGTACTCATCGTAATCGTACCGTTATCATTTTGTACTCATCGTAATCGCACCGTTATCATTTTGTACTCATACCGTAACAGGGTTCGTATGGATAAGTCAAGGATAAGCTAGTTTCAAAAGTCTGGGATATGTCAGGGATTTCGTTTGGTATATCAAACCATGATTGCGTCGAGCAATGCTAAAAATAGGCTGCAGGTGTAGTTATGAAGTGGGCTCTACAGGTAAACACCTTAAAATAGACATTAGGGACATTGGGAAAATTTGGTCAGGGATAAGCAGCTGGGAAAGTCAGGGATTTTCAATATAAAATCAGTGTACACAATCAAATTCTTAGTGGTTAGCCCCTTGTAAACGCCTTCAATTTCTCGACAGGGTTTACATTTTTAGTAAGGGAATCTTGTTTTTCGTTCAATTGATTTTTTGAATCAGCGGGACATAACGCAAAACCAACAACAAGCAAGACCAAAATCACCTGAAATCATTCGTTCGTTGATCATCCACCTCATTTTGAACTAGAGTAGCCTTGGTCCTCAAAAAGAGTATCTCGAATTGTCCAATATACCAACCATGTTTCTCTATTTCAAAATTATCGACGCCGTAATGTTCGTCATCCTAGTTAGTTGGAGAAGGGACTCGGCAATCGCCAAGGATTCTACGGAGAGATTCTGGCGAGCGATGCTTCGAGGAGACCTTGCGTCTTCGACGGTCGACAACCTCCGGCGTCCATCCAAACTGATCCTAAAACCTCCACCGAGCAGAGACTCTGAGACTGAAGAGGAAGGAGCGCCTGGAAGAGGATGCTTTCAGCCAGCCGGAGATCGACCCAGGGATACTAGATGTTTTAGGAGGGATTCGAAGTGAGCGTTATCGGCCGGCGCGTCTACCCAGTGAGCACAAATAGAAAGAAGAGTCAAAGAGAGAAGGGGAAGGTAAATGTAACGGTCGGCCATCATGGCTCTCACGCGCACCTACCTCGGCGCACAGCCGAGGAGTAAGACGGTCACGTCATCCGTTGAGAAGGAAATTCAAAAATGGTAAGCACAAAAATACGGTTAGAGGCTCACACCTCGGCCGTAATACTATTGGCCGAAACGTAAACAAATTTCTCCGATTGTCTTCCCTCTCCGTTGCATGTGCTGCACTGGTCTTAGAGAGCCCCAGGACTGGTAACGTTTTTGAAAGGGGGGATGACGGAGAATTTTGTCTCTCCGACTCTCCTTTCTATTTCTGCTCTCTGGAGTCTGGAAGGATTCGAAGGGAGAAGGAAATTGTGGAGACGTTATCGGCCGGCGTGTCATGCGCAGTGGGACCGTCTACCGGATTTATACATTTTCGTAGTACCATTCAAGGCCAAATCAAGGATGATGGGGGACTGGAGGATGCGAAATTTGAGAGAAATAGGGACGGCAAGCCGCCAACTGTGGAAAGGCTTAGGTCCGGTGGGAAGCAACAAAATGAGGGAGGAATATTAAGTCGGAATACGACTTCAATTTGTACTTAAAAGGCGGAAAACAAACGAGAGGGCACGCGTTTTAGGCTCCCGTTAAATTATAAACCTCTGCCGCAGGGGCGTCGGAATGTAGGTGAAAAGGCACGAGCTTCTCATCCCTCTTAATACATCTAATATCCCTGATTGGGATGAGAGAATTTTGGTAGTGCTTGCTTTCTCCCCATTATTTTTTTCACTCATGTATCAGAGCTCTTCGATACACGCTGCGCTTCATAGAGATTGACCCTTTCATATACTCGTCTTAGTTTTAATTAAAAATGTAATTTTCATTATTCTGAAGTGCCATCGACTAGCATTTCGAAATTACGACACTCGCATGAACGTATTTTTTTAAGATTAGGCCCTGAAATTGCGCCAAAACCTTTCAATGCGACCTACGATATTATGTTTCTTAAAGGTCGACTTCCATGGAACAGAGTTCTAGCGAACTGAAAACCGAGCATCGAGACTAACAATAGCGCAACCGTGCGGATTTTCGAATCCCCGCTGGGGTAAAAGAGAAGGGTTCTAGCTAACTGAAAGCGTGCAATGCGGTTCTAGCTAACTGAAAGCCGTGCAATGTGGTTCTAGCTAACTAAAAGCCGTGCAATGTGGTTCTAGCTAACTGAAAGCCGTGCAATGTGGTTCTAGCTAACTGAAAGCCGTGCAATGTGGTTCTAGCTAACTGAAAAACGTGCAATGTGGTTCTAGTCAACTGAAAGCTGAGCATCGAGAATAACAATGGAGCCACCGTGCCGATTTTGGAATCCCCGCTGGGGTAAAAGATGGAAGGGTTCTAGCTAACTGAAAGCCGTGCAATGTGGTTCTAGCGAACTGAAGATACACAATAGAGAATTTCCTTCAGGGGAAAGCAAAAACTTGGGAGGAAATAAATTTAAAAGGATTTCTATTGTTCATCTTCAGTTCGCTAGAGCCACATTGTACGGCTTTCAGTTAGGGAGAACCCTTCCAACCTTTGACCCAGCGGGGCTTTGAAAATCGGTACGGTCGCTTCATTGTTAGTCTCGATGCTCGGTTTCCAGTTCGCTGGAACCCTTTTCGATGGAAGTCGGCCTTTAAGTCAGAAATGCATTTATTTTTCCAGATGTCGAATTTTTAGCGTTTAAATTATGCTACTCCTTTCTACCACCAGGCGCCTGATATTTTTTACCTCTCCGAGTGACCATGACGCCGCGGAGGGGACGTGTCTGTCACTTCGTTCGCAGTTGGCAAATCCGAGCAAACGTGTGCGCAGAAAGTAGGCATACGCTTGAATTGAAACGTCATCAATAGCTATGTTTAAAATAATTTTAGAAATAAAATTTCTTAAAACGACTGAAATAGAATTAAGGTAAATTTCTGCCGATTAAAATAATTAATATCAATCATATTTATTTAATTATTTAAGAAAACCTCTTAATTGGTGTCTCGACTCGTAGAGGCTAGTTTTGGTTTCGCAACATCAGGGAGGAGGAATGTTGTAAAGGAGTGGTCTACGCACGTTGTAAAAAGAGAGAGAATTCTCACAGATTCCGGGTTAGAGCTCTGAGACCTAACCGAGGCTCTTTTTTTTCAGGTGCATGCGCGATTTTTTTCTCCGGACCGTCGGCCGCTAAAATTTACTCTCGCGTGAGTCTCGACGCCGCGGAATTTTTGGTTTCGAGTCGAGTCTCGAGTATTGAAATTTTCCCTTATCGAGTATCGAGCCGAGTCTCGAGTACTCGAATAGTTGGAAAATTTGTTTCGAGCATTTATCGAGTAATTGGGACTTGATTTGGCAGTATTTCAGCACTTTTTGTTAATTTATCGCTCTCATAATAGACATTTAGTGTAATTTTGATCATCGACAACTACTTCAAATAATTCCCGGACGGTATTAGTCTTCTTCCCTTTTAATTTAACAAACTTAATTCCTAATTAATATGTTCTTCGCAATCTCATTCCTCAGAGAAGTCACTAGCCATTGTTATACTTCGAGCAAAGTCACAAACGAAAATTACTAAGCTGAATTTATAACGATTTGTTCTTACTTTAACTCTTAACTTCGGCCCATGGCTAGTCTAACTATCGTTATAAAGGTCATATACCCGGGTGGCTCACTTAACGTTCACTATTGGGGTTAGTGAGATAAATAATATAATTATGGTCAAAGTTGTCTAGGGGATTGTTTTTAAAATATAGGAGTAATAACTCATGGGAAACGTATTTGGAGTTTGCCAATCAAATATTTAATAACACTAATTAAAAATAATAAATAATAGCATGCACACTAAATGAGACTGGTAATAAAGAAAATAATAGCATGCACACTTTTAATAATATACTAATAAGGCCTGTTTTAACTAAATACGATATCGTATTTCAACACGGAAGGTGTTTATAAAAATACTGAACCACATAAGGGTTTTAAGTAATAATTATTGAAATATAGTTCACCACATAAGGGTGTTAACATAATGAAAGCTCTTTAAATAGCTTTTTAACTTTTCAACCACAAAAGGGTTTAGAGTTCTAAACAAAGGTCCATAAGGACTTTTAATAAATGTTTTTGGTACGTTACTCGTTTAGTCGCGGGAACGTCTTCATCTCCACGGTGCGGTGATCCAGAGGTCGGTCGCGGCGCAAGGCCGAACGATTGGCGCGTGGCGCGTAGAAATTAGGGCTAGGGCCCAGCCAACGAAATGTTCATGACGATAGTCTTTGTCTCCAGCGAGACCGTACTTAACATTTACCGCGAGCGTTGAAGTTTTAAAGTTTTGCGCGCACTTAAACGGTTTGGCGCGGTTCACCAATAAAGGCGGTCAGGAACAGCAACGGACATTGGTTCGGTCGGCAGGTAGCTTCGTCTACGGCATGAGAGTCGGACTCGTCTCTGGCATAAGCGTCCTCGATGATGGAGAGTGAAAGAGATAAGAATGTAGTCCATTGTTCACTCTGGGCTTATATAGGTTTTTGGTGGTCAAGGGTTTCATCCATCGAGCCAATCATTGACGAGCTTTCTGCGGTCAACGTTCGTAGTCGAGTTCCGTTTTTTGTTTGATGACGCACTTGTTGCAGGTGTTTGAGAACGCGAACGCGCCCTCTTATTTCGTGACCCAAGAGGTCAGGGTTTTTGTTCGTGGTCCGAGTAGAAAATACTTTTCTCTCGTCCACGTTACAATAATATACTAAGATACTAACAATACACTAAAAATATCTACACAATAATACATTTGAAAAACACGATTGACAAACTCCATTCTTTAGTTAAGGGGTTAAAAATATATGTACAAGTAAAAGGGACTCTCACGAACCCCCAGAGAGAATTGTAAGCCGTTCAGGTGCGCCTAGAGACCATGGCCATTGGCCTTCTATTTGCGAGGTAATTCCCCATTGAACCGATGTTCGCGACCAGCGCTGACCCCAACTCAAGGAGAATTATTGAATATTTAAAGGGAATATAATAATTTTAAAGGGAAGATTACTTTTTATTAAATTTGGCGTTACAAATTCCCCCGGAACTAACGTCGACGTCCGCGGAGACTATATACAAAAACTAAGGGATAAATATATACAAAAACTAAGGGAGAAATATATACAAAAACTAAGGGAGAAATATATACAAAAACTAAGGGATAAAAAAAAACTCAAAAAAAAAATTCGAAAAACTTCTGTAGTTACTTTATGTACATTTGCGCAATCAGGAAACTATTTACAACCATAAGTATGTTAACGTTACTTATGGCGTGATGGGACATTGAAAATAACAAACCATCCCAAAAATAAAATGGTGCACCAAAATTTGGAAGAAAAAAATCAGCCAAATACAAAATTAAAGGCAGTATCTCTCAAAAGGAGTGAGGCCTATACAAAATTAACTCAATCACACTAGGATTGGTTTGACCCTTCCAGTATTGGGGTCTCGTGGTCGCAAAATGCGTCCACTTGTATTGGTTACCTCGTCAGGTTCAGTAGTATCACAAGTGTCTACTGGTGACGGGTTGCTAACATCGCTAGGTTGGAGAATCGCCTCGTCACGCGCAACATATGGTTTAAGCTGGGATATATGGTATTTACCATAGAGGGCCTTTTTGTCCATTGTTTCTAATTTATAGCTAAGTGGGCTTAATTTCTGCGCGATTCGATAGGGACCATCAAATGAAAGCGAAAGCTTTGAAGCGAATTTATCAGCGGCATTAGACAGAAAATGGGACCTTTTTAAAACCAGGTCTCCTTCTGACAGTTCGAAATCTCGGTGACGTTTATCGTAATAAACTTTTTGTTTCATTTGAGATTTCTTCAAATTATTGTATGCCTTTTCTAAAGAATGGGTAACTTTTGGCATGACCGTAAGACCATAGGCCTTTCCTTTTTCATTAGTCACGTCAACATCTGACGTCTGGGAATCAGTTAGAGAGCACGCTGTGCGTATTTCGCGTCCGAACATAAGTTCAGAAGGACTAAACCCAGTGGAATCATTGACCGCTGTTCTTATGGCCATAGCGTACTGTTGGAGTCCTTGATCCCAGTCCTGGTGGTTGTCATGGATATAGGAAGCTATCATAGTACCGATAATTTGGTTATGTCTCTCAGTGAAGTTTTCCTGAGGATGATATAACGACGTTAGTCGTTGCTTAATACCATATTGCTGGTACACATTTTTAAGTAGCTTAGAAACAAAAGCCTTTCCATTATCGCTAACAACCACCGAGGGAAGACCATAACGTGTAAAAACATCGTCAATTAAATGTCTAATTATGGGTTTTGAAGTACCGTTGCGAAGGGGAAAAATTTCCACCCATTTGGTTAAATAGTCCGATACTACTAGGATAAATTTAAATCCACGTTTACTTCTTGGGTACGGACCTTTTAGGTCCACTGAAATTACATCAAATGGTTCGGTTACGTCGCTGCTTTGCATAAGGCCAGCAGGTAATTGTCTGGGGATCTTATGCTTCTGGCACACCGAACACGTTTTACAGTATTTAATAACATCCATTGTCAGTCCTTGCCAAGTGAATTGACTCTGGACTCGCCTAAGCGTTTTCTTAGTACCGAAATGTCCGGCAGAAGGAATGTCATGGCTAAGAAATAATATTCTAGCTTTCAATGATTGGGGTAAATATATTTTACAAGGGTCCCACCCAAAATGGCAAGCTTTTCCCACGTCCTTATATAAGACGTTATTCCTAATCTCGCAAAGAGGTGCTGTCTTTTCTATCCATACACGCAACTTAGGGTCCTCTGGTAAACCACCATCATTCAAATAAAGAATGAGAGGGCCTAATTTAGGGTCGGTAGTTTGAGCATTAATTAACTCTTCGCGATCATAAAGAATAGGTTTATTGTCTGGATTGGCGGTAGATATAGCCGAAATCTGACCATCTAATAGGGTGTCGCTTTCTGGGATACGCGATAACGCGTCGGCAACGGAATTATCTTTTCCGGGGACGTGATGTATATTAAAATTAAATGCTTGCAACCGAGAATTCCAACGCGCAAATTTACCGGTTGGGTCAGGAGCTCGGTGCAGCCATCGAAGGGCGCTGTGATCTGTATAAACATCGAACTGGGTCCCTTCAACGTAAGGTCTAAATTTTTCTACGGCCCACACGATTCCCAAACATTCCCTTTCAGTTGTGGAATACTTTTGTTCCGCCGAGCTCAGCGCCCTACTGGCGTACTGAACTACGTATTTCTTACCATCAATATTTTGAGACAGAACGGCACCTAAGCCCACATTAGAGGCGTCGGTGTGAATTATGAATGGGTATGCATAGTCAGGGGATGTTAAAATGGGTGCTGTAGCTAATTTAGTTTTCAAAATGTTAAATGCGGACTCCTGGGCTTCCGTCCATTTCCACGGAGTGTCATTGTGGAGTAGTGAGTTTAGGGGCTGCGCGATCTTAGCAAAATTTTGTACGAAACGCCTATAATACGAGGTCATACCCAAGAACCTGCGGAGTTGTTTAATATTTCGCGGGGTTGGAAAGTTTTCCATGTTACCAGTTTTATCGGGGTCAACCATGACACCATTATGGGACACAATATGACCCAAGATTTTTGCTTCCTTACGACAAAATTGCGTTTTAGTAGCTTTAATAGTTAAGCCCGCGTTTAGTAATCTTCTAAAGACTTCCTCTAGTGTTTGGATATGTTGGTCGAAAGTGGCAGACGCTATTATAAGATCGTCTAAATAGGCACACACCCCTGAGTCATTAAGATCCATAAACAAGTTGTTCACCATCCTTTGGAATGTTGCGGGGGCATTGGTCAAACCGAACATCAGCACCTTTGGTCTAAAAAGACCGCGATGCGTCACAAAAGCGGCCATGTCTCTGTGTGCCTCGTGTAGGGGCACTTGCCAATAGCCACTTCGCATGTCTAACGTGGTGATATAATTTGGCTTGCTAATTGACTCGAGGATGTCATCTATTCTGGGGAGAGGGTATTTATCCTTAACCGTTACGCTATTTAGCTTCCGATAGTCGGCACATAAACGGGAATTAGGCTTTTTCTCTACCTCCCCCTCTAAAACTGACTTTTCACCTATATCGGTTTTCTTTCCCACTAAAACAATAGGGCTTGCCCAAGGACCGCACGAAGGTTCTATCAGGTCCTGCTCCAACATCTCGTCAATTATGCCGTCAATAATTTGTCTTTTGGCGGGGGAATAACGATAGGGGGCACTAGCAATTGGGAGCGCCTCTCCTACATTAATATAGTGTTCGATACAAGTAGTTCGACCAGGTAGTTTAGAAAATATGGGTTTGTATTTGTGCACTAAAGATTGTAATAAGGAACGCTGTTGATCATCTAAGGGTGCTTCAATTACTGCTGCATTCAGACCTTCAATATCTATCATTTCATCCTCGAGAGATAAATTAAACAGGGAAAAATTATTCCCACTTTCTAAGGGGAGCTTACAAGAAACATTATCAGGATAACAAAAGTTATTCTGTCCAAAATCTATAACCATGCCAACATGGCCTAAAATATCTCTCCCGAGAATGCATTGATAAGGGATATCTGATACGTAGACAGCTTCAAAAGTGACTTGTTTACGTGGAAAACAAAAAGGAACCGTGACGGTTCCTGCCGTGATCAACGGAGTTTGATCGGGTTGTTTTAGGGTGATGTTTTCATCAC
This sequence comes from Phalangium opilio, assembly GCA_019434445.1. Lineage (NCBI taxonomy): Eukaryota > Metazoa > Arthropoda > Arachnida > Opiliones > Phalangiidae > Phalangium > Phalangium opilio. The sequence goes on along the minus strand of JAEQBA010000230.1, from coordinate 1,548,806 downwards.
GAGTTACGTAACCCTGCTTTTCTAATAATGGTTTTAAATTACTGTGTAGGACTGTATTACTGGAACCACTGTCCACTAAAGCTACGCACGGGGTCGTTCCTACAGAAATATTGATAAAATTTTGAGTCCCCACTGATAAAGTTTTAGGGTTCTCTGAAAAATAATTCCCCGTGCTAACTGTTGTTTCTATTGACGCGAGGGAGTGGGCGGGGCTCCTGGTGGATTGGTGGCGCCCGCTACCCCGTTTCCCGAGTGTCTATTTTTCTTTCTATCTTGACAATAGGGACGTATGTGCCCTACCTTTCCACAGCCATCGCACGTTACGTTTGCATTGTAATAGGAACTCGTGCCTCTGCTACCCTGAATATTTGTTCCCACCTGGGGTGTACTTGGCGGGGGGTTTGGAGCTTGAGAATTATTAAATGGTTTCTTGGCTTTAATAAAATTGCCATTTGAAGAACTAGGTACATTCTTTGAACTTGAATTATGGGCGCTATCTTCACGACGCTCCTTTAAAACCATTTGTTCTACTCCAAACGCGTCGTCAAGTAGTTCCCTTACACTAGTGTACTTTTTGGTCATTAGGTACTTCTTAATGTCGCTACGGAGGTTTCGCTTAATTGCGGCAGCTTGTTTTCTATCAGATAATGGGCTATTCAGTTGACTAAAAAGTTTTTGCAAATTATCCGCGTATTCACCAACGGTTTCATGGTAGCGTTGGGTTCTCTCATTTATTTTGTCCTGAATAAACTCATCATTGGATTCTCTCTCAAATCTGTCTCTAAGAGCTACTTCGAAATCATCAAAACTATTAAACGGGTCTTGTTCCGCGAACCAATCAGCTGCGGGGCCATGCAATAAAGAGGGTACCCAATCCCGAATAAAAACATCTTCTTCTAATCCATGCGTAACACGCATCTGTTTAGCCCTACGTAAAAATTCTTTTGGACCGGAGTCCGTGGGCCTCCCTGTATAGGTGGGTGGGGGAAATGGATTCGAGTAAACAAATTGTGCTCTAGCTACAGGAGGGTTGTTTACTACGGGTTGAAACTGACCCTGAATACCACCTGCAGTGTTTGAGAGATTGGTTATTGTACTAGAAATACTACTAGCTGAATTTGCGGTGCCGTTATAGGCATGGGCTGAGGCAAACCCGAATTTGGCCCTACAAGCGAGCTTTGCTGAGAAGCTCCACTAACAATAATTGGATTAACCTGTGAGGGTGTTAAGGGTGCTAACAAAGAAGGCGAAATTTGTAAGGGGGCTGTATTTTGAGCTATAGTAGCCTGTAACTGATTCAAAGAAGCCTGAAAATGTGCTTGTTGGGCGGCCATTTGAGATAATTGTGTCATAAGAGCGGTTAAAACGTCCGCTGGTACAGTGACGGTAGCGCCTGGGGCGTTTGCTGTACCACTATTTTGAGATAAAGCCTGAGCGGCGGCTATACTGCTATTTACATTAGAATTAGCATTAACTTGGCTAGTGGAGGGACCGACATTAGGGCCTACATTAACTAAATTTGGGTTTAATGGGGGTACCTGTTGGTTAGGTTGCCCCGTAGGTGAAGTACTACGCGAAGGGGGATTGCTGTGAACTAAAGGCATGGTTTTAGCGACTTCGCGATTCTTGTAACGCTCAGAGCGGGATTGCTTACAATGAGCTATTGTTAATTCGTCAAATCGACTGTATATATTATTCATAAACAAATATGAATTTAAGGTCAAATAAAGACAAAAAAAATTTACGTCCTGGAAAAGTCAAATCCTAAATCCTCAAGAGGGGAAAAACCAAGCACACAAAAGGCGACTAAGGTAATTTAATAATTAGGTGGCAACAAAAGCGCCAAAGACTACCAGGATGTTTTTGAGATGGTTTAGTTTACATTAACTGGATAATTAATTTGGTCATAAAGTAACATTAGAAGATCCCGGACGGACCCCCAATTTATAACGATTTGTTCTTACTTTAACTCTTAACTTCGGCTCATGGCTAGTCTAACTATCGTTATAAAGGTCATATACCCGGGTGGCTCACTTAACGTTCACTATTGGGGTTAGTGAGATAAATAATATAATTATGGTCAAAGTTGTCTAGGGGATTGTTTTTAAAATATAGGAGTAATAACTCATGGGAAACGTATTTGGAGTTTGCCAATCAAATATTTAATAACACTAATTAAAAATAATAAATAATAGCATGCACACTAAATGAGACTGGTAATAAAGAAAATAATAGCATGCACACTTTTAATAATATACTAATAAGGCCTGTTTTAACTAAATACGATATCGTATTTCAACACGGAAGGTGTTTATAAAAATACTGAACCACATAAGGGTTTTAAGTAATAATTATTGAAATATAGTTCACCACATAAGGGTGTTAACATAATGAAAGCTCTTTAAATAGCTTTTTAACTTTTCAACCACAAAAGGGTTTAGAGTTCTAAACAAAGGTCCATAAGGACTTTTAATAAATGTTTTTGGTACGTTACTCGTTTAGTCGCGGGAACGTCTTCATCTCCACGGTGCGGTGATCCAGAGGTCGGTCGCGGCGCAAGGCCGAACGATTGGCGCGTGGCGCGTAGAAATTAGGGCTAGGGCCCAGCCAACGAAATGTTCATGACGATAGTCTTTGTCTCCAGCGAGACCGTACTTAACATTTACCGCGAGCGTTGAAGTTTTAAAGTTTTGCGCGCACTTAAACGGTTTGGCGCGGTTCACCAATAAAGGCGGTCAGGAACAGCAACGGACATTGGTTCGGTCGGCAGGTAGCTTCGTCTACGGCATGAGAGTCGGACTCGTCTCTGGCATAAGCGTCCTCGATGATGGAGAGTGAAAGAGATAAGAATGTAGTCCATTGTTCACTCTGGGCTTATATAGGTTTTTGGTGGTCAAGGGTTTCATCCATCGAGCCAATCATTGACGAGCTTTCTGCGGTCAACGTTCGTAGTCGAGTTCCGTTTTTTGTTTGATGACGCACTTGTTGCAGGTGTTTGAGAACGCGAACGCGCCCTCTTATTTCGTGACCCAAGAGGTCAGGGTTTTTGTTCGTGGTCCGAGTAGAAAATACTTTTCTCTCGTCCACGTTACAATAATATACTAAGATACTAACAATACACTAAAAATATCTACACAATAATACATTTGAAAAACACGATTGACAAACTCCATTCTTTAGTTAAGGGGTTAAAAATATATGTACAAGTAAAAGGGACTCTCACGAACCCCCAGAGAGAATTGTAAGCCGTTCAGGTGCGCCTAGAGACCATGGCCATTGGCCTTCTATTTGCGAGGTAATTCCCCATTGAACCGATGTTCGCGACCAGCGCTGACCCCAACTCAAGGAGAATTATAGAATATTTAAAGGGAATATAATAATTTTAAAGGGAAGATTACTTTTTATTAAATTTGGCGTTACAAATTTAAAAATAAATAAACAAAATAAGAACAATAATAATAGTCAACGCGCCTTTAACTGTATTTCACTACTTTTACTTCCACTGTTGAACCAGCTAGGAGCTACTACCCCATTACATTACACTGGCATTATGATCTAAACTACCCAATCAGCACTGACTTGCGTCTGTTAACCATAAAGAGTGTCTTTCTAGTAGATTTTTATAGCTACTACATCCCATTTTCAAAGCTAAAGGCCTTCCAAAAGCAGGTTCGAGTATTTATCGAGCCTTGGTTTGATACTCGAAACTTTTTCGAGTCTCAGAAAATCTCTTATCGATCGAGTACTCGAGTCTTATCGAGTACTCGCACAGCACGAGTCTCTCCAGACCGCTAAATGGAGACCTCTCCGTAATACCTTTGGCCACTCCTCTACATTCCTCCTCCCTGGCAACATGTTTCAACGAACCTGTTTTTAGCGACACGCTTTTTCAAGAGAGGCCGATCTCTATTAAGTGTAGCGGAGACCTAACGTCTCTGGACATATTTCTCTTGGCAGAATGGTCTTTGGAGTAGTGGCGAGTATACGCAAATTGAAAGGGGGTAAGAAGCGGTACGTACATTCGAATGTACCCACTTCCCATCATCCCTCACTGCCTTCCCGTACACCAAGGAGGATGCGTGGACTCTCTTTTCAGCATCTCTCGCTTCGCTCGATTTGCACCAATTGGTAGCGTCCGAGGGGTTAGTCACTTGAATAATCAGGTGTACAAAACCGCAGAAATCGATTACTTGATTTCTAGAATTCTTAGAAAATCATCAGGAATCACAATCATTTTTGTGGGTAATCAAAGTTAATCAGAAATCCCCGATAATCAATGGAAATCAGGTGAAATCTTGAGAAAATCGGTAATGATCACATGATTTACTAGTAATCTTTCGTAATCACCTCGGTAATCACACCTTTCATGAAATAATCACGCATAATCGATCGAGGAATTCGAAAATCCAAAATAAAAGTCGTAAGCAGTTGAAATAGAAATAATCACTGCATTCATCGAAATTCACGAAGAATCCAGTGATAATCACGGCATTCACCAAGATAATCACCGGAATTCAAACAGAAATCAAGTAATCTGCGGCAATAACGGGAAATCAGTGTAAAGATTATAGAAATCATCGAAAATAATCGTAATCACAGAAATCAAGGAATTCGTTCAGTAATCAACAAAATTCACATAAAAAATCAGAAATCAGGTGTACAAAATTTTGGCGCATGACTAGCCCCTCGGTAGCGTCAGAGAGAATATAGCAGGAGGAGTGTAAGCTTAATCTTGAGAATGTGCCTGGGAAATTTTCTAGGCTTCGAAAATTGCGACCGTTCAAGGTAATTTACCAAAATTCCAAAATAAATTATATTGACAGGTTTCAAGTTAAATAATGAAAAATACGTTCACATTTAATAGCTTTTTTATTTCCAATTTCAAATAAGTATATAGAGCAAAATTTTATGTGTATAGAGTAATCTCGGTAGAGAGGGGAAAACCAGTTTATCCCTCCCTTTAGGCGCGCTTTTGTAAGCGGGAATACTGAGCGCGCTTGTTAGGGGAGATGACACGGAGCATGGAGAGTAGTATCGGCGCTACGTACAGCAACGTCACTCCCTTCTATCTCCAAGCTACGTGTCATCCCCCCTAACAAGCGTGCTCAGTATTCCCGCTTACAAAAGCGCGCCTAAAGGGAGGGATAAACTGGTTTTTCCCCTCTCTACCGAGATTACGCTATGGAGTGACGTTGCAATACGTAGCGCTGACATTACTCTATTACACGATTTTAGTTATGTGGTAATTATTTGTGCTCACTGATCACTCTTCAAACATCTAGTGTCCCTGGCCAAAGCCAACAAACCGAAGGTAGATCTCTAAAGCTTCAATGCAGAATTTTAAAATGTGTTGGAAAATGGTAACTTTCTATCCTCTTATTATATTTTCTCTGGTTGGCTGTTTCACTCGGCAAGTCGATATTCATTCAGTGAAAATTGATCGCTCGCAGTTACGCCCACCAAAAAGGGGCGTTTTGAGGGGACTATCACTTCTATAAAATGCGACTTTTTATAAATAAATTAAAATCATCTTAAAAGGAATGAGAAGCTTCGTTTTTAAACCTCTGATTTACATAACAAAAGATAGAATTAATTTCTGTGAATTCAAAAATATCAAGCTTTTAATTCTGCGATTTCTGGTTATTTGGCAATATGCATTTGAAAATGCTTCACATGAAATTATTTGAAATCCACTTTTCATGAAAGGCTAAAACGTTTCCAGTAGTTTGACGTCACAGATATATTTTTCACGTGAGATGGTGCCACTCTCTCCGCTATCAGACCCAGAGTTTAGACTGGCGAGAAGCTCGAGACGCGTATAGGATTCTCGCGCTTTTTTTCCTCACGTCATAGTGATGTCATCAAACGGGCAAACAAGCTCGACAAAACAAAATTGTTGATATATCGAAACTGAGTTTTCGTGATTTTTCAATGGATTTTAAAAATAGAAACTTTGGTTCAATTATGCTAAAAACTTGATACTTTGAAAGTAGAGACTTGAAAGTGTAACATAATACCACTTTCGTGGTAAAATATGATAAGAAATTGTAAATTCGCATTCCCTTTAAAGTCAAGATGGTTTTTCGTTTAAACATAATAGCAGAAGTATATAATACTTCTCTTCGAGAGAAGTGTACCACAAAGCGCGGTAAGTGTAACGTCACTCTTCCCAACATCGGAACATTTAGAGCAAGGTTACTAAACCGAATCACATACACGATAAATAGTTCCATCATCATTACTCTATTAGCGTTTAAATATTTGGCAAAACGCGCTTGTGAATTTTGTCCCACGTCAAGACGAGGTTTGTGGTATGATTGCTGGGGATTTAGTGCAAACAACTATATAATTCACTTTACAGTGCGATGCCCATTTGTAGTTTGATGAGCGGGAAAGCAAACTAAAAGGGTGAGCCTGGGAAGAATGACGTTACATAACTAAAGCATTAAGAGGATACAGAGTGTCATCCTTCTACTATTATCCCCTTCTGATAATAGTCATAGTTTAAACGATCACGAATTTATCCTGATTTAATGAAATAAAACCGTATTCAATAAATTGAAAGAAATTAAATCAGAAGGGGATAATAGAGGAAGTTAGAACACTCTGTATCTTCTTAATACTTTAGTTAGGTATCATGATTCTTCCCAGGCGAGGGAGCCCCTTTTGTTTGCTCTCCCGCTCATCACACTGTGAGGGTGAATTCTATAACTGTTAGCGTATGCGCATGATTCGGTTTAGTAACCTCCAAATGTTAATATGATGTTGGGAAGAATCATGTTACACTTACCCCGCTCCCTTTGTGGTGGCACACTTCTCTGGAAGAGATGTATTCTATGCTTCGGATGAAATTTAATACATCTGAACGCTATTTAATCTATCAAATCAAAGGTAATCGAGATTTATTTGAATTTAATCGAAATTAAATCATTCTTTAAAGTATTTAAATCATTTCATCGATCTTAACGAAATGTTAACAATCTTTCAAAATAAACCAATTTAAACTTTTAGTCTAAACACTGTTTAGAAAAAAACAGAAGTTTATAAGTGATATGTTCCGTTCCATAAGTATGAAACTACCTATGATTCGTAATGCTTACTGAGAGAATTACAGCTCGAGATAACTTGTTCGAGAATTGAAGTCCTACACCCACTCGGTGGTTAATTAATTTTGCAGGACTTCCATCTAGGTCCTATTTAGTCTGTATTACTAAGCCTTTGACAGCAGCGCCTGACCACCAGGCGTATGTCGCTTTACCTCGACATCTATATCCTACTTCAATCCCTCCAGTTTGTAACATATTACTTCTGACCTTATGGAAAAAATAAGTGATTTGCATCTCGTTTTCTTTCTAGCAACTATGTATCCCAGCTTTGACCTGAAACATATTTTTGTTTTCATTATTGAGTGACGGCGTCTGATTCTCTTTATTTTTTTATTCAGACATTTCATTTCGTACATATTTTTATCGCTTGCCCCACAAATGTTTTTACAGCCTTTTATTTAACATTGAATGTTAAGCCGCGTTCACACTTACGGGGGAAAGAAATATTATCCACAATGCCGGAAATAAGCACAGGACACTGGACATTGTCCAATAAAATTTTAAAATGTCCCATGTTTTTTTAAAAAACTAAGGGGGTCACTGGACATTTTGACCAATAAATTTTCCAAAGTTTTGATGGTTTGACTATGAAGATGCGACACTATTTTTGCAAACTTCAGTGGACAATGTCCAGTAAATTTTACAGTCTAAGGGGGCATAATTAAACACGTGTCCTATAAGAAAATTTTCTTACTTCCGGCCCAGCATACGAAGTGATTCAAAACGCTTAGCGAGTCAAGTGTGAACAAGACTAATACGGTACACTTGTTATTCTTGAAGTGGGTTTCTAGTTGATGACATAAGTCATTGCCGCCTCTATTGTATACAAGTGAGCACAAATAGAAAGGAGAGTCAAAGAGAGAAGGGGGAAGGTAACTATAACGGCCGAATGTGCACCACGTTTGCAAGGCCAAGATGGCTCTCACGCGCACCTACCTCGGCGCACAGCCGAGGAGTAAGACGTCACGTCATCCCTTCAGAAGGAAATTCAGAAAAGGGTAAAGACGAAAATACGGTTAGAGGCTCACACCTTAGCCGTAATACCAAGGAATATGGATATTCCTTGATACTATTGGCCGAAACTCAAACTTCTCTGGTTTTTTAATCCCTCTCCTTTGCGCAGATTGCGCATGTGCGGCACGCTATTAGAGAGCCGTGTTTGAAAGGGGTGAGGAAGGGGGCTCTGACGGAGAATTTTTCTCTCCGACTCTCCTTTCTATTTGTGCTCACTGATGACATTTTCATCTGTGATGAGACTAGTCTAGCGGACAGACTCATCTGGAATGATAGTGAGCCTCGGTGAGACGCTTGAGACCCCTGAAAAGTATCTCAAGCCCTTCCAAAAATTTCATAAAAGCTCCCCTTGATCTTCAATCCGGAAACCTTTAGTCTTAGTTGTACCGGTATGTCTTTTTTTATTTAGCACATTGCCTGGGTTGGAGCAGAAGGGGATAATATAAGAAGCGTGACACTCTGTATCCTCTTATGTAACATGATTCTTCCCAGGCGAGGGAACTCTTTTTGTTTCCTCTCCCGCTCATCAAACCAGTGATCAAACTTCAGATTGGCAACTATCGCACTTTGGACTGAATTCTATACAGGGGCGTTCCGAAGGGACTAGGCTTTGGGGGGGGGGGGCACTTGATTTGTGCCAGATAGAAACCAAAATTTGCCAAGCGACACGTAGTAATGTAGAATCATGTTACTCAGGGTTCGTAAAAAGTTTTGGAATGGAATTCCCTGACTTTTGAATGACGTTACACTTAGCCCAGCCACTTTGTGGTTGTACACTTCTCTCGAAGAGAAGTATTATATACTTCTGGTAATATGCATTAGAATTCCTAAAAGAAAATTTAATTCTTAATTTAGTCCTATACGATAAATATTTGGTTTGTTTCTGGGCGGGATAGTCTAGATATTAGTCAGTTTTAGGGTATTTTTCGAAATATCGATTGGCGGTTTTTGGGCTTGTTTCGAATTTTATTTTGGCGGGTTCAAGCCGCTATTCAATCTGGCATCCCTGTCGCTCAGTCTCCATTGAGAAAGGAATGTCTGCTCAAATTGATGGTTTGTCTTAGCTACTCCTAAATTCTAAACTGCTTACGAAATTTACATTTATTTAAATATGACATTAGCTTATTAAATTAAACTCTATTACAGGTGTAGATAATCTTTCACACGTTGAGATCGATGATATCACTGATGATGTCAAATCGAAGTAAGTTAATTTGGATTACGATTAGGGTATTACATTGATAGATGCCATGACAGGGGGAATTAACAAAGCGGATTAATGTTAAATATTGGTTAAATATTGCCCCCTAAGTATTGTAATTAGTTTAAATAAAGCTATAATTGATTCATAATTAACTGTTACCTTTAAAAAGGCATTTCTCTGAGTCTTGGATGCCCATTCCCATTGAGTAGTGAAAAATAGATCCAAACCAATTGACCACCTCCCTTCAAAATAACAATTTTTCACCAAATTGGGCCCCTGATATCTTGAATAATTGAACTATTTCCAAGGACCAGTGCCCCTTACCCCATGTCTTTAACTTAATAGGCATTATTTATGTAGTAATTTGGACCAGATGGACAGTGTTTGAATTTAAAAATTGGTCCAAGATATTTGTAAACTGGTAAAAGCCAAAGATTTGTCTTGTTATGAAACTCAATGACTAGTAACATCACCTAAACGCAACCTGAGGCATATCTAACCTTAGCTAAACCTGGAAAACCTCTGGAAAATATGTAGTTAACAAAAATTTCAGGGAAATTTAGAATTTTCAGTTAAATTCAAGGAAATTTGTGAGGTTTGAGTAATTAAGTTTCCTCCGAAGGGGTTGCTTCAACCACTCCTGTTTTTATTACTCCATGTATGGGAAAACCATGAAAAACTCAGGGAAATATATGGGAAAAACCTGGAAAACTCGGGGAAATATAGGGGGGGAAACCTGGGAAATATATGGGAAGAAATCTGCGGAAACTCAAGGAAATATAAATGGGGAAAAACCTGGGGAAAAATGGGAAAAAACCTGGGAAAACTAGGGGAAATATAAAGGGGAAAACCTGGGAAATATATGGGAAGAAACCTCCGGAAACTCAAGGAAATATATGGAAAAACCTGGGGAAACTCAAGGAAATATATGGGAAAAACCAGGGGAAACTCAAGGAAATATATGAAAAACCTGGGGAAACTCAAGGAAATATATGGAAAAACCTGGGGAAACTCAAGGAAATATATGGAAAAACCTGGGGAAACTCAAGGAAATATATGGGAAAAACCAGGGGAAACTCAAGGAAATATATGAAAAACCTGGGGAAACTCAAGGAAATATATGGAAAAACCTGGGGAAACTCAAGGAAATATATGGGAAAAAACCTGGGAAACTCGGGAAATATATGGGAAAAAACCTGGGAAACTCGGGGAAATATATGGGAAAAAACCTGGGAAACTCAAGGAAATATATATGGGAAAAACCTGGGGAAACTCAAGGAAATATATGGGAAAAACCTGGGGAAACTCAAGGAAATATATGGGAAAAACCTGGGAAAACCCGGGGAAAAATATGGGGAAAAACCTGGGAAAAATTCGGGGAAATATATGGGAAAAACCCCTGGAAAACTCAGGGAAATATATCGGAAAGAACGTGGAAAACTCTGGGAAATATATGGGGAAAAACCTGGAAAACTCGGGGAGATATATGGGAAAAACCTGGGGAGACTCAAGAAAATAAATGGGAAAAACCTGGGAAAACTCGGGGAAATATGGGAAAAACCCCGAACAACTCGGGTAAATATATGGGGAAAACCTGGAAAACTCAGGGAAGAAAAATAGTTGTCAAAAAACTCAGGGAGCATTAGAATTTTACGAGAAATTTGTGTGTTTTGAGTAAGTTTTCTCGAAGGGGTTGTTTCAATGTATAGGAAAACAAAGGGGGGAGGGGCTAGTCCTGAGGACCAGTTCATTATTTTGGACACGGGGGGGGGGTAACTGGTCCAAGGACTAGTTTAAAAAATATTCTGGTTATCACATTTCAAATTGCAATTGCTAAATGCGAATTTACCTTTAGAGTAGGTGAATCATATCTTTGATATCTAATAAGTTATTTTTAAAATTAGGAATAACGAGGACACCGTTTTCGATAATGTCATTGGGCACATTGAAGATATCATATTAGGTAAGCTTCTTATTTGATTTTCCGCTTTGCCAGGGCTAAAAAAAAAACCCCAGCCCACCTGCTTTTATTGGGTTTTGTTGGGTTTTTTTTACTTTTTTCTGGGTTTTATGGGGTTGTTTTTTTTCGGGTTTTATGGAGTTTTTTTCCGGGTTTTATGGAGTTTTTTTCCGGGTTTTATGGAGTTTTTTCCCGGGTTTTATGGATTTTTATTCGGGTTTTATGGAATTCTTTTTCGGGTTTTATGTAGTTTTTTTCCTTCCGGGTTTTGTGGAGTTTTTTCCGGGTTTTATAGAGTTTTTTTCCGGATTTTATGTATTTTTTTTTCCGGGTTTTATGTATTTTTTTTTTTCGGGTTTTATGGAGTTTTTTCCTCGGGTTTTATGGAGTTTTTGTTTCGGGTTTTATGTATTTATTGTTTCGGGTTTTATGTATTTTTTGTTTCGGGTTTTATGTATTTATTGTTTCGGGTTTTATGTATTTATTGTTTCGGGTTTTATGTATTTTTTTCCGGGTTTTATGTATTTTTTTTCGGGTTTTATGTATTTTTTTTCCGGGTTTTATGTATTTTTTTTCCGGGTTTTATGTATTTTCTTTCCCGGGTTTTATGTGTTTTTTTTTCGGGTTTTATGTATTTTTCTCCCCGGGTTTTATGTATTTTTCTCCCCGGGTTTTATGTATTTTTTTCCCCGGGTTTTATGTATTTTTTTCCGGGTTTTATGTATTTTTTTTCCGGGTTTTATGTATTTTTTTTCCGGGTTTTATGTATTTTTTTCCCCGGGTTTTATGTATTTTTTTCCGGGTTTTATGTATTTTTTTTCCGGGTTTTATGTATTTTCTTTCCCGGGTTTTATGTGTTTTTTTTTTCGGGTTTTATGTATTTTTCTCCCAGGGTTTTATGTATTTTTTTCCCCGGGTTTTATGTATTTTTTTCCCCGGGTTTTATGTATTTTTTCCCCCAGGGTTTTATGTATTTTTTTCCCCAGGGTTTTATGTATTTTTTTCCCCAGGGTTTTATGTATTTTTTTCCCCAGGGTTTTATGTATTTTTTCTGGGTTTTATTTATTTTTTTTTTCGGGTTTTATGTATTTTTTCCCCAGGGTTTTATGTATTTTTTCCCCAGGGTTTTATGTATTTTTTTCTGGGTTTTATTTATTTTTTTTTCGGGTTTTATGTATTTTTTTTTTGGGTTTTATGTATTTTTTTTCGGGTTTTATGTATTTTTTTTCCGGGTTTTATGTATTTTTTTCCGGGTTTTATGTATTTTTTTTTTCGGGTTTTATGTATTTTCTTTCCCGGGTTTTATGTGTTTTTTTTCCCGGGTTTTATGTATTTTTCTCCCCGGGTTTTATGTATTTTTTTTTCCGGGTTTTATGTATTTTTTTTCCGGGTTTTATGTATTTTCTTTCCCGGGTTTTATGTGTTTTTTTTTTTCGGGTTTTATGTATTTTTTTCCGGGTTTTATGTATTTTTCTCCCAGGGTTTTATGTATTTTTTCCCCGGGTTTTATGTATTTTTTTCCCCAGGGTTTTATGTATTTTTTTCCCCAGGGTTTTATGTATTTTTTTCCCCAGGGTTTTATGTATTTTTTTTCCCCAGGGTTTTATGTATTTTTTCCCCCAGGGTTTTATGTATTTTTTTCCCCAGGGTTTTATGTATTTTTTTCCCCAGGGTTTTATGTATTTTTTTCCGGGTTCTATTTATTTTCTTTCCGGGTTTTATGGAGTTTTTTCCCCAGGGTTTTATGTATTTTTTTCCCCAGGGTTTTATGTATTTTTTTCCGGGTTCTATGTATTTTTTCCCCCAGGGTTTTATGTATTTTTTTCCCCAGGGTTTTATGTATTTTTTTCCCCAGGGTTTTATGTATTTTTTTTCCCCAGGGTTTTATGTATTTTTTTCCCCAGGGTTTTATGTATTTTTTTCCGGGTTCTATTTATTTTCTTTCCGGGTTTTATGGAGTTTTTTTCTAGATTTTATTGGGGTTTTTTTTTTCAGGCTTTTATTGGTTTAAGGGGCTCGGAATTTTTCAGGGCTTTATTGCGGTTTTTTCAGGGCTTTATCGCGGTTTTTTCTGGGCTTTATCGGGGTTGTTTTCTGGGTTTTATCGGGTTGTTTTCTGGGCTTTATCGGGGTTTTTTATCTTTAGCAGTTGCGCGTGTATGGTAGAAACTTTCATTCAAAAGTAACTGCTTGATCAAAAAAAGTCTTAAAATGTTTCATAAAAAAATAATTATTACTAGGTAAATAATACATTTGAAGTTGAAACAACAAATATCTTTAAAATGAAATTATTCTTGTATTTGAATCCATCTTCAAAATGGAAAATCTTAGTGATCAGGGTTTTATTAAGTGGGTTTTTTTATGATGGCTAAAACCCGATAAAACTCGTGGGGTTAATTTAATTAGCTTTGCACATGATAAAGTAAATCATGTTTAAAATTAAAATGAAATATGTAGGTTCATTTCAATCTATTCAAATAAATTTCTTGGAAAAACACTACAGCGTTTTTGAGTGTCACGAAGAGAATAAATTGGAATACATGGAAATATTCAACGAATATGTAAGTTTTTAAAGTTGGTCGAGTCTAATCCCCCTTATTCGATATCGCCACCGGAAGTTAGGCTTATCTCGGGATTCATGGAGGGGAGTTAATGGGGATGAAATTCGTCTGTCGTCTGCTACAAAGGCCAAAAATATGTACTGTAGCAATGACGTCGTATAAGAATCGCGGGTTTAGTTTGAAAATAGTTCAATTTGGTCGGATTAGTTTCGAGATGGCGCCAGCTCGTTAGCGCTTTTTCTTTAGCCATAGCTCACTCCCGTTGTTATTACTCCATATATGGGAAAAACCCCTGGAAAACTTGGGGAAATATATGAGGAAAACTTGGCAAAATATATGAGAAAAACTTGGCAAAATATATGAGAAAAACTTGGGAAAACTGGGAGAAATATATGAGAAAAAACCAGGGGAAATATATGGGAAAAACCCTGGAAAACTCGGGGAAATATGTGGGGAAAAACTCGAGGAAACATATGGGGAAACACCTGGAAAACTCGAGGAAATATATGGGGAAACACCTGGAAAACTCGGGGAAATATATGGGGAATAAAACGTGGAAAACTCGGGGAAATACATGGGGGGAAACCTGGAAAACTCGGGGAAATATAGGGGGGGAAACTTGGGAAAACTCGGGGAACTATAAGGGAAAAAACTTGGAAAATTTCGGGGAAATACATGGGAGGAAACTTGGAAAACTCGGGAAAGTATATGGGGGTAAAACCGAGGGGTCGGACTTCGGCCAAAATCCCGTACACTTACCCTGAAATAACTTTGAAAATCCTAAAATCCCGTTTAAAATCCTAAAATCCCACTGAAAATCCTAAAATCCCTTTGGAAATTCTAAAATCTCAAAATCCAAGTCAAAATCCTAAAATCCAAATGAAAATCCTAAAATCCAAATGAAAATCCTAAAATCCAAGCTAAAATCTTAAAATCCAAGTTAAAATCCTAAAATCCAAATGAAAATCCTAAAATCCAAATGAAAATTCTAAAATCCCTTTCTAAGTAAAAAAAACTTCAAAATCACGAAATTTGTATTAAAATCTAAAATAGCTTCTTGCTAAAACTCAGAGGCGACGAAATATGCGCGAACACGATGTTAAAAAAGGAAATCAAGCTCCTGGCAAGAATTTTACACGGATACGGTTCCGCGTTTTTGAACCCACCCCATCCGCCTGTTGTTGATGGCTAACAGCCCAAGCTGGTAGGAATTCACCTTACCAGGGATATTAGATTTTAATACCTCTTATAACCCTGGCCTTATAAGTATCCTCCTCCATCATCCTTAATCTTCCATGATCTACAGATGCATAAAACGCTCGACACCAGCTTGAGAGCTCACTGAAAGCTATTACATTGGACTTATCTGTGTGTCTGTCACCGCGTTTGCAGTTCTCAAATCGGAGCAAAGGTATTCGCAATATCCGAACCGCATTTGCAGTTCACAGTGAGCAATATTAGCATGTACTCCAGTATCATCGTTAGGGTTAAAATGTACGTGCCGATCGGCTAGGGTTACGAGAAACGCCTAGCCTCTCAATGGCAGGGCTTCCACCAACTGATCAGTGATCACGCAATTGCGGCATTTTACCTCGCCGAGTGACGTTGACGTCACGGAGAGGCCTTACACTGGACGTACGATCTGGGGGTGTGTGTGAGTCTGTCACCGCGTCCGCATTTGGCAAATCGGAGCAAACGTGTTCACAGAAAGCAATTTTTGGCTTCTACTCCCATCGTTAGGATTAAGAAGTTCGCGGCGATCGGCTAGGGTTACGAGAAACTTCAAGCCTCCCAATGGCACGGCTTCCACCAAAGGATAACGCAATTGCGGGTTTGCTTATCCCTAAATTTCCAAAGTTGTTAAAGAGGCATACGCTTGAATTCAAAGATCAACAATAGCTACGTTTAAAATGACTTCTTTAAAAAGATTTAGCTAGAATTAAGGAAAATTAATGACGATTATTTATTTCTTTAAGAAAAATCTCGTAATTGCGTCTCTACTCGGAGAGGTTTATTTTTGTTTCCCAACTTGTCTTATCATTTAATATTAACCAATTGCCTTACAAAATCAGTGAAAAAGATGGTCGCTAGAAATCAAACGTTAAAAATAGCTATGTTTAAAATTATTTTAGGAATAAAGTTTTTTAAAACGACTTAACTAGAACGAAGGTAGATTTCTGACGATTAAAATAATTAATATAAACTATATTTATTTAGTTATTTACTTAAGGAAAACCTCTTAATTTGGTAGTTAGCCCTCGTCTGACCTCGGAGAGGTTTACTTTGGTTTCGCAACTTGTTCTATTATTCTACAGATAACTCTCGGATAAGTTTCCACTTCTTAATTGTTTCAACATTTTACGATGAAAACTAGTAGATAGGCCGAGTGTTAAAAGTGATAAAAATCAATTTAATTTTAAGGGTTTTAAAACGGATTTGTTGTGACGGTCGGCTTATTTGTTAACATAACTAGCGCCACTCCCCTGATATGCATTAAATATGGTATCAAAATATGATGAATAGGTGATCTACTTTCAACTTTAAATTTCGGTTTTCACATTACGCTTAAGTGGTAGTATAGTAAATTGAATGAAAACAATATACTTGGGATTGAAATCCGACGATAATACACTGGCATAAAATTCAGCGCTCAGAACACTATAATAATAAGTTGAAAACTAAAATCAGGGTCAGATTCCCAAAATACCGTTCAAAATCCTAAAATAAGGGTCAAATTCCCAAAATACCGTTCAAAATCCCAAAATCCAGGTCAAAATTCCAAATTCCCAATCAAAATCCTAAAATCCTGGTCAAAGTTCCAAATTCCAACTCAAAATCCTAAAATCCAGGTCAAAATTCTAAAATCCTGGTCAAAGTTCTAAAATCCTGGTCAAAGTTCCAAATTCCCACTCAAAATCCTAAAATCCAGGTCAAAATTCTAAAATCCTAAAATCCAGGTCAAAATTCTAAAATCCTAAAATCCAGGTCAAAATTCTAAAATCCTAAAATCCAGGTCAAAATCCTAAAATCCAGGTCAAAATCCTAAAATCCAAGTCAAAATTCCAAAATCATTTTGAAAATCCCAAAATCTTGAAATCCCGTACACAAAATCGCTCCATGTCCGACCCCTCGGGTAAAACAATGTAAAACTCGGGAAATCAGTTTTTCAAAAGTTGTATGAAGCCTGTACTCAGATATTTTTACTAGTCAAACATCTTAGATCACGAATGAACGTGCAGAGGCAACGCGACGTCACAAGTATTTATAATTAAATAGGTTAATTATTTTTAATTTGTTAGGCTGAGGTTGTGGAGAAACACATTGAAAATGAGCTGAAGCAAAGATTACCCGGATTTCAAATGGAATCATTCCTTTCACAGATCAAGTAAGTCTATACGGCAGTCTGGGAAATAGCCCGCTTCCTCTGGTCCCGATCGGAACCAGTTTATTAATTGCTTATTTATAAGTTCAAGAAAGGGGGGTTACTGGCCCTCGGGACCAGTTTAATTGCTTGGAGTAGTTTTTAAATTCAAGAAATGGGGGTTACTGGTCCTCAGAACCAGTTTAATTGCTTGGACTAGTTCTTAAATTCACAAAGTAGGGGTTACTGGTCCTCGGGACCAGTTTAATTGCTTGAACTAGTTTTTAAATTCAAGAAGTGGGGGTTATTGGTCCCAAGGACTAGTTTATTAATTGCAAATCTATAGGAAATTTGAGAAGGGACCAGTCCTACAAACTAGTTTACTATTGACGCTAGGGGTTACTGGTCCTTGGGACAAGTTTATTAATTGCAAATCTATAATACAACTAAGCGGGAACAAGTCCAAGGACAAGTATATTATTTTGGCCACTAAGGGGGTCACTGGCAGTCTGGGAAATAGCACACTTACTTTGGTCCAAAACCAGTTTATTAATTGCTTGGACTAGTTTTTAAATTCAAGAAGTGTGGGTTACTGGTCCTCGGGACCAGTTTATTAATTGTAAATCTATAGGGAAGCGAAGGCGGGGACCAGTCCGTAGACCAGTTTAATATTTCGGACACTAGGGTGTAGGGTCACTGGTCCCAAGGACTAGTTTAAAAAGTATTCTTATTTCCCAGACTGCTTGTCTCATGGTGCGCGTGATCGAGTGGGCTATGATTAAACTTAATCAAAGCAAGACCAAAATATGGTTGCCTGACCAGGGTGGGAAATAAGGATATTTTTTAAACTGGACATTGGGCCAGCAACCCTTTTGGCCTGAAATAAATAAACTGGTCCATTACCATTGACCAGGGCGTGTCGTCTGCTAAACCTAAGAAGTGGGTAATTAAAATAGTTGAGAAAATGTCTGGACTCTGGTTACCCTTGAATTTTCTTAGTGGTCCCATGGACCACTGACCCCCCCCCCCTCCGATTTAATTTTCAAACTGGTCCAGGCAATTTTGAAACTGGTCATTTGCCCGGTGCCACCGCCTTATTTCCCACGCTGTGCCTGACTATTTAACTGATTTAATTTAAATAAATTAAACCCGATACTTAATTTAGTTTTAAAATAATTATTTTTTAATTAGATTGAGGGAATCCGAACTGGATGGAGAGGTTTTTGAATTACTTCTCAGTTTCACCGATTTTCTATTATTTAAAGAACTCATGCTGGATTACAAACTTGTAAGTTTTATTGCAATTTCATGATCAAAAGTGTATAGATATAAAAACAAAAGTACACCTCATTAACAATTCGCACTAATTTTAAAATAATAGGCTTTTTCACGAATTTTGCCAAAAATTTCGGATTTTATAGGATGGTTTTAAAAATAAGGGGTTTTATACAACCGTTTTAAAAATATGGGATTTTATAGGACAGTTTTGAAAATATATGGGATTTTATAGGACAGTTTTGAAAATATATGGGATTTTATAGGACAGTTTTAAAAATATGGGATTTTATAGGACAGTTTTGAAAATATGGGATTTTATAGGACAGTTTCAAAAATACGGGATTTTATAGGACAGTTTTAAAAATATATGGGATTTTATAGGACAGTTTTAAAAATATATGGGATTTTATAGGACACTTTCAAAAATATGGGATTTTATAGGACAGTTTCAAAAACATGGGGATTTATAGGACAGTTTCAAAAACATGGGATCTTATAGGACAGTTTCAAAAATATGGGATTTTATAGGACAGTTTCAAAAATATGGGATTTTATAGGACAGTTTCAAAAACATGGGATTTTATAGGACAGTTTCAAAAATATGGGATTTTATAGGACAGTTTCAAAAATATGGGATTTTATAGGACAGTTTTAAAAATATATGGGATTTTATAGGACAGTTTTAAAAATATATGGGATTTTATAGGACAGTTTTAAAAATATATGGGATTTTATAGGACAGTTTTAAAAATATATGGGATTTTATAGGACAGTTTTAAAAATATATGGGATTTTATAGGACAGTTTTAAAAATATATGGGATTTTATAGGACAGTTTTAAAAATATATGGGATTTTATAGGACAGTTTTAAAAATATATGGGATTTTATAGGACAGTTTTAAAAATATATGGGATTCTATAGGAATTATAGGACCTTTGGGGGCCTGCATAAAACACACGTGAACACTGAGTAACTTATCTAGCTCATTACATCAAAAGTGAATAGCTATAAAAACAAAAAGTAGCCTACATTCCCCTGGAATAAGGTGGATTCCCTAGCTGCCTTTGGTTAACTGTAGACGACATGTAAACCCTCCTCTAAATTAACCCCCTACAGGAACTAACCAATCAGGGAAGAGCTTCTTGACGGAAATTGGTTTATTAAAAATAGTACATGATGCTGGCGACCCAAACGCTCATTTTTGGTACTTCTACTTTATGAGCCTATTCACGTTTTGTTCCACGTTCGGGAAGGTATGCATACGCGGCACAGGGGAAGGGGGTCGAAAATATTCTTGAGGGGATAAAGGAGTTATGGCTTCTCATATTACACATCGCCAGCAAGTTTCAATTGAAAGAAGAGTAGGAGACTTTTTGTTTTTATATCTATATACTTTTGGTATGATATGCACTTCCAATTGTTGTAATCCCAAATTTGTTAAATGATCTCTTATTATAAAATAATTAGTCATAAAAGACTACTTTCCCTAGGAATGAACTGGTCCTTGGGACTAGTGCCCCCCCCCCCCTTTAGTGTCCGAAATAATTAACTGGTCTTCCTTTTAAAGGAATAATGAAAGAGAAAAACAAGTTATATTTAGTCCATCTTATTCATTATCGCCACCGGAAGTTAGACTTATCTCGGGATTTGTGGTCCTTGTGGAGGGGATTTAGGGAAGAAATTCGTCTGTCGTCTGCTACAAAGGCCAAAAATATGTACTGTAACAGACGACGTTGTTACTCCCCATGACAGTCTGGGAAATAAGAATATTTTATAAACTAGTCCTCGAGACCAGTGACCC
Organism: Phalangium opilio; assembly: GCA_019434445.1. Taxonomy (NCBI): domain Eukaryota; kingdom Metazoa; phylum Arthropoda; class Arachnida; order Opiliones; family Phalangiidae; genus Phalangium; species Phalangium opilio. The sequence goes on along the minus strand of JAEQBA010000230.1, from coordinate 1,528,519 downwards.
TCTAGTGTCCAAAATAATAAACTGGTCCTTGGACTGGTTCCGCCTTTGTTCTCCTATAGATTTGCAATTAATAAACTGGTCCCGAGGACCAGTAACCCCGACTTCTTGAATTTAAAAACTAGTCCAAGCAATTAATAAACTGGTATACGGACTGGTCCCCCCCTTTGTTCTCCTATAGATTTGCAATTAATAAACTGGTCCCTGGACCAGTAACCCCAACTTCGTGAATTTAAAAACTAGTCGAAGCAATTAATAAACTGGTCTCCGGAGTGGTCCCAGCCTTTGTTCTCCTATAGATTTGCAATTAATAAACTGGTCCCATGGACCAGTAACCCCAACTTATTGAATTTAAAAACTAGTCCAACCAATTAATAAACTGGTGTTAAGACCAGAGGAAGTGTGCAATTTCCCAGTCTGCTGCCCACCATTGTTTTAGGGTCGTCTGCTACCCAGATTCAAACAAATACCAATCCCGTTTGGGTTCTGGCTAGCAAACGCCTCTAATACTCCCGTTTAAATTTACTTTTCTTTTGCAGTCTAAGGAAGGCAAACATGACGATTTATCCCAAACTTTTTGTGTCCAATCACTGAAGAGCCATCCATGATTAAGAAATTGAATGTGTTTTATAAATGCAATTAATGCACATTTTAATATAATTTAATTTGTAATTCAACACGAATTTATACATTAAAGTATTTAACTAACCTTTAACTTATTTCACTGACATTCTGACGAATTTTACCTTGACAAGGCAGGAAGCAATTAGAAAGAACTGGTCCATTAGGGGGCGGAGCCAAAACTAGCATTTGCTAAGCCATAGCCCACTCAATCACGCGCGAGCAGCTTGCATAAGTGTGGGGATTAAGGGGGTGGCACAGGGCACCAGTTTAAATATTGCCTGTTCCAGTTTAAAAATTAGAAATGATGGCCGGGGGGTCAGTGGTCCACGGGACCACTAAAAAAATTCAAGGATAACCAGAACCCAAACATTGAAACTCAAATATTTGAATTATCCTCGATCACGCGCAACACGACGCAAGCTTCTCGGGCGGGCTATGGTTAAACACAAGCGATTGCAAAGGTATGAAATTAAATTTAAAGGGAGGGTGAAATAGAAATTCAATCAAGTAACTTTTATTTGCTAGAATTCATTAAAAAATATTCAGATTTTTTAAATCCAGTACACGTTCTTGGTTACAACAATTTTCACGCCACTTCTGCGTGACGTCATTACTAGAAACTACTCTTTTTTATTAAATATTTACAAATGTACTGTCATATATATAATCATTTGATGTTCATTTCTACCTTCCCTTTAAAGGGAAGGCAACTATTTATTAACATATTTAGCAATAAAAATACTTTTTAAAAGAGAACCGCAGATATGTTAACTTTAAAGGGAAGTTAACATATTTAGGAAAAAAATATCTTTTAAAAGAAAAACTGAGATGTTACCCTCCCTTTAAATAGAAATTAACTTATTTGAAAAAAAAAATACATTTATTAAAAGAAAACCGCAGATGTTACCCTTCCTTTAAAGGGAAATTAACATATTTAGCAAAATATAAACAATTATTTTTTAAAAGAAAACCGCAGATGTTATCCCCACCCCCATTAAATGGAAATTAACGTATTTAACAAAAAATAAACCATTATTTTTTAAAAGAAAACCGCAGATGTTACTCCCCCCCCCTTTTTTAAAGGGAAATCAACATAATTAGGAAAAAAACAAATTTTTAAGGAAAAACTGAGATGTTACCCTCCCTTTAAATAGACAACTTATCTAGGAAAAAAAATAAATTTTTAAAAGAAAACCGCAGATGTTACCCTTCCTTTAAAGGGAAATTAACATATTTAGCAAAATATAAATTTTTTTAAAAGAAAACCGCAGATGTTACCCCCACCCCCTTTAGCTGGAAATTAACGTATTTAAAATAAAAAAACCATTATTTTTTAAAAGAAAACTGCAGATGTTACCCTCCCTTTAAAGGGAAATTAACAAATTTGGAAGAAAGTATTTTATAATTAGCACGTTAATTTCTGAAACTTTTATAATGTATTTAAAATTAACGGAATGTAAAATTTAAGTTTTGTTAAATATTTCGTATATCAATTTAACGCGATTAAAAATGAATCAATTAATTTGGGTTTAAAGGGAGGGTGAAAGGTTTTGAAATTATTTTATCAATTTAACGCGATTATAACGCGATTAAAAATGAATCAATTAATTTGGGTTTAAAGGGAGGGTGAAAGGTTTTGAAATTATTTTATCAATTTAACGCGATTAAAAATGAATGTCTGGCCATTTCATAAATAATTAATTAGCGTTTAAAGGAAGAGTGAAAGGTTTTCAAATTATTTTATCAATTTAAAGCGATTAAAAATTAATGTCTGTTCATTTTGTTAATTATTTAATTTGCGTTTAAAGGGAGGGTAAAAAGCAAACTCAAGTGTCAGTGATTTTCCTTTGTGATTTCTTCTGATACATCCAGAAAATATCTCCGAATAATTTAAAAATTCAAATTAGTTTGAGTGAAGTTTTAGGGTAGCACCTTCCCTTCTTGTACAGAAAGGTATTGTGGCACGGCTCCTATGATAAAAATTGCGTGTCAATTCCAAACTATCTAAGAAACCTGAAACTAATTTGAATTTTAAAATCACTCTGAGACTGTATTTCCTGGATAGGTATTGTCATAAGTTTATCATGCCTCTAAGTACACAAATATGGGTTAAAACTGGGCATCTTAGTCAGGCTACTGTGACGTCAGAACTCGTATAGCGCTAAGATCCGAAGAGAGAAAATTTTGAAATTGTCGTCGCGGTGCAGCCACCAAACGGTGGAATAAAGGAGATTTTTACGTTTCGTATAGGCAGGCATTGGGGGGAACGAATTTTACTTGAGCAACCCCAAAATCCCTCTCTCTCGTGAGATAGAGGCGGTTTCAGTCCTGAAACATTCTAAAAGGAATAAAAGAAACGCTAGGCTAGGCAGTACAATTTTGTATTGAAGTTGAGGTGATAAATGATACGGAGAGAGTATAAGGTTTCATTAAAGGGAGCCAGACAAACACTATTGCCATAGGAGGAGCAGCCATTTCTCTACTTAGAGGAAATGATAAACTTATGGTATTGTAATAAGATGAATAGTAGAATCAAAAGTTTATAGTCCTAGATATAAAAACAAAAAGTACACATCGTCGAAACTTGCTGGCACCGTGTCACATAAGCCCTGATTTATTGTCGGACCCCTCTGCGTATGATTACCTTCTCCACTGTGGCACAGGGAACAAGCGATTCCGTGAATAAAGTAGCATCTGCTAGCTTTAACATCAAAAAATTAATGTTTGGATCGCCAGCATCATGTACTTTTCACTTTCTATAAACCTATGACGTCAAGAAGCTATTCGATCTCTGATTGGTTAATTCGTGAAGGGGTTGAGCGGAAGGTAGTTAATTTGCTTCTTAGTTTGCATGTTGTTTACAGCCAAAGGCAGGGAATCCCAGCCCTATCGCCGGAAGTTAGTCTTATATCGGTATTCGTAGAGGGGGAGTAAGGGGAAGAAATTAGTCTATCATCTGCTACAGTACATATTTTTGGCCTTTGTTTCAGACGACAGACGAATTTCTTCCCGTTACTCCCCTCCAACAAAGAGGGTAGAAAGAGGGGGAGTAGAAGGCTTGGCTGGAGTGTTCTGTTCTCGCTTTTGAAAGTTTACCTCTAAGCTTCCCGTGTGCGCGCGCATCTTTCTCTGCCCTCTTATTGGTTGAAATACGGTGAACCGGATATTAGAAGGAAAATATAACAAATAAACAAAAAAGAAAAGCGAGAACACCCAAAATGCCTTGCCAAAGCAGCTAGCTTCTACTCCCCCTCTTTGCCTCCAAGAACAGTGTTGTTCTAAGTGGCACAATTGTGCCTTTTCGGTACATTTTAAGATCTTCAGCACCGAAAGTACATTTGGCCTGTTTAAAGCACATTTTCAAATTTCATTTTTAACATTAGCGTCTATGGGACGAAAATTCCGCCACTAGGTGGCGCCAAAAGCCTTTCGTTGGGGGGGACGGAAATTTTCCTACCCCCAGGGGGGAAAAGCACATTTTGAAAAAAGCTTCCATTGGATCAGTACATTTTACTATTGGAAGTCGAAGGAACAACCCTGTCCAAGAAAGAATCCCGAGATAAGCCTAACTTCCGATGGCGATAGGGAATAAGGGGGATTGTTAATGAAATGTACTTTTTCTTTCTATAACTATATACTTTTGGTAAATAATAATAAAAAGAAGCACTTGATTTTATATTTCAGCATCCTTTTTATTATTTTAAGAATGAACCTAAAACTATTAACAAAAATTAATCAATGTGTGGCGTTTAAGATAAGGGAATAAGGCGGATTGTTAAAGGGAGGGTGAAATGAAAAATCAAGTGATTTTTTATCGATTCTTCTATTAATTATAAGACCATTCTGTATAGTGAAACATCTAGGAAATACAGTCTCCGAATGATTTTAAAATCACAATTAGGTTCTGATTTTATGGATAATTTGGAATAAGGACCTCCGACCAATCGCAGCGGCATAACACACTGCCTTCCTGTTAACAAAATTTCCGCTGCACGCTCTTCATCTTGCGACACGATTGGCAGTTGACATCCGCCGCAAATTGTATCAAATCTTGCCCAAAATTTAATTTGGCATGAAGCGTGCAGGCAACGAGAATTTTGTTAACAGGAAGGCAGGGCGTTAGGCGATTGGTCAGAGGTCCTTATTTCAAATTATCCATAAAATATGAACCTAATTTGAATTTCAAAATCATTCGGAGACTGTATTTCCTGTATGTTTTACTACGCAGACTGGTGTTATAATTATTAGAAGAATCGATAAAAAAATCAATTGATTTTCCACTTCACCCTCCCTTTAATGAAGTGTACTTTTTGGTTTTACTTCTATACACTTTTGGTAAAAATAAAAAAGCAAGTTTATTTTTCATTTCATCATCGCTTTAATTGTCAATCAATCTAAAACAATTAAACAAAAATTAAATCAAGAGTACAATTAATTGATAGCAAATACATCGTTAACATATCATCTGTTCATTTCATCCATTAATAAAATTGGGCATTATCATAAGTCCTACGGCACTATTTTTTTTCTTCCTGCGATCTCCATCGCACGAACCTTTCTTAATATGCGAATTCAAATTAGACTTCTGATTGAATCCTTTCCCGCAATTCTGGCATGTAAACGGCTTCTCATCGCGATGTATATTTTCATGCGCTTTTAAATTATTAGTCTGCGCGAACGCCTTTCCGCAAGTAGCACATTTATGCGGGCGTTCTAAAGTATGCACTTTCATATGCCTTCGTAAGCTACTTTTCTCTGTAAAAACGCGGCTACATTGATGACACGAATGTCGTTGGGCCTCGGCTTCGTTATGTTTATGCATGTGTCTCTTCAAGGCGCTCATACGCGGATAGCAACTGCCGCAAATATTGCAGACGTGTTTCTTAGGATCGTGTACATCCCCGTGTAATTTTAAATTTGTTCTAGTTGAAAACCCGCGTCCGCAGATATCGCAAACATGGGGCTTATCCCCGGAATGGGTTTTAATATGCCTTTTAAGTTCACTGAGTAATTTAAACGCCTTGCTGCAAACGCTGCATTCGTAATTACGCGTCTGCAAATGCGATTGACGATGCAGCCATAATGAGCTCCCGGTATTGAAGCATTTACCGCAGATTAAGCACGCGTGATTACGCTCATTTTTATGCCTGGCCAAATGCTCGTTATACCCCGTTATGGATTTAAGCACTTTACCACATAAATCGCATAGGAAGTTTTTTTCTCGCGGTTTTCTAGTCAGTTTTTTACTACGTTTGCTTAAAGTTTTGGGTTTTTCGTTATCGTTAGCGCTGCTTTCAGCGTCGTCTGCTTCTTCTTCTTCTTCTTCTTCCGTAGCGTCGTCTGATTCCTTGTCTTTCTGATCACGTGATGATTCGCTGGAATTGCCGTTATCAGGGACCGTAATATCAAGATCAAGATCGTTTTGGGGGGAATCAGATTTTTCTAAGTCGCTACTAGCGTTTTGAATTAACGTTTCTGATTCTATTTCAGTCATTGTTGTAATTTAGTTTATTGGTTTGAACTGCAATTGTTGCGTTTTTCGGTAAATTTACTACAATTCTACAGCAGAAGGTCGCGGTTGTTGTGGCAATGAAACTGCAATTATTTCGTTACCGTTGCTGTGGCAATCAAACTGAAGTTATTTCGTTACCGTTGCTGTGGCAATCAAACTGCAATTATTTCGTTACCGTTGCTGTGGCAATCAAACTGCAATTATTTCGTTACCGTTGCTGTGGCAATCAAACTGCAATTATTTCGTTACCGTTGCTGTGGCAATCAAACTGCAATTATTTCGTTTTATCGATCATAAAGTTGCTGCTTGTTTTAATTCTACACCAAAATGGCCGCTGCTGTGCAATGAAACTGCAATTATTCGTTTTATTGTTCAAGTTGTCGTTAAGTTGCTTTTTTTGGTTAAATCTACTGAAATTTTACACCAAAAAGGCTGTTGTTGTGGCAATGAAACTGCAATTATTTCGTTTTATTTATCTTGAAGTTGCTTTTTTGGTTAAATCTACTGCAATTCTACACCAAAATGGCCGCTGCTGTGTCAATCAAAAACTGCAATTAGAGAGTTTTATTAATCTTCAAGTTTCAATTATACAACAGAGATGGCGCTGCTGTGGCAATGAAACTGCAATTATTTAGTTTTATATATTGTTGCCTTTCACCATATTTAAGGGAGGGTTACTCCAGGGGTTAAGGTAGAATAGAGGATTAACACCCTTCCCTATCTATAAAAGGGTCGAGTCTTTTTTAACTCCGTTTATTTGTTGATGATAATTGGTCAGTTATTCTCCGCTATTAAGATGTAGTAGGTCCCTTGAGCTAAGGGTCCTTGACAAAGATCGATGTCGCTGGTGTGGCAATGAAACTGCAATTATTTAGTTTTATACATCTTCAAGTTGCTTTGATTCAATTCTGCAATAAGGTAGTCTGCGCTGCGGCAATTGATGTTGCGTTAATTTTATTATTGCCGAAACTGCAATTAAGTCTTCGTTTTAATTGCCGTTCAAAGTGCTGTTTGATTCAATTCGTGCTGTGGCAATAGGTGTTTCGTTAACCTTACTATTCCCGAAACTGCAATTATTGCGTTTTTTATGCGTGTTCAAATTATTTTTTTGCTTATTGCCGAAACTGCAATTACTTCTTCGTTTTAATTACCGTTGAAATTGCTGTTTGATTCAATTCTGCAATAAAGTAGACTGTGCTGCGGCAATTGGTGTTGAGTTAACCTTATTATTCCCGAAACTGCAATTATTGCGTTTTTTATGCGTGTTCAAATTGCTTTTTTGGTTAAACCCGCGACCGCAAATATCGCAAGAATACGGTCGTTGACTGGAATGCGTATTTAAGTGATCCTTTAAATTATTAACTTGCGTAAATTTTTTTCCGCAAACCGAACAAACGAACGGTTTTTCGTTATTATGTATTCTAGAATGAATTTTCAAACCATTTTTATCAACGAAACCTTTAGAGCAGGTAGGGCAAATGAATTTTTTGCCGTTTTGCCGTTGTTTACTATGATACCGTCTGACGTGTCTTTTAACGGAATATTGATGCGGAAATTTTTTACCGCAAATTCCGCAGGCGAAATCGCATGACGCGGGGTCACTTCCAATTTGTTTTTTCTCGTGAACGGTAATTTGATGAATTTTCGCGTTACTAGCGGTGGTAAAACCTTTTTTGCAAACTTTGCAAAAGTGTCTGCGTTCAGTTGCATGCGTACGTTTATGTTTGTTCAAACCGCCGCAAGTGTGAAAGGCTTTAAAGCAATATAAACACTTGTAGCGTTTTTCTTTCGAATGTCGCTGTTTATGTTCGTAATGTTGCGAATATGTTTTGCTAACTTTACCGCATTCTTCGCAGAGATATTCTTTCTTTTTTACCGGCTTACTGTTGCCGGATTCTAAACTACTCATTAGAATATTATTTAATTGGTAAAAATCTTAATGGTAAATCAAATTATCGCTTATTTACGCTACGTTTTACCGTTTGACTAAATTATTTTGCGTGAAATGGATGGTAACAGTTTTACCGTCGCGGAATTTTTTAAATAAGACTAAATATTTTTGTTTGGGAATTTTTAAAATTAGACTAAATTATTTTGCGTCAAACGGTAACAGTTTTACCGTCGCGGAATTTTTAAAATTATTAATTATGTCATCTGTAATTAATTTGCAAAGGCTTAAAACGGTAAATTTTACCATAAAATCGCGTCTATTTATAGTTTTTTTTTAAAATAATAATTAGAAAAAATTGGGTCTCCGGTAAATGTATCATATAATACAAGTATCGGTAAAAATGTTTATCTTTAAAATATTTCCGTTTAAGTGGCCAATATATTTTGCTAAATTTGGAATATTCTTTGTTTTACTAAGCAGATTATCTTTGCAAATGAATCTCAATTATAGTAGTAATATTGCAAATATGTTTTGCAAAATAATTTTAATGTTAACTGTTAACGTCTTTTCAGGTTTGTTATTTTACTAATATGTTTTGCTAAATCCAGAATATTCTGTCTTTTTAAGCTGCTCTAATCTTTGCAAAAGCACCTCGATTACAATCGTAATGTTTTGCAAAATAACTTTACCGCAGTATAATCGGTAAATTAGCTGATTTATCCTTATAATATTTCTGTTTAAGTTTGTTATTTTGCCAATGTTTTACTAAGTCTAGAATATTCTGTGTTATTTAGCAGCTTTTCTTTGCAAATACAAATCAACTATAGTAATAATGTTGCAATTATGTTTTGCAAAATAACTTTAAATGATAAATTAGCTGAGTCTTTGGTAAATCTTATTTTGTCAACATGTTTGGCTATATTTAAAATATTCTGTCTTATTTAGCAGCTTATCTTTGCAAACGCATACCAATTATAGTAGTAACGTTGCAAATACGTTTTGCAAACTGATAAATCGTTTACCCTTATAATGTTTCTGTTAGAGTTTGTTATGTTGCCAGTATGTTTTGCAAAATCTAGAATATTCTGTCTTATTTAGCAACTTATCTTTGCAAACGTAATTCAATTATAGTCGCAATGTTGCAAATATGTTTTGCAAACTAATAAAAATGTTGCAAACACGTTTTGCAAAATAACTTTAACTACTTATGGCGCAACCACTTTTCTTTTTATGCGTATTTAAATTACTCTTTTGATTGAAACCCTAGGATTTAGCAAACGTATCTCAATAATAGTCCCAATGTTGCAAACACGTTTTGCAAACTAACTTTAACTACTTATGGCGCAACCACTTTTCTTTTTATGCGTATTTAAATTACTCTTTTGATTGAAACCCTTATTGCAAACATCGCATCTAAAAGGTTTCTGATTCGAATGCGTATTTTCGTGCGCTTTCAAATTTCCGCTTTGCGCAAATGCCTTACCGCAAATACGGCAAACGTAAGGTTTTTCGTTATTATGCAATTTTGAATGCCTTAGAAGACTATCTTTCGAGGCAAAATTCTTGCCACATGTAGCGCAAGGAACCGTAGTATCGTCGGTAAAATGTTCTTTATGCGCGGTTTTCAAATGATAAAGTAACGAACGTTTTCGTTTATAGAGACTAGGGCAATACTGGCATTTAACGTGTGGTTTACGTAAATGAGCTGAATTTATATGTCTTTCTAGTAAATAAGGGTGGTTATAGCTGCGATTGCAATGCGGACACGGTAACGATTCGGCGTTTTCAGTAAAATCACCGTGAGCGGTTAGTTCGTGAGCTTTTAAACAATCTAGTACTCGATACGCCTTATCGCATTGGCTACACTTATGGGGTTTATTACGGTAAAATCGCTTGCGTTGGAGACCAGTATGACTCTTACGATGACGACATAGCTTGCTACAAGTATTGAAACTGGCACCGCATATTAAACAGACGTAACGTTTATCAGTACGATGGTTTTGCGTATGGACATAATGAGATTGGTACGAACTCAATATTTTACCACATTGTTCGCATAAGAAGGATTTTTTCTTATCAGATTTGTTTTTCGTCATAAGGAATTAAGATCATGGTAGTTAATTTAACTACCGTTAATTAATTAATTACCAGAATAAATTTTAGTTTCAAGAATTACGTAGGGTTTAACACGCGGTAATATTACCACGCCACACTATGATGCTCAAATGTTAAGTTCTCAAGATTGCTAACTGTTCACTAACGATTAAAAATTACTAAAACACATTTTTAAAGATATTACCTTCGCGAATTAACAGCGTATTATTATTGTTAGAAAACAATTGAGGCAGGGACACAATCACAATGGCGTAGCGTTGTGCCACAGCTCACTCGATCACTCTTCATCACAGTGTTGCCGAACCACATGTAGAGTTCTCATTAGTCTCATCCCTATCTATCTAAACCCTATGTATTACTCCTTGGTATGTTAATATGGCCGATACTTATTCACTCATTCTAAACGATATATGTATTCTTAGTTATGTCTAAGTTCCTAAGTTATATTTGATTATTATTGAGCCAACCTATCATTATTAAACTTCTCACCAGAGACTGCCATATCGGTAGATATCACCTCAAAAATCGGTAGACAGAAAAAAACAGTCGGGCGCGCAGCGGCGCAAGGCCTATTTAGCCATCTGAACAGGCTAGGAAATAAGACTGGTTTACTGGTCAAAAACCACTTTATTAATTGCTTGGACCAGTTTTTTTTTATATATAAAAAAGGTAGGGTTCCTGGTTCCAATCACTAGTTTATTACTGCCACTTTAATTAAAAATGGTTATGAGGACCACTTTAACTGTGTTGATTTTAACGTAAATTTTGACTCCAGTAGTCCAGTTGTGCATTTTTGTATACACTCCTTGGCTGAGAGATTTTGAATAGAGACCACGTGGTCTTGGAGTCCTAGGAGTTTAGGGAGTCGGGAGTGGGACCAGTAGAAAAACAAATAGGGAAAGGGTCACTGACTCACTGGTCGTGGGTCCAGTTTAATATTTTAGACACCAGGCGGTCACTGGTCCGGAGGACTAGTTTAGAAATAAACCTTATATCCAAGCTTGCTACCAGGGAGCCCATTCCCCCCTTTTCAAGGGGTGGGTACTGACTATTAACCCTAAAAAATTCGGATGCGATGAGTACTTTCCCCTGTAACGAGAGTTATTTGATGCTTTTGAATCAACACCTGGATCACAAGGCAGCCTAGGGTACCCAAAAATTGTGCATTAAGGATGGGGTGCTCCGTGCTCCGTGAAAATTATCAGTATTTTGGTATTTATAAGTCTGATGCCAGCGTATGTCCTTAGCTAAGCGTGATCGAGTGGTCTGTGATTATAGACATCAGGATTTTTATTTTTTTCAATGGTGCTTGTGGTCTTGAGGCTTTGCGTTCCAGGTGTAGCTCTTGGCTGTAGATCCCTTAAAAACAAACCATTTTTACTCGTTTCTCAGCCTATCGCGTGATCGAGTTAGCTATCGTAATCCAAGGGGCTTTGGCTTAACCCTCTCGATTACGCGCGAGCAGCAGCTTATTTCGTGGAGCTCGTGATCGAGTGGGCTATGAGCCTATGACCTAGCAGACGACAATTTTCTCCGGTGTCCAAGTTCCAACGCGGTACTTGTCATGAAACTATTCTATGATTTTTATCATCCTGTCAACTGAGTCAACAGAACAGTGTAAACAGTAGTTTAGTCTCGGCAGTTCATCTTTTTTAATAGTTCTAAAAAATGGATTCAAGAAAAGACTCGTATAGTGAAAATCTACGAAAGATAATGAATAGGGTAAGATATTACTTAATTTAACCAAACACTTGTTTTTGATTAAAATGCAACCTAGTTGTTCAATTAAATAATTAATTAATAATTGATTTTCGCAATTACAGAAAAAGCCCTTAAAAACGGTATACATTGGGGTAATCAACATTATATGCGCTGTCATATTGATGGTGTGGTGTCAGGCAACTAACAGCTTGGGTAAGCTTTTAGTTTTCAAGCGTTGCCTACGTTAATCAAGGCCTGTGCGCGGCGCCGATTTTTATTTTTATTTTGGCAATTTAAGTTGCCAAATTCTCTCACCTGAGGCGCTATTAGCTGGACCTAAATAATTTGAAATGTTTATTTTTTCGCGCTTGGAATTTGAAATACTCATTTTCTCGCGCTTGGAATTTGAAAATCTTTTTTTCGCGCGTTCCAAACGGAATCTTTCCAGATCTTAGGGAGAGGGCCTCGTGGAGCTGCAGCTAATATCGGCAGGCTAATCCACCTTATTCCCTTTCGCCGGAAGTTAGGCTTAGCTCGGGATTCATGGGGGTGAGTAACGGGAAGAAATTCGTCTGTCGTCTGCTACAAAAGCCAAAAATATGTACTGTAGCGGACGACAGACGAATTTCCTTACTCCCTTTTGCTGGAAGTTAGGTTTAGCTCGGGATTCATGGGTGTGAGTTACGGGAAGAAATGCCTGTCGTCTGCTACAAAATCCAAAATATGTACTGTAGCGGACGACAGACGAATTTCCTTAATCCTTACTCCCTTTCGCCGGAAGTTAGGCTTAGCTCGGGATTCATGGGGGTGATTGAGTAAAGGGAAGAAATTCGTCTGTCGTCTGCTACAAAAGCCAAAAATATGTACTGTAGCGGACGACAGACCAATTTCTTCCCTTTACTCAATCACCCCCATGAATCCCGAGCTAAGCCTAACTTCCGGCGAAAGGGAATAAGGTGGATTAATGGGTAAGCTATAGTTTTAAATCCAAATATGATAAATAATTTTATAGAAATGTTTTAGAATTGAGGTTACTGCCATAGATATATATACGGGTCTAGATACCCTACTGAATCGGGGAAAATACGGAGATGACAGCTAGCAGTCGACGCGATTTTCCCGGGGGAAGATACCTAGTGCGCCATCTATCGCTGAACTTTGAAAGCTAAAAAATTGGATAAATAACTTTTGCCAACGGGCGTGCTGATGCTTTGCAGTAACAGCTGATATTTAAAGAGATTTAAGCGAATGTTTGTTCAAAGTAAAACTATTTCCTAATCTGAAGGGGAGGTCCTCTTATTCTGTTCGTAAGTAAATCATTTTGTAAATAAGAACAACTGTTGACCATCTTTAATGCCTTATTTCACTAACATTTCATTAAAAACACTACTTCTTTTACATAAAAACTATTTATTTCACTTAAGAACATAATTACACGTATAAAGGAGATCAGAAATACGTAAAGCTATTTGAAAAGTTAAGCCTAATTTGAATTTCCCGCTCTTTTCATATTCGAATTTCCCGCGCTTTCCATATTCGAATTTTTCGTTTTTTTGTTTCTTGAAACTCTCAATAGATGGCGTTTGGATCTAATTCCCCCGCCGTAAAGCGTCGACTGCTAGTTCTCACCTCCGCATTTTTTAAAGGGCCTAACAGAGGGGAAGTGTATCTAGACCCGTATATATATCTATGGTTACTGCCTTATAATTTTCAAATTAATAGACGTTCCCGTATTTCGGTCCAGCTAACAACGCCATCTCGCAGTAAAATAGGGAGAAAATAAGAAGTCGCGTTTCTTAAAAGTCGCCCCCTAGAAGCCACCGCGCACAGGCCTTGATTAACGTAGGCAACGCTCTAAGCCTTTTTCTAAAAATAACAGGAAAATTATTAAAAAAAAATGGTTAAATTAAATGAGAATCTTATAACGAAATAATTAGCATTTAGTTAGTCTTAAAAATAACCAACTACTACAGCGCCATCCACCATAATGCCAGTGGTTTAGTGGCGTCTGCTAAATTAAAACAATTAGGGCCGTTACTCAATTCCATGAATCCCAATATAAGCCTGTAACCGATTCGCAGGCCTAAATGTAGCTGTCTGCTACAAGCCCAACGGGAAGAAATTCGTCCGTCGTCTGCTATTGTATGTATTACAGTGACTGGGTAATAGTAAGTTTACTGGCGTGGAGGATTCATACCATTTGCACAAGGAGACCAAGCGACTTAGAGTGTAAAATAGCAGACGATTTTACGCTCTAAGTCGCTTCGTCTCCTTGTGTTAATGGTAGGAATCCTGCATGCCTGTAAACTATCTATATGGATATTTTTTAAACTAGTCCTTGGGACCAGTGACCCCCTAGTGTCCGAAATAATAAACTGGTCTCCGGACTGGTCCCAGGCTTTGTTCTCCTATAGATTTGCAATTAATAAACTGGTCCCGAGGACCAGTAACCCCCACTTCTTGAATTAAAAAACTGGTCCAAGCAATTAATAAACTGGTTTTGGACCAGAAGAAGTGTGCTATTTCCCAGACTGATTATGAACCTTTTTAGTAGACCACAGGCAAATTTCTTCCAGTTACTCCCCTTCACCAGGGTGGGAAATAAGGTTTTTTTTTTAAACTGGACACTAGGCCAGAAGGCAGGGAGTTGCGGGATTGGCCAGATCTCATCATTTCAAATAATCCATAAAATCTGAACCTAATTTTAATTTTAAAAACTGTATTTCCTTAATGTTTTACTACGCAAACTGGTCTTATAATTAGTAGAAGAATCGTTAAAAAAATCACTTGATTTTCCACTTCACCCTCCCTTTAAGGTGTAATGTTACGTTAGCTGACCTTTCCCTTTAAATAATTATAATTAAAGATAACGATTTCAGTTTAATATTTTAGGTCTTTCTGCGTATTATTTGCTAACAATATTGGATGGTCTAAAGTAAGTGGTTTAAAATATTTTTGGTGTAGCAGGGTCTAATCATAGCCCACTCGATCGTATTAGATTGCGTGACCGAGTGGGCTCTGGTTTAATCATCATCGACGAGCAGCTTGCTATAAGCTTCTCGTATTTTATGAAACCATCTATAGAGCTATCTCAGAAGCCTTAGTGTGACGTCACCCATGTTATTTGCCCATAGAACCAAAGCGGTACCAAGCATGGCCGCCCACTGGCATAAGTAAGGCTCTGACCTCTGACGTCACAACTGAGATAGCGCTATAGAGTGCTGTCAGAAGCGCCGGTGTGACGTCACCCATGCTGTTTTCCCATAGAGAAAAAACGGTAACTGTCATGGCCGCCCATTGCTAAAGGCAGACTCGTGACGTTTAACCTTGGATCTGACGTCACAACTGACAGCACTCTTGGCAATCTTGCCCCAATTCCATGAATAATTTGAAAGAAATTTTTAAAACAACACGTGATCTAATTTTTAGCATTTTAACATCACTTCTTAACATATGGTTTGAACATAAGCGTCCAGATGCCTCATTTACATTTGGCTATGAACAATTTGGAGTTCTGGCTGTATTTGCTTCCACTATATTGATTCAGTTCTGTTCCATGATCATTCTTAAGGAATGGTCAGTCATTTAAACATTCAACCACTGTTTCCCAAATGTTTAAATGCTTTTTCCCTGATTTATAGATCAAATTTGATCAATTTTTAGTCAAAAACGTAAATAGTATCAAAAGTATATAGATATAAAAGCAAAAAGTATCCTACACTTTGTTCAATTGAAACTTGCAGGCGCCGTGTAATATGAGTAGCCCTAACTCCTTTATCCCAGCCAGAATAGTGTTGACCCCCTTCCCCTCTGCCGCGTATGATTACCTTCCCACTGCGTGGCACAGGGGAAAAAGCCGTCAAGTGAATTGGCTCATTAAGTAGTACCAAAAATTAACATTTCGTTCGCCAGCATCATTATACTACGTTCTATAAACCTATGACGTCAAGAACAGGCTGAGAAATAAGGCCATGGAAAAATTAGCTGGACCAGTTTAAAAATTAAATTCTTGTGAGTCTACTGGCCCTATGACCACTTAAATAATTAAAAACTTTCCAAGATTCCAATGTCCAGTTTTAAAAAATCCCTATTTCCGCCAAAAAGCTCTTCCCTGATTGGTTAATTCCTGTAGGTGGTTAATTTAGAGGAGGGTAGATATTTTGCTTACTTCAGTTTACATGTCGTCTACAGTTAACCAAAAGAAGCTAGGGGAATGGTTAATGAAGTGTACTTTTTGTTTTTATTCTATATACTTTTGCTACAACCCTTTATATTATTAATTATTATATAAAAACGTGTCGTTTTAAGTTTATTATTGACCTAAGGAAGGTTATTGGCTGACTGACTCTTGGCATCGCAATCGCAAATTTGATTTTAAACTTTGGGAAACACTGCCCTAATTTAGTTGGTGACGCGTACATAACGAAACGTGTTTAATTCCAGCATCGAGCGTTTCATTCAACAGCCAGAAATTCACACGTAAGTAATCAACTTTTGGGGACTTTATATTCTATTCTACACTTCCTATAATTCCTATAAAATCCTATATTTTTAAAACTGGCCTATAAAATCCTATATTTTTCAAATTGGCCTATATAATCCTATATTTTTCAAATTGGCCTATAAAATCCTATATTTTTCAAATTGGCCTATAAAATCCTATATTTTTCAAATTGGCCTATAAAATCCTATATTTTTCAAATTGGCCTATAAAATCCTATATTTTTCAAATTGGCCTATAAAATCCTATATTTTTCAAATTGGCCTATAAAATCCTATATTTTTAAAATTGGCCTATAAAATCCTATATTTTTAAAATTGGCCTATAAAATCCTATATTTTTAAAATTGGCCTATAAAATCCTATATTTTTAAAATTGGCCTATAAAATCCTATATTTTTAAAATTGGCCTATAAAATCCTATATTTTTAAAATTGGCCTATAAAATCCTATATTTTTAAAATTGGCCTATAAAATCCTATATTTTTAAAATTGGCCTATAAAATCCTATATTTTTAAAATTGGCCTATAAAATCCTATATTTTTAAAATTGGCCTATAAAATCCTATATTTTTAAAATTGGCCTATAAAATCCTATATTTTTAAAACTGGCCTATAAAATCCTATATTTTTGGCAAAATTCGTCAAAAATCCTATGAAATCCTATATTTTTGGCAAAATTCGTCAAAAATCCTATTAAATCCTATAATTTTGAAATTTGCGGGAGTTTTATGGAACCCCTCGGTTAAAATAGGGCCCCAGAGGTTCTATAATTCCTATGAAATCCTATATTTTTGGCAAAATTCCTCAAAAATCCTATTAAAACCTATATTTTTGGCAAAATTTGTCAAAAATCCTATAATTTTGAAATTTGCGCGAATTTTAAGCAAACCCATCGGTTAAAATAGGGTCCTCGAGAGGTCCTATAATTCCTATAAAATCCTATATTTTTGTCAAAATATGTCAAAAATCCTATAAATTTGAAATTTATTACCTATATTACACAGCCCCTACAAGTTTCTATTAACAAAGTGTAGGATACTTTTTGTATCTACATCTATATACTTTTGATTATACTGAATTTCCAGTGGCCGATATTTGCCGGGAGTGGTTCTTACATTCGCGTTACACTTGGTGGTGACGTATGGTGTTGAAAACCGAGCCTTGTCGTCCGTAGCCGCGGCGTGTAGTTCCAGTTGGCTTCAAGAACATATGGCGGATTTAAGTCATTCATTGTGCGGAGTTATACCTGGCTTAGGGACTATTTTATTGCCACGTGTTAACCCTTTTCTGCTTCTCGGATGGGCGGGAGCCGCCGTTTTGTGGCTGACGGGCTTTCTTATTGAGCATTTGTGAGTATGGTATATTGTACCAAATCACTTGATTTTCCCTTTCACCCTCCCTTTAATCTACTGAAAGGCGATACGATCGTATCTTAACATCACATTTCACTCTCCCTTTAATTATAATTTGTAATTAGCAATTACTTGGTTGCCGATACCCTAGCTGGTCTGGTGATTGTTTTAATGGTTGCCATAACAGTATTTCCAATGAGTGTATTCAGTGGGAAAGTACTGTTGCAGACGACACCATCGCACGTCATTGGACAACTGGATAAATGCTTAAGAGAGGCCTCGACCCTTGATGGCGTTTTGGAATTTCGACATGAAAAATTTTGGACGGAGACATTCGGGAAATTGGTAAGTTCATTAATTAATATCAAGGAGGATGTAAAGATGAGGAGTAGAAAGCGGGACTGAAAGTTCTCGACTTCTACTACTCTTATTTCACCTTCCAGTTGGTACATATTAGAATATTAGGGGTGTGCCAATACCTCTTTTTGGGTTTTGAACCCGTTTCCGAATATCAAAGTATTTCCTTATCAATTATCGAATTGAATAACGAATAGTTAGGCCTTGGTCAATCTTTTGCTACCCTGTTAATGGCGAATAGTTAGGCCTAGTATTCGCGAATAGTTGAGGCTTAATACTCGCGAATAGTTGAGGCTAATACTCGCGAATAGTTGAGGCTAATACTCGCGAATAGTTGAGGCTGATACTCGCGAATAGTTGAGGCTGATACTCGCGAATAGTTGAGGCTAATACTCGCGAATAGTTGAGGCTAATACTCGCGAATAGTTGAGGCTTAATACTCGCGAATAGTTGAGGCTAATACTCGCGAATAGTTGAGGCTTAATACTCGCGAATAGTTGAGGCTAATACTCGCGAATAGTTGAGGCTTAATACTCGCGAATAGTTGAGGCTAATACTCGCGAATAGTTGAGGCTAATACTCGCGAATAGTTGAGGCTAATACTCGCGAATAGTTGAGGCTAATACTCGCGAATAGTTGAGGCTTAATACTCGCGAATAGTTGAGGCTAATACTCGCGAATAGTTGAGGCTTAATACTCGCGAATAGTTGAGGCTAATACTCGCGAATAGTTGAGGCTTAATACTCGCGAATAGTTGAGGCTAATACTCGCGAATAGTTGAGGCTTAATACTCGCGAATAGTTGAGGCTAATACTCGCGAATAGTTGAGGCTAATACTCGCCAATAGTTGAGGCTAATACTCGCCAATAGTTGAGGCTGATACTCGCGAATAGTTGAGGCTGATACTCGCGAATAGTTGAGTCTAATACTCGCGAATAGTTGAGTCTAATACTCGCGAATAGTTGAGGCTAATACTCGCGAATAGTTGAGGCTAATACTCGCGAATAGTTGAGGCTAATACTCGCGAATAGTTGAGGCTAATACTCGCGAATAGTTGAGGCTAATACTCGCGAATAGTTGAGGCTTAATACTCGCGAATAGTTGAGGCTTAATACTCGCGAATAGTTGAGGCTTAATGCTCGCGAATAGTTGAGGCTTAATACTCGCGAATAGTTGAGGCTAATACTCGCGAATAGTTGAGGCTAATACTCGCGAATAGTTGAGGCTAATACTCGCGAATAGTTGAGGCTGATACTCGCGAATAGTTGAGGCTGATACTCGCGAATAGTTGAGGCTAATACTCGCGAATAGTTGAGGCTAATACTCGCGAATAGTTGAGGCTAATACTCGCGAATAGTTGAGGCTTAATACTCGCAAATAGTTGAGGCTAATACTCGCGAATAGTTGAGGCTGATACTCGCGAATAGTTGAGGCTAATACTCGCGAATAGTTGAGGCTAATACTCGCGAATAGTTGAGGCTAATACTCGCCAATAGTTGAGGCTTAATACTCGCGAATAGTTGAGGCTAATACTCGCGAATAGTTGAGGCTAATACTCGCGAATAGTTGAGGCTTAATACTCGCAAATAGTTGAGGCTAATACTCGCGAATAGTTGAGGCTAATACTCGCGAATAGTTGAGGCTAATACTCGCCAATAGTTGAGGCTAATACTCGCCAATAGTTGAGGCTAATACTCGCCAATAGTTGAGGCTGATACTCGCGAATAGTTGAGGCTGATACTCGCGAATAGTTGAGTCTAATACTCGCGAATAGTTGAGGCTGATACTCGCGAATAGTTGAGGCTAATACTCGCGAATAGTTGAGGCTAATACTCGCGAATAGTTGAGGCTAATACTCGCGAATAGTTGAGGCTAATACTCGCGAATAGTTGAGGCTGATACTCGCGAATAGTTGAGGCTAATACTCGCGAATAGTTGAGGCTAATACTCGCGAATAGTTGAGGCTAATACTCGCGAATAGTTGAGGCTAATACTCGCGAATAGTTGAGGCTGATACTCGCGAATAGTTGAGGCTAATACTCGCGAATAGTTGAGGCTAATACTCGCGAATAGTTGAGGCTAATACTCGCCAATAGTTGAGGCTAATACTCGCGAATAGTTGAGGCTAATACTCGCGAATAGTTGAGGCTAATACTCGCGAATAGTTGAGGCTAATACTCGCGAATAGTTGAGGCTAATACTCGCGAATAGTTGAGGCTAATACTCGCCAATAGTTGAGGCTAATACTCGCCAATAGTTGAGGCTGATACTCGCGAATAGTTGAGGCTGATACTCGCGAATAGTTGAGGCTAATACTCGCGAATAGTTGAGGCTAATACTCGCGAATAGTTGAGGCTAATACTCGCGAATAGTTGAGGCTAATACTCGCGAATAGTTGAGGCTGATACTCGCGAATAGTTGAGGCTGATACTCGCGAATAGTTGAGGCTAATACTCGCGAATAGTTGAGGCTAATACTCGCGAATAGTTGAGGCTTAATACTCGCGAATAGTTGAGGCTAATACTCGCGAATAGTTGAGGCTAATACTCGCGAATAGTTGAGGCTAATACTCGCGAATAGTTGAGGCTAATACTCGCGAATAGTTGAGGCTAATACTCGCGAATAGTTGAGGCTAATACTCGCCAATAGTTGAGGCTAATACTCGCGAATAGTTGAGGCTGATACTCGCGAATAGTTGAGGCTGATACTCGCGAATAGTTGAGGCTAATACTCGCGAATAGTTGAGGCTAATACTCGCGAATAGTTGAGGCTAATACTCGCGAATAGTTGAGGCTGATACTCGCGAATAGTTGAGGCTGATACTCGCGAATAGTTGAGGCTGATACTCGCCAATAGTTGAGGCTAATACTCGCCAATAGTTGAGGCTAATACTCGCGAATAGTTGAGGCTGATACTCGCGAATAGTTGAGGCTAATACTCGCGAATAGTTGAGGCTAATACTCGCGAATAGTTGAGGCTAATACTCGCCAATAGTTGAGGCTAATACTCGCGAATAGTTGAGGCTAATACTCGCGAATAGTTGAGGCTGATACTCGCGAATAGTTGAGGCTAATACTCGCGAATAGTTGAGGCTAATACTCGCGAATAGTTGAGGCTAATACTCGCGAATAGTTGAGGCTAATACTCGCGAATAGTTGAGGCTAATACTCGCGAATAGTTGAGGCTAATACTCGCGAATAGTTGAGGCTAATACTCGCGAATAGTTGAGGCTAATACTCGCGAATAGTTGAGGCTAATACTCGCGAATAGTTGAGGCTGATACTCGCGAATAGTTGAGGCTAATACTCGCGAATAGTTGAGGCTAATACTCGCGAATAGTTGAGGCTAATACTCGCGAATAGTTGAGGCTAATACTCGCGAATAGTTGAGGCTAATACTCGCGAATAGTTGAGGCTAATACTCGCGAATAGTTGAGGCTAATACTCGCGAATAGTTGAGGCTAATACTCGCGAATAGTTGAGGCTAATACTCGCGAATAGTTGAGGCTAATACTCGCGAATAGTTGAGGCTAATACTCGCGAATAGTTGAGGCTAATACTCGCGAATAGTTGAGGCTAATACTCGCGAATAGTTGAGGCTAATACTCGCGAATAGTTGAGGCTAATACTCGCGAATAGTTGAGGCTAATACTCGCGAATAGTTGAGGCTAATACTCGCGAATAGTTGAGGCTAATACTCGCGAATAGTTGAGGCTAATACTCGCGAATAGTTGAGGCTGATACTCGCGAATAGTTGAGGCTAATACTCGCGAATAGTTGAGGCTAATACTCGCGAATAGTTGAGGCTAATACTCGCGAATAGTTGAGGCTAATACTCGCGAATAGTTGAGGCTAATACTCGCGAATAGTTGAGGCTAATACTCGCGAATAGTTGAGGCTAATACTCGCGAATAGTTGAGGCTAATACTCGCGAATAGTTGAGGCTAATACTCGCGAATAGTTGAGGCTAATACTCGCGAATAGTTGAGGCTAATACTCGCGAATAGTTGAGGCTAATACTCGCGAATAGTTGAGGCTAATACTCGCGAATAGTTGAGGCTAATACTCGCGAATAGTTGAGGCTAATACTCGCGAATAGTTGAGGCTAATACTCGCGAATAGTTGAGGCTAATACTCGCGAATAGTTGAGGCTAATACTCGCGAATAGTTGAGGCTAATACTCGCGAATAGTTGAGGCTAATACTCGCGAATAGTTGAGGCTAATACTCGCGAATAGTTGAGGCTAATACTCGCGAATAGTTGAGGCTAATACTCGCGAATAGTTGAGGCTAATACTCGCGAATAGTTGAGGCTAATACTCGCGAATAGTTGAGGCTAATACTCGCGAATAGTTGAGGCTAATACTCGCGAATAGTTGAGGCTGATACTCGCGAATAGTTGAGGCTAATACTCGCGAATAGTTGAGGCTAATACTCGCGAATAGTTGAGGCTAATACTCGCGAATAGTTGAGGCTAATACTCGCGAATAGTTGAGGCTAATACTCGCGAATAGTTGAGGCTAATACTCGCGAATAGTTGAGGCTAATACTCGCCAATAGTTGAGGCTAATACTCGCCAATAGTTGAGGCTAATACTCGCGAATAGTTGAGGCTAATACTCGCGAATAGTTGAGGCTAATACTCGCGAATAGTTGAGGCTAATACTCGCGAATAGTTGAGGCTAATACTCGCCAATAGTTGAGGCTAATACTCGCGAATAGTTGAGGCTAATACTCGCGAATAGTTGAGGCTGATACTCGCGAATAGTTGAGGCTAATACTCGCGAATAGTTGAGGCTAATACTCGCGAATAGTTGAGGCTAATACTCGCGAATAGTTGAGGCTAATACTCGCGAATAGTTGAGGCTTAATACTCGCGAATAGTTGAGGCTTAATACTCGCGAATAGTTGAGGCTAATACTCGCGAATAGTTGAGGCTAATACTCGCGAATAGTTGAGGCTAATACTCGCGAATAGTTGAGGCTAATACTCGCGAATAGTTGAGGCTAATACTCGCGAATAGTTGAGGCTGATACTCGCGAATAGTTGAGGCTGATACTCGCGAATAGTTGAGGCTAATACTCGCCAATAGTTGAGGCTTATACTCGCCAATAGTTGAGGCTAATACTCGCCAATAGTTGAGGCTAATACTCGCGAATAGTTGAGGCTGATACTCGCGAATAGTTGAGGCTAATACTCGCGAATAGTTGAGGCTAATACTCGCCAATAGTTGAGGCTAATACTCGCCAATAGTTGAGGCTAATACTCGCGAATAGTTGAGGCTGATACTCGCGAATAGTTGAGGCTAATACTCGCGAATAGTTGAGGCTAATACTCGCGAATAGTTGAGGCTAATACTCGCCAATAGTTGAGGCTAATACTCGCGAATAGTTGAGGCTAATACTCGCGAATAGTTGAGGCTAATACTCGCGAATAGTTGAGGCTAATACTCGCGAATAGTTGAGGCTAATACTCGCGAATAGTTTGAGGCTAATACTCGCGAATAGTTGAGGCTAATACTCGCGAATAGTTGAGGCTAACACTCGGGAATAGTTGAGGCTAATACTCGCGAATAGTTGAGGCTAATACTCGCGAATAGTTGAGGCTAATACTCGCGAATAGTTGAGGCTAATACTCGCGAATAGTTTGAGGCTAATACTCGCGAATAGTTGAGGCTGATACTCGCGAATAGTTGAGGCTGATACTCGCGAATAGTTGAGGCTAATACTCGCCAATAGTTGAGGCTTATACTCGCCAATAGTTGAGGCTAATACTCGCCAATAGTTGAGGCTAATACTCGCGAATAGTTGAGGCTGATACTCGCGAATAGTTGAGGCTAATACTCGCGAATAGTTGAGGCTAATACTCGCCAATAGTTGAGGCTAATACTCGCCAATAGTTGAGGCTAATACTCGCGAATAGTTGAGGCTAATACTCGCGAATAGTTGAGGCTGATACTCGCGAATAGTTGAGGCTAATACTCGCGAATAGTTGAGGCTAATACTCGCGAATAGTTGAGGCTAATACTCGCGAATAGTTGAGGCTAATACTCGCGAATAGTTGAGGCTGATACTCGCGAATAGTTGAGGCTAATACTCGCGAATAGTTGAGGCTAATACTCGCGAATAGTTGAGGCTAATACTCGCGAATAGTTGAGGCTAATACTCGCGAATAGTTGAGGCTGATACTCGCGAATAGTTGAGGCTGATACTCGCGAATAGTTGAGGCTGATACTCGCCAATAGTTGAGGCTTATACTCGCCAATAGTTGAGGCTAATACTCGCCAATAGTTGAGGCTAATACTCGCCAATAGTTGAGGCTAATACTCGCGAATAGTTGAGGCTGATACTCGCGAATAGTTGAGGCTGATACTCGCGAATAGTTGAGGCTAATACTCGCGAATAGTTGAGGCTAATACTCGCCAATAGTTGAGGCTAATACTCGCGAATAGTTGAGGCTAATACTCGCGAATAGTTGAGGCTAATACTCGCGAATAGTTGAGGCTAATACTCGCGAATAGTTGAGGCTAATACTCGCGAATAGTTGAGGCTAATACTCGCCAATAGTTGAGGCTAATACTCGCGAATAGTTGAGGCTGATACTCGCGAATAGTTGAGGCTGATACTCGCGAATAGTTGAGGCTAATACTCGCGAATAGTTGAGGCTAATACTCGCGAATAGTTGAGGCTAATACTCGCGAATAGTTGAGGCTAATACTCGCGAATAGTTGAGGCTGATACTCGCGAATAGTTGAGGCTGATACTCGCGAATAGTTGAGGCTGATACTCGCCAATAGTTGAGGCTAATACTCGCCAATAGTTGAGGCTAATACTCGCGAATAGTTGAGGCTGATACTCGCGAATAGTTGAGGCTAATACTCGCGAATAGTTGAGGCTAATACTCGCGAATAGTTGAGGCTAATACTCGCCAATAGTTGAGGCTAATACTCGCGAATAGTTGAGGCTAATACTCGCGAATAGTTGAGGCTGATACTCGCGAATAGTTGAGGCTAATACTCGCGAATAGTTGAGGCTAATACTCGCGAATAGTTGAGGCTAATACTCGCGAATAGTTGAGGCTAATACTCGCGAATAGTTGAGGCTAATACTCGCGAATAGTTGAGGCTAATACTCGCGAATAGTTGAGGCTAATACTCGCGAATAGTTGAGGCTAATACTCGCGAATAGTTGAGGCTAATACTCGCGAATAGTTGAGGCTAATACTCGCGAATAGTTGAGGCTAATACTCGCGAATAGTTGAGGCTAATACTCGCGAATAGTTGAGGCTAATACTCGCGAATAGTTGAGGCTAATACTCGCGAATAGTTGAGGCTAATACTCGCGAATAGTTGAGGCTAATACTCGCGAATAGTTGAGGCTAATACTCGCGAATAGTTGAGGCTAATACTCGCGAATAGTTGAGGCTAATACTCGCGAATAGTTGAGGCTAATACTCGCGAATAGTTGAGGCTTAATACTCGCGAATAGTTGAGGCTAATACTCGCGAATAGTTGAGGCTTAATACTCGCGAATAGTTGAGGCTAATACTCGCGAATAGTTGAGGCTAATACTCGCGAATAGTTGAGGCTAATACTCGCGAATAGTTGAGGCTAATACTCGCGAATAGTTGAGGCTAATACTCGCGAATAGTTGAGGCTAATACTCGCGAATAGTTGAGGCTAATACTCGCGAATAGTTGAGGCTGATACTCGCGAATAGTTGAGGCTGATACTCGCGAATAGTTGAGGCTAATACTCGCGAATAGTTGAGGCTAATACTCGCGAATAGTTGAGGCTAATACTCGCGAATAGTTGAGGCTAATACTCGCGAATAGTTGAGGCTGATACTCGCGAATAGTTGAGGCTGATACTCGCGAATAGTTGAGGCTAATACTCGCCAATAGTTGAGGCTTATACTCGCGAATAGTTGAGGCTAATACTCGCGAATAGTTGAGGCTAATACTCGCCAATAGTTGAGGCTAATACTCGCCAATAGTTGAGGCTAATACTCGCGAATAGTTGAGGCTAATACTCGCGAATAGTTGAGGCTGATACTCGCGAATAGTTGAGGCTAATACTCGCGAATAGTTGAGGCTAATACTCGCGAATAGTTGAGGCTTAATACTCGCGAATAGTTGAGGCTTAATACTCGCGAATAGTTGAGGCTTAATACTCGCGAATAGTTGAGGCTTAATACTCGCGAATAGTTGAGGCTAATACTCGCGAATAGTTGAGGCTAATACTCGCGAATAGTTGAGGCTAATACTCGCGAATAGTTGAGGCTAATACTCGCGAATAGTTGAGGCTAATACTCGCGAATAGTTGAGGCTGATACTCGCGAATAGTTGAGGCTGATACTCGCGAATAGTTGAGGCTAATACTCGCCAATAGTTGAGGCTTATACTCGCCAATAGTTGAGGCTAATACTCGCCAATAGTTGAGGCTAATACTCGCGAATAGTTGAGGCTGATACTCGCGAATAGTTGAGGCTAATACTCGCCAATAGTTGAGGCTTATACTCGCCAATAGTTGAGGCTAATACTCGCCAATAGTTGAGGCTAATACTCGCGAATAGTTGAGGCTGATACTCGCGAATAGTTGAGGCTAATACTCGCGAATAGTTGAGGCTAATACTCGCCAATAGTTGAGGCTAATACTCGCCAATAGTTGAGGCTAATACTCGCGAATAGTTGAGGCTAATACTCGCGAATAGTTGAGGCTGATACTCGCGAATAGTTGAGGCTAATACTCGCGAATAGTTGAGGCTAATACTCGCGAATAGTTGAGGCTTAATACTCGCGAATAGTTGAGGCTTAATACTCGCGAATAGTTGAGGCTTAATACTCGCGAATAGTTGAGGCTAATACTCGCGAATAGTTGAGGCTAATACTCGCGAATAGTTGAGGCTAATACTCGCGAATAGTTGAGGCTAATACTCGCGAATAGTTGAGGCTAATACTCGCGAATAGTTGAGGCTGATACTCGCGAATAGTTGAGGCTGATACTCGCGAATAGTTGAGGCTAATACTCGCCAATAGTTGAGGCTTATACTCGCCAATAGTTGAGGCTAATACTCGCCAATAGTTGAGGCTAATACTCGCGAATAGTTGAGGCTGATACTCGCGAATAGTTGAGGCTAATACTCGCGAATAGTTGAGGCTAATACTCGCCAATAGTTGAGGCTAATACTCGCCAATAGTTGAGGCTAATACTCGCGAATAGTTGAGGCTAATACTCGCGAATAGTTGAGGCTGATACTCGCGAATAGTTGAGGCTAATACTCGCGAATAGTTGAGGCTAATACTCGCGAATAGTTGAGGCTAATACTCGCGAATAGTTGAGGCTAATACTCGCGAATAGTTGAGGCTGATACTCGCGAATAGTTGAGTCTAATACTCGCGAATAGTTGAGGCTAATACTCGCGAATAGTTGAGGCTAATACTCGCGAATAGTTGAGGCTAATACTCGCGAATAGTTGAGGCTGATACTCGCGAATAGTTGAGGCTGATACTCGCGAATAGTTGAGGCTGATACTCGCCAATAGTTGAGGCTTATACTCGCCAATAGTTGAGGCTAATACTCGCCAATAGTTGAGGCTAATACTCGCCAATAGTTGAGGCTAATACTCGCGAATAGTTGAGGCTGATACTCGCGAATAGTTGAGGCTGATACTCGCGAATAGTTGAGGCTAATACTCGCGAATAGTTGAGGCTAATACTCGCCAATAGTTGAGGCTAATACTCGCCAATAGTTGAGGCTAATACTCGCGAATAGTTGAGGCTGATACTCGCGAATAGTTGAGGCTAATACTCGCGAATAGTTGAGGCTAATACTCGCGAATAGTTGAGGCTAATACTCGCGAATAGTTGAGGCTTAATACTCGCGAATAGTTGAGGCTTAATACTCGCGAATAGTTGAGGCTTAATACTCGCGAATAGTTGAGGCTTAATACTCGCGAATAGTTGGGCCTAGTAATACTCGCGAATAGTTGAGGCTTAATACTCGCGAATAGTTGGGCCTAGTAATACTGGCTTATATAACCTGAATTTGCAAAAACTGTTGAAGAGGCATACGCTGAAATTCAAACGTCAACAATAGCTATGTTTAAAATGATTTTAGGAATAAAGTTTATTAAAGCAATTTAACTTGAATTAAAGTAAATTACTGCCGATTAAAATAATTAATATCAATTATATTAATTACATTATTTAAGAAAAACCTCTTAATTGCGTCTCGGCTCGGAGAGGTTTATTTTGGTTTATTTTTTATCTTTAGAGTGGTTCGATTCACGTTCGAATAGGAAGAGACGCCAATGAACAACTTGTTCTAGCACATCTTGTGGACCGATTGTCCAATCTCGTTTCAAATCTAACAATTCAGGTTAGTAAATTATACTATTATTATTAAAGGGATAGTACAGTAGAATTTTGAGATGGCAAGATATACGTTTTTTTGAGAAACTTGTAATTAAGAGGGAAAGACGCGGGTGGTGAAACCATGGATAAAGAATGCGCGTGAGGAAATTAGTTTTCACGATGCTATAGGATAGGCAACTCCCATCTCGAACGACAGCTTATTCTGTATATACTCTGTTACAGCATCGGTTGTCAGCACGAGCCAAGTTAGGTCTCTATGTAACCTAGCCCTGTGCGTGCTGACAAGAGACAAAGAACTTCAGGATTTAAAATATCCGCGAGTTTTTTAGCTCGAGTGCACGGACCTTAGTTTCAAATATGTGTAGTAGGCTGTAGGCAATTTCAAACTTATTTGAAATTAAGGCCTAGTATTCTTTATCCATGGTGAAACATTCAGGGAATACAGTCCCCGAATGATTTTAAAATTAAAAAAAAAGTTAGGTTCAGATTTTAAGGATAATTTGAAATAAGCCCCTCTGACCAATCGCGCAACGCCCTGCCTTCCTGTTAACAAAATTCCAGTTGCACGCTCTACATCTCGCGCCACGATTGGCAGTTCACATCGCGCGCAAATTTTATCAAATCTCGTGATGGATTTCATTCGGCACTGAGTCTGCGTGCCACGAGAATTTTGTTAACAGGAAGGCAGGGCGTTACGCGATTGGTCGGAGGTCCTTATTTCAAATTATCAATGAAATCTAATTTAACTAGTTTTAATATTAAAATCATTCGGAGTCTGTATTTCCTGGATGTTTCACTATATCGATAAAAAAATCACTTGATTTTCCCCTTCACTTTCCCTTTAAAGTAGTCAAAATTAAAGGCCAGGATACTTTCCTATTTAATTTAATAAATTAAATTTTGATTGAATTTTAATTAAAGACGTAATATTGTTTTAATTCTCCCTTTAAGATACATTCTTTAATAATTTGATAAAATCAATCATTTACAAAACTTGTCAACTTCCCTTTAAATTTAAAGAGAGGGTGAAGTAGAAAATCAAGTGATTTTTTTATCAATTCTTCTACTAATTATAAGACCAGTCTGCATAGTCAAACATTCAGGAAATACAGTCTCCGAATGATTTTAAAATTCAAATTAGGTTCAGATTTTAAGGATAATTTTAAAGAAGGACTGCCGACCAATCGCGTAACGCCCTGCATTTTTATTAACAAAATTCTCGTGGCGCGTTCCGTGTTGAATGAAATTTATCACGAGATTTGATAAAATTCGCGCGCGACGTGATAATCGTGGCGCGAGACATGGAACGTGCCACGAGAATTTTGTTAACAAAAAGGCAGGGTGTTACGCGATTGGTCGGAGGACCTTCTTTAAAATTATCCTTAAAATCTAAACCTAATTTGAATTTTAAAATCATTCGGAAGTATTTCCTGAATGTTTGACTATGCAGACTGGTCTTATAATTATTAGATGAATCGATAAAAAATCACTTGATTTTCTACTTCACCCTCCCTTTAAAGTGGATAGGATACTTTCCTTTTTAATATAATTTAATATAATAAATAAAATTTTCGTTTTATTTTAATTAAAGACATGATATTATTTTAATTATTTAGGTGTTTAAAGACGAATGGGTTTGGAATTCGGCGACGATCAGTTTGCTACAAGAATCCTCGTTGAGGTTCCCTTCAAGGGAAATCAATCAAAGTACACCTAAGGTGATTTCAGAACACTCGAATGATGTGAAATTATCTGTTCCTAAGCCTACTTATTCTTCTTATACAATTAAATATTAATTAATAAAGTAGGCTTAGTATAATTTATTGGAGTGTATATAGTGGGGGTCAATAAACGTGTTTGAAAAAACGTACAGGATTTTGTGACTGACCGACCCCTCGGAGGTTGGTCATTCCAAACATCGTGGAAAATGGTTTGTATAATTTTATATGAATTATGTTTGAGGCGATAAGCATAATAGCGATCCTATAATATCCTATAGTTTCTATAAAATCCTATAATTACATAAAACGTTCTTTAAAATCCTGTTATTTCATGAAATAGCGCTATAAAATTCCATATTTTCGTGAGAGGTCCTGTAAAATGCTATATTCTCATGAAAGGACCTATAAAATCCTATATTCTCGTGAGAGAATCCTACATTTCTACATTTTCACGAGAGTTCCTATAAAATTCTATATTTTCCATGAAAGGGCCTATAAAATCCTACATTTTCACGAGAGTTCCTATAAAATTATATATTTTCATGACAGGTCCTATAAAATCCTATAATTTCATGACAGGTCCTATAAAATCCTATATTCTCACGAAAGGACCTATAAAATCCTATATTTTCACGAGAGTCCCTATAAAATTCTATACTTTCACGAGAGTTCCTATAAAATTCTATATTTTCCATGAAAGGGCCTATAAAATCCTACATTTTCACGAGAGTTCCTATAAAATTATATATTTTCATGACAGGTCCTATAAAATCCTATAATTTCATGACAGGTCCTATAAAATCCTATATTCTCACGAAAGGACCTATAAAATCCTATATTTTCACGAGAGTTCCTATAAAATTCTATACTTTCACGAGAGTTCCTATAAAATTCTATACTTTCACGAAAGTTCCTATAAAATTCTATACTTTCACGAGAGTTCCTATAAAATTCTATACTTTCACGAGAGTTCCTATAAAATTCTATATTTTCCACGAAAGGGCCTATAAAATCCTACATTTTCACGAGAGTTCCTATGAAATTATATATTTTCATGACAGGTCCTATAAAATCCTATAATTTCATGACAGGTCCTATAAAATCCTATATTCTCACGAAAGGACCTATAAAATCCTATATTTTCACGAGAGTTCCTATAAAATTCTATACTTTCACGAGAGTTCCTATAAAATTCTATATTTTCCACGAAAAATCCTATACTATGAGAATTTCTTTTAAAATCCTATATTTTCACGACAGGTCCTATAAAATCCTATATTTTCACGACAGGTCCTATAAAATCCTATCGTTTCACCAGAGGTCCTATAAAATCCTATAGTTTCACCAGAGGTCCTAAAAAATCGTATATTTTCATGAAAAGTCATATAAAATCCTATAGTTTCACGAGAGGTCCTAAAAAATACTATAGTTTCATGAAAAGTCCTATAAAATCCTATAGTTTCATGAGAAGTCCTAATCTATAAAATCCTATCATTTCATGAAAGGTTCTATAAAATCCTATAATTTCACGACGTGTCTTTAAAATCGTATAATTTCACGACAGGTTACCTTTAAAATCGTATAATTTCACGAATGGTTCTATTAAATCCAATAATTTCACAAGAGCTCCTATAAAATCGTATTTTCGTGAGAGGTCCTGTAAAATCCTATATTTTCGTCAGAGGTTCTATAAAATCCTATAATTTCGTGAGAGCTTCTATAAAATCCTGTATGTTCGTGAGAGGTTCTATAATATCATATAGATAGATATGGATAGATATAGATAGACACAGCAACCTTGCGTTTAATCTACATTGCTTGCATAAAACCCGTATTTGACTACGGTGATATATTTTACCATAATACGACGTCAAATAACACTGCAAAACTGGAGGCTCAACATAAAATGTGTGCTAAACTTATAACTAAATTACAAAGTATTCCTCTGCCACTAAGGCCATAGAACTAGCGCAAATAACTTCATTGAAAACAAATTATAACTACAACCTCTTAGTTTTGATGCATAACATCAAAAACAGAAATGTCCCACATTATATGCTTGACTGGTTCCCTGATCCTAGGCAATCTAGCTTTACCAGGAACTATAGAAATAACTTCTATGTTGAATCTTTCAACTCAAAGTTTCGTCCAAAGAGCGCTAAATACAGAGGTATGAAGGCCTGGGCCTGGAATGACCTGGACGCCTCCACAAAGTCAATAGAATCTACAAAACCAGGGAGGAAATAAGGAGAGTCGACTCCGGTAGTTTCCGTAAACGTCCGGTAGAGGCATGACAGAAGCGTTGCAGAAGCTAGTGCTTCTAGCGGCCTCTAGTTCTCGTACGGAACATAATTAGATGCACGGGGGGCAAGGGACTAGTTTCCCCAATGTTAATATCCCCCAGTTTTTCCGTACGACAAAAAGGGGGCGCCACGGTCGCGTTTCGAAAATCGGGTACTATAGCCAAAGCTAGAGTCGGCTATCCTTGTTTCATCCATGACAAAACTGTTTAAAACTGCTATAAAAACATTTTAAATTAAAATATATTCCACGGACTCCTTTGTAAATAAGAATTTTCTTAAAGGTTGATCCAATAAAGCCTTTTTATTATTATTATTATTATGTCAGTCATTTCTTTTCACCTTATCAAGTTGTCAAACAACATTTTTTCTTCTAAAATACTCAACAAAGTGCGAACAATTTCATCACACCAAACCGCCGCCATTTTTATTTAAAAATGAACCTTTAAAAAATAACCGAGACCTCAACATCAAAACACTTTAAAACCATACTCGGAGCCTCCGAGATGAACTAGGCCCATGCATATCAAATTTTATGTGGGGAAATATCCAGTTTGTTAAGGAAAATATTTTCACTATACATGTGTACGAGATGGCGCTTATATTACCATTGTGACAGGGGCTTCCTTAAATTATCGTTGATATTTTAGGGGTCAGTCATAAAATTTTTATGATAGAGAAAAGTTTCATCCTAAAATTAACGTAAATGTTTTTGGGGCTATTCACTTTTTATTGAATCTTTCGGTTAGATTGTATTGATGACAACAAAATAAATTATTTCAATTAAAATAATTCAGTAAGAGTAATAAAAACGTATACTTACAATCCTCGACCTTGGCCCAAATACTTTAGCAGTCGACAGGGTCACGGGGTTGAACTAAGAAGTGAACTTTGTTTATTTTACGGTAATATAAGCGCCCCCAAGCGTAAAACCACGGCGAACTTAATTCGTTAAAAAAATATTCTCGCTTCGCGACACGCATGGGCCTAGTTCGTTTCGGAGGCTCCGCCGTACTCATATATAATCGCTTCCCGAATCGGTTTGGATGATGCGATTCGGAATCGGATTGGTTAAAACTATCGTTCGAGATAGGGAGTTGAGTATCCTATAGCGTCGTGAAAACAAATTTCGTCACGCGCATTCTTTATCCATGCTATGATGCTATGGGCAAATAACATGTCTGACTTCACACCAAGGTTCTATAGTATTTTTATGTTAAGAGTACGAAAGAATTGATTGAACACATAATAGATATAGCCACAAATTTATTCATTTCAAAACAGTACTAATAAAATCGAATGAATTGACAAATCACGTTACAAGTTCATAATAGTTTTTTCCGCCCCGCCCGACGACCGACTTGGTTTTCTCTTGAATGAAGTTTAGTTAATTTATATTAGTGAATGTTGCATAGTTTAATTTGGGGGGGAAATTAAGATTAACGCGGGGCGCGATTAACCAAAATTAATTAAATCCATCGCTGACAACTGATGTGACACAAAATAAAGAAGAATATGTACAGACTGAAGTCCTGCGCTATTTGACGCATAAACGTCAATTGTTGAGAGATTTTTCCGCCACTGACGCTTAAACCCGACCACAGAATTAGAATACCACCAATCAATGAATTACTATTTCGAACAACCTGAAATTAAATAATTAAATAAGTATTAATATCAAAAGTATTAATACAAAAACATGGAAAACTCGGGGTCATATATGGGGAATAAAACGTGCAAAACTCGGGGAAATATATGGGGAATAAAACGTGCAAAAATCGGGAAATATATGGGGAATAATACGTGCAAAACTCGGAGTAATATATGGGGGATAAAACATGGAAAAACTCGGGGTAATATATGGGGAAAAACATGAAAAACTGGGGGTAATATATGGGGAATAATACGTGCAAAACTCGGGGTAATATATGGGGGATAAAACATGGAAAACTCGGGGTAATATATGGGGAAAAAACATGAAAAACTCGGGGTAATATATGGGGAATAATACGTGCAAAACTCGGGGTAATATATGGGGGATAAAACATGGAAAACTCGGGGTAATATATGGGGGATAAAACATGGAAAGCTCGGGGTAATATATGGGGGAAAAAACATGGAAAAAACTCGGGGTAATATATGGGGGAAAAAACATGGAAACTCGGGGTAATATATGGGGAATAAAACATGCAAACTCGGGAAATATATGGGGAATAAAACATGCAAAACTCGGGGAAATATATGGGGAATAAAACGTGCAAAACTCGGGGAAATATATGGGGGAAAAAACATGGAAAACTCGGGGTAATATATGGGGAAAAACATGGAAAACTCGGGGTAATATGATGGGAAAAAACATGGAAAACCGGGGTAATATTTGGGAAAAAAACATGGTAAACTCGGGGAAATATAATGGGGAATAAAACATGGAAAATACAGGCAAATCGATTTTCCAAAAGCTGTATGAACCCTGTGTAAACTGAGAAGCAAACAACCCTCCTCTAATTAACCCCCTCCTTGACCTCGTAGTTTATAAATGATATTAGGTACTAATATCAAAAGTATATAGATATAAATACAAAAAGTGCACATCATTAAAAAATTCCCTGGCTGCCTTTGGTTAACTGTAGACGACACGTAATCAGGGTTCATACAAACCAGGAAAACTCGGGGAAAATATAGTTGACAAAAAACCGGGAAAAGTCGGGGAAATCTGTTTTTTCAAAAGTTGTATGAACCCTGTGCAAACTGAGAAGCAACTACCGTCCTCTCAATTAACCCCCTACAGGGACTAAGCCTTTGGCTAACTGTACACGACATGTAATCAGGGTTCATACAAACCTGGAAAACTCGGGGGAAATATAGGAGACAAAAAAAAACAGGGAAAAGTCGGGGAAATCTGCTTTTCAAAAGTTGTATGAACCCTGTGCAAACTGAGAAGCAAACTACCTTCCTCTAAATCAACCCCCTACAGGAACTAACCAATCAGGGAAGAGCTCCTCACGTCATAGGTTTATAGAAAATAATACATGATGCTGACGATCCAACGTTAATTTTTGGTACTAGAGATAGCATCTGAGCACTACTTTATGAGCCTATTCACGGAACGGCTTGTTCCCTGTGCCACGCAGAGGGAAGGTGACGATACGCAGCAGAGGGGGTCGACACTATTCCGGTTGGGATAAAGGAGTTAGGGCTTCTCAAATTACAACAGCGCCAGCAACTTTCAATTAAGGAAGTGTAGGATACTTTTGGTTTTTAAATCCATATGCTTTTGATAGAACCCGCTGTATTACACATCGCCAGCAAATTTCAACTAAGGAAGTGTTGGATACTTTTGGCTTTTATATCTATATACTTTTGATAGAACCCGCTGTATTTCGGCCCAACCACCATTTTGAAGTAAGTAGCCTACCTTTTTGTTGAGCTGTGAATAACATAAAATCCAAATTTCCACAGTGAAAAATGGTATTAGGATGGACTGCAAAAATTAAGTTAATAATTAAGTATTTAAAGAGAGGGTGAAACCAAGAAGTGATATCTAGTTTACTAGGGAGAAGCTTTAAGATGCCTAAGTATACGCGCGCCATAATCCTAGTCCCCCTTTCAAAATACAAGGGGGACGTAAAAGGAGGCCGGGCTATTTCGCTGCCTCTCCTCAGTCGGAAAATATGACTGTAATTTTCGTCATTCGCGTCGCGCTGACGTGAGTTTTCAAGAACCAATGAAATGCTGGTTGTTATTTAGAGGCGGGGATTAACTCCGGACCTACTATACGTTTGGACTGGAGATAAAGCTAGATTATAAATGTGGGACGAATTTATACCTTCTCCCTAATAAACTAGATATCACTTCTTGGTGAAACAATATACACTTTTCTATACATTAACAGCATAAGTTTATAAGTGATATGTTCCATCCATAAGTTAGTCACTGGTTATATTTTCCTCTTTAAAGTTTTGTTAAAATATCTGGATTTCAGAACTGAATATAAGTTTTTCTTTGGAATTTTGTAAGGACCAGTTTTGGAAATTAAGACATTTTTTAAACTTGTCCTTGGGACAGTAACCCCTAGTGTCCATAATAGTAAACTGGTCCTTACCGACTAATCCATCCCATTCTTAATTTTAATATAAATCCGCAATTATAAAAGACCAGCTACCCCAACTTTGTAGAATTTAAAAATCGGTCCAATCTATTAAAAACTGGTTCTAAGTATCAGTTACCTAATTTTGTAAGTTTAAAAATTGGTTCAATCAATTAAAAAACTGGTCCTAAGGATCAGTAACCCCACTTTGTAAGTTTAAAAATTGGTCCAATCAATTAAAAACTGGTCCTGAGGATCAGTAATCACACTTTGCGAACTTAGAAATTGGTCCTTTCAATTAAAAAACTCGTCCTAAGGATCAGTTTCCCCACTTTATAAGCATAAAACAATTGTCCGATCAATTAAAAAACTGGTGCAGTGGTGCAAAGGATCAGTTTCCCCACTTTGTAAGTTTAAAAATTGGTCCGATCATTTAAAAACTGGTCCTAAAGATCAGTGATCCAAACTTTGAAAACTTAAAAACTGGTCCTAAAGATCAGTAATCCAAACTTTGAAAACTTAAAAACTGGTCCTAAAGACCAGTGATCCAAACACTGATAACTTAAAAACTGGTCCAAGGACCACTAATCCAAACTTTGCTAACTTAGAAACAGGCCCAAGGACCACTAATCCAAACTTTGCTAACTTAGAAACAGGCCCAAGGACCACTAATCCAAACTTTGCTAACTTAGAAACAGGCCCAAGGACCATTAATTCAAACTTTGCTAACTTAGAAACAGGCCCAAGGACCGTTAATTCAAACTTTGCTAACTTAGAAACAGGCCCAAGGACCGTTAATTCAAACTTTGCTAACTTAGAAACAGGCCCAAGGACCGTTAATCCAAACTTTGCTAACTTAGAAACAGGCCCAAGGACCGTTAATCCAAACTTTGCTAACTTAGAAACTGATCCAAGGACCGTTAATCCAAACTTTGCTAACTTAGAAACTGATCCAAGGACCGTTAATCCAAACTTTGCTAACTTAGAAACTGATCCAAGGACCGTTAATCCAAACTTTGCTAACTTAGAAACTGATCCAAGGACCATTAATCCAATTTGCTAACTTCGAAACTGGTCCAAGGACCATTAATCCAATTTGCTAACTTCGAAACTGGTCCAAGGACCATTAATCCAAACTTTGCTAACTTAGAAACAGGCCCAAGGACGCGTGCGTTTTTTCAACTGCGTTTTTTGTGTGGTAAAACCCGTGCGTTTTTTTCAAGTGCGTTTTTTGTGTGGTAAAACCCGTGCGTTTTTTTCAACTGCGTTTTTGTGTGGTAAAACGCGTGCGTTTTTTGTGTGGTAAAACGCGTGCGTTTTTTTCAACTGCGTTTTTTGTGTGGTAAAACGCGTGCGTTTTTTTCAACTGCGTTTTTTGTGTGGTAAAACCCGTGCGTTTTTTTCAAGTGCGTTTTTTGTGTGGTAAAACCCGTGCGTTTTTTTCAACTGCGTTTTTTGTGTGGTAAAACGCGTGCGTTTTTTTCAACTGCGTTTTTTGTGTGGTAAAACGCGTGCGTTTTTTTCAACTGCGTTTTTTGTGTGGTAAAACCCGTGCGTTTTTTTCAACTGCGTTTTTTGTGTGGTAAAACCCGTGCGTTTTTTTCAACTGCGTTTTTTGTGTGGTAAAACGCGTGCGTTTTTTTCAACTGCGTTTTTTGTGTGGTAAAACGCGTGCGTTTTTTTCAACTGCGTTTTTTGTGTGGTAAAACGCGTGCGTTTTTTCAACTGCGTTTTTTGTGTGGTAAAACGCGTGCGTTTTTTTCAACTGCGTTTTTTGTGTGGTAAAACCCGTGCGTTTTTTCCAACTGCGTTTTTTGTGTGGTAAAACCCGTGCGTTTTTTTCAAGTGCGTTTTTTGTGTGGTAAAACCCGTGCGTTTTTTTCAACTGCGTTTTTTGTGTGGTAAAACCCGTGCGTTTCTTTCAAGTGCGTTTTTTGTGTGGTAAAACCCGTGCGTTTTTTTCAAGTGCGTTTTTTGTGTGGTAAAACCCGTGCGTTTTTTTCAAGTGCGTTTTTTGTGTGGTAAAACCCGTGCGTTTTTTTCAACTGCGTTTTTTGTGTGGTAAAACCCGTGCGTTTCTTTCAAGTGCGTTTTTTGTGTTGTAAAACCCGTGCGTTTTTTTCAACTGCGTTTTTTGTGTGGTAAAACCCGTGCGTTTTTTTCAAGTGCGTTTTTTGTGTGGTAAAACCCGTGCGTTTTTTGTGTGGTAAAACCCGTGCGTTTTTTGTGTGGTAAAAACCGTGCGTTTTTTTCAACAGCGTTTTTTGTGTGGTAAAACCCGTGCGTTTTTTCAACTGCGTTTTTTGTGTGGTAAATAAACCCCGTGGGTTTTTTCAACTGCGTTTTTTATGTGTGGTAAAACCCCGTGGGTTTTTTTTAATTTGAACCCTGATATTTAACTTTTGATATATAGACTGTACCTGATAAAAAAGTGTGCCATTATCGAGGGCCATCCAACACCTGGTGATGACGGCGAGTAAAATGACCAACCACGTTCTTACGATAGGTAGACTAAGTTCGTAAATTTGTAAAGTATCCATGACAATTTGCGTGCAACTATTTCTTCGATGGCAATCTGACTTTGAACGACAATAAGAACGGCTTTCCGTATCCGACACCTTTTTGGGAAATTCATAATCACGGAGATTCGAAACCGACGTCGATTTGACCTCTCCGTTGACGTTTGACCCCTGTAAAGTCCAAGGGAATACAAATAAATAATACTCATAGCAGGGCCCCAACCGAATTTCGAAAATATTTGTAGGAATTATAGGTATTTTTTTATGAAAATATAGGATTTTGTAAGACGTTTTTCCACAATTATAGGATTTTATAGGACACTAAAATATTAATTTTTCTTCTTTTTTAAGGAGCAGTCCGGTACTGCAGGGCCCCCAACCGAATTTCAAAAATATGAATTATAGGTATTTTTTTATGAAAATATAGGATTTTATAGGACGTTTTTCCATAATTATAGGATTTTATAGGACGTTCTCTATTTAAAGTCCTGGTTTAACCAATGGGTTGCTTAAAATTCGCGCAAATTTCAAAATTATAGGACTGTTTTAAAAATATAGGATTATAAAGGACTGTTTTAAAAATGTAGGACTATACAGGACTGTTTTTAAAAATATAGGATTAAACAGGACTGTTTTTAAAAATATAGGATTATACAGGACTGTTTTTAAAAATATAGGATTATACAGGACTGTTTTTAAAAATATAGGATTATACAGGACTGTTTTTAAAAATATAGGATTATACAGGACTGTTTTTAAAAATATAGGATTATACAGGACTGTTTTTAAAAATATAGGATTATACAGGACTGCTTTTGAAAATATAGGATTATACAGGACCGTTTTTAAAAATATAGGATTATACAGGACCGTTTTTAAAAATATAGGATTTTATCAGACAGTTGAAAAACATAGGATTTTATAGGAATCATAGGACCTCTGGGGGAACTACTTTTATGATGAAGTTGAAGCGCTAACTCACCAAGACACCCCTTGGCCAATGTTCCTCGCTGGAGAATTCGAGTGGGTTCGATACTCGACTCGTTTCGCAGTCTGTATTCTGATTGATACCATTTCCAACATAATCATTTAATTCATCATCGTCACAGAGCAAATCTGATAGAATCGATTTTTCTGGCACCGTTTCCACAACTGTCTTCAGGTTACCATTGCCTTAACAAAAGATAGTTTTCATTAGTCTGTTAATATCGATACCAGTATTGAAGTTTTACCAAAGCTGATTTTAACCGACAATTTAAACTTGGCGAGATAACCCATTATTTCACCCAATGAAACTGATATTGACCGATTATAAAGCGATATCGACCGATTACCGAGCGATATCGACCATTTACCGAGCGATATCGACCATTTACCGAGCGATATCGACCATTTACCGAGCGATATCGACCATTTACCGAGCGATATCGACCATTTACCGAGCGATATCGACCATTTACCGAGCGATATCGACCATTTACCGAGCGATATCGACCATTTACCGAGCGATATCGACCATTTACCGACCGCTTTCGGCCTATTACCGACCGCTTTCGGCCTATTACCGACCGCTTTCGGCCTATTACCGACCGCTTTCGGCCTATTACCGACCGCTTTCGGCCTATTACCGACCGCTTTCGGCCTATTACCGACCGCTTTCGGCCTATTACCGACCGCTTTCGGCCTATTACCGACCGCTTTCGGCCTATTACCGACCGCTTTCGGCCTATTACCGACCGCTTTCGGCCTATTACCGACCGCTTTCGGCCTATTACCGACCGCTTTCGGCCTATTACCGACCGCTTTCGGCCTATTACCGACCGCTTTCGGCCTATTACCGACCGCTTTCGGCCTATTACCGACCGCTTTCGGCCTATTACCGACCGCTTTCGGCCTATTACCGACCGCTTTCGGCCTATTACCGACCGCTTTCGGCCTATTACCGACCGCTTTCGGCCTATTACCGACCGCTTTCGGCCTATTACCGACCGCTTTCGGCCTATTACCGACCGCTTTCGGCCTATTACCGACCGCTTTCGGCCTATTACCGACCGCTTTCGGCCTATTACCGACCGCTTTCGGCCTATTACCGACCGCTTTCGGCCTATTACCGACCGCTTTCGGCCTATTACCGACCGCTTTCGGCCTATTACCGACCGCTTTCGGCCTATTACCGACCGCTTTCGGCCTATTACCGACCGCTTTCGGCCTATTACCGACCGCTTTCGGCCTATTACCGACCGCTTTCGGCCTATTACCGACCGCTTTCGGCCTATTACCGACCGCTTTCGGCCTATTACCGACCGCTTTCGGCCTATTACCGACCGCTTTCGGCCTATTACCGACCGCTTTCGGCCTATTACCGACCGCTTTAGGCCTATTACCGACCGCTTTCGGCCTATTACCGACCGCTTTCGGCCTATTACCGACCGATATCGGCCTATTATCGACCGATTTCGGCCCGTTATCGACCGATTTCGGCCCGTTATCGACCGATTTCGGCCCGTTATCGACCGATTTCGGCCCATTATCGGCCTATTATCGACCGATTTCGGCCTATTATCGACCGATTTCGGCCTATTATCGACCGATTTCGGCCTATTATCAACCGATTTCGGCCTATTATCAACCAATTTCGGACTATTATCAACCGATTAATCGGTAATTAAGACGTAATCAATTAATCGGTAAATTAAGCTTGAACCAATAGGGTTGTATTGAGAGGGGAGGATCTAGGGGGACGTGACGTCAATATTGGTAGTCTTATAATATGATCGCCAAAACCGACGGAAGAGATAGGGGGGGGGGGGGGGGGTGACGTGACGAGAAAGTTTTAAGTAGCAGACTGTATATCGGTTAGAGTGCCATATCATCACCAATACCATATTTTCCTCCAGACTAGGGACCCCGGGTGTCTTGAATAATTAAACTTAATAACTTAATAACTAAATAACCAATTCACTCATTGGTTAATTCGTGTAGGGGGTTAATTTAGAGGAGGGTAGTCTACAGTTAACAAAAGGCAGCTAGGGAATTGCTAATGAAGTGTACTTTTTGTATTTAAATCTATATACTTTTGCTTGTGGAAAATAGAGGTTGCGTGACGTAATACTGCCAAATCCCTATAAAACAAAGTAATCAAACCTTAACCTAACCAATTTCCACCAAAATATATACTTAACCTAACCAAAACACAAATGAATATAACCTAAACCTCGTAAATCAAAATCAGATTGTGGACTGGTCAGGCATATCTTTCAATTTTCAACAATTAAATTTTACTAACCTAATCAGCACATATTAATTGCCCATTTTATAAATTTTAATCTGCAATATTCAATCAAAATCAGATGGATTTAACTGTATATTTTCAATTTCTCGAGGAAATTCATTAAGCCTTGGCTTCGTGTCATATAATGTTTCATATATTTTTATACAGCGATAGAATATGGGAAAATGAACGGTTTTTTAAAGGATTTTAACATACCAAAAATTTTCTTTAATCGTGCTTCTGAATTGTCCAATATTTTTCGTCTACGAATTTCCCTTCTCAGAGCTGCACTTTCTGCCATCGTAGTTTCGTACACTCTTACCTGATGATGAGACTTGCTGCCAGATTGAAAATGAAAACCTAGTACCGGCCGCCAAAATAAAATTGTAAACAAGCCCAAAAACCGCCAACCAATATTTCGAAAACAGGGTGGGAAATAAGGCGGTGGCAAAGGGCAAATGACCAGTTTAAAAATTGCCTGGTCCAGTTTAAAAGTTAAATTGGAGGGGGTCAGGGGCAGTCTGGGAAATAGCACACTTCCTCTGGTCCAAAACCAGTTTATTAATTGCTAGGACTAGTTTTTTAATTCAAAAAGTGGGGCTTACTGGTCCTCAGGACCAGTTTATTTATTGCAAATCTATAAGAGAACAAAGCCTGGGACCAGTCCGGAGACCAGTTTATTATTTCGGACCCTAGGGGGGTCACTGGTCCCAAGGACTAGTTTAAAAATTATCCTTATTTCCCAGACTGCTGGGCGGCAAAGTTTGAGGGAATACGACACATGTCGGCGATCCTACCCTATAGGTGCCGACTGTCCCGTGTCCGCCGGAGGTGACTTACCCCAATTCCACCTTCCGTCACCTCCCAAGTAAACCTCATTTCCATTCCTGTTTACACACATACGACCTAGCGGCCAACGTCGGTGTTGGGCCGCGTAGGGTCTCACGCTCACTTCTTCCTGGTGCTCAAGGCCTCACGGCTAAGCACTACTCACGCACTAGTTGGTGGTAAAAAAAAAAAAAAAAAAAAAGAGCAGACAAGCGGAAATTGGGAAATGGCACTCGGTTGAGAGTAGAATTTAATATTCAGACAAGATCCGGGTGATAATACTATTGTTGAAAGTTTAAAACAGATGCATAATGTCGTTCTTGAAGTGATTAATACGTAAAGTTGCGAATATGAAGCAGTGTATGTACTCACTGTGCCGAAATACTACTACATACGCTAAGCCTCACGAGAAACCCGTTAAATACTACCCATTTCCGAGACCAAAAAAAGACTTGGACAAGTGCTTAAGGTGGATATCGGCTTGTAACAGATACGATGAAAAATTGAGTGTTGAAAGACTTAAAAAACAAACATTATACATATGCTCTAACCACTTTGTTGGTGGTAATGGGCCAACAACAGAGCACCCAGATCCCATAGTCTTCGAAGAAACTGGAGAAACATTGGATTTAATGGTAGGGTATTCTCTAAGTTCATACCAAGATATGTTACATCCATAAGTTTGTCACTGGTTACAAACTGGTCCGTAGTAGGTCATTGATTCGTGGTAAAGCGACATACGCCTGATGGTCAGACGCTGCTGTCAAAGGCTTAGTAGTGCAGACTAAATAGGCCCTGCAAAATTAACCCTAGGTAGTGTCATACTTATGGAAGGAACATATCTTATATACTTATGAAACTATGTATACATAATAGGGTGTTTGCGCGAGAGTAAAAAGGGAGAAGAAATAGGGGGCGAAAACCGGTTTTCAGGGGATGTCAACATGGCATCCTAACAGCCGGCAGCCGGCAAGGGGAGAGGAAAGGGGGAAGGTAACTTGACGTCACGCGCAAAGACCCTATATTGCTATCTTAGTTGTGACGTCAGTGTCTAGGTAAAACCATGGAAGAAAGTATGGAAGGCCGACTCAGCCCTTTTTTTGAAAGGTGACCAGTAGCACTGCATACTACAGCGCCCCTAGCTGTCATACTGAAAAGAAACATGGCGGCGTCCTTATTTCTTTTGGTGAAAAGGGTGGGTTTATTAGCGGGATGGCGGGAAACTTGAAATTTTAAAAATCCCGCCTTTTTTGACAGCCTGGAAACTTCCGCTTTCAGTATGATGGACAGAGGGCGAACCTGTCGCTATTTTAAAACCA
This sequence comes from Phalangium opilio, assembly GCA_019434445.1. Classification (NCBI taxonomy): domain Eukaryota; kingdom Metazoa; phylum Arthropoda; class Arachnida; order Opiliones; family Phalangiidae; genus Phalangium; species Phalangium opilio. The sequence continues at coordinate 1,484,051 of JAEQBA010000230.1, read as the reverse complement.
CCTTTCACAGCCCAAAGGGGGAGTTGGCCTTCCATACTTTCTTCCATGGTAGAACGTCACGCGCTTAGGTTTGGCAGTGGGCGGCCATGTTTGGTACCATTTTGGTTCTATAGGGAGCTAACAACTGACTAAGGGGAAGAGATAGTCTGACGTCACTCAGCCCCTCTCTGGTTGGCATTTTTGCGCGTAGAATACTGTTTCCAACCGTTAGGGGGGATGAAAATCCAGTAAGAGATAGAAGGGTGTGACGTTTCAGGGTCAGAACTGTTAGCTCCCTATGGGCAAATCAAATAATGAAATGGCATGGTTGACGTGACTCTAAGGCTTCTGAGATAGCTCTATTTTCACTATCTATGTTGCTTTGTACAATTTGGGCTGATATTTGGTTGTCAAGACAGAAATCCAGTTCATTTTGAATCAGTTCTTGAGCAACTTTACTTGGATGGGGTGGCAACACTGTATTGAGATTGAAGCAAAGAGGGGAAGGAATTTGTTACAGTGAAAATTTATTGAACCACGAACATATTCAGGATAGCAAATGTGTATAGATATAAAAACAAAAAGTACACTTCATACAAACTTGCTGGCACTGTGTAATATGAGAAGCCCTAACTCCTTTATCCCCCCCCATAATAGTGTCGACCCCCTCCCCTCTTCTGTGTGGCACAGGGAACAAGCCGTTCCGTGAATAGGCTCACAAAGTAGTGCTCAGATGTTAGCGCGATCGCCAGCATCATGTACTATTGCTTTCCATAAAATTATGACGTCAAGAAGCTCTTCCCTGATTGGTTAGTTTCTGTAGGCAGTTAATTCAGAGGAGGGTAATTAATTTGCTTATTTCAGTTCACATGTCGTCTACAGTTAACCAAAGGCAGCTAGGGAATTTTAATGAAGTGTACTTTTCGTTTTTATATCTATATACTTTTGAGGATAGCATGCAGGAAGGGAGAGCCTATTTTGGGGAATTCACTGGTCCCAATGAATGGTCCCTTCACTTGTTTTCCTATAGATTCACAATTAACAAAATGGTCCTAGGACCAGTAACCCCCATAGCGTCCCCAATTGTAAACAAGTCCGTAGGACTGGTCCCTTCTTAAATTTCCTATACATTTTGCAATTAATAAACTGGTCCCGATGACCAGTGACCCCCTAGCGTCCTCAATAGTAAGCTAGTTTTTAGGACTGGTCCCTTCTTAAATTTCCTATAGATTTGCAATTAAATAAACAGGTCCCAAGGACCAGTAACCCACTATCGTCCTCAATAGTAAACTAGTTTGCATGACTGGTCCCTTCTTAAATTTCCTATAAATTTTGCAATTAATAAACTGGTCCCGATGACCAGTGACCCCCTAGCGTCCTCAATAGTAAGCTAGTTTTTAGGACTGGTCCCTTCTTAAATTTCCTATAGATTTGCAATTAAATAAACAGGTCCCAAGGACCAGTAACCCACTATCGTCCTCAATAGTAAACTAGTTTGTAGGACTGGTCCCTTCTTAAATTTCCTATAGATTCGCATTTAATAAACTGGTCCCAAGGACCAGTACCCCACTTCATGAATTTTAAAACTGGTCCAAGACAAATGTTCTTTCGCTATCCTGAATGTGTTCCTGATAATTAAAACGTATATCATGGAAGAAAGTATGGAAGGCCGACTCAGCCCTTTTTTGAAAGGTGACCAGTAGCACTGCATACTACAGCGCCCCTAGCTGTCATACTGAAAACAAACATGGCGGCGTCCTTATTTCTTTTGGTGAAAAGGATGGGTTTATTAGCGGGATGGCGGGAAACTTGAAATTTTAAAAATCCCGCCTTTTTTGACAGCCTGGAAACTTCCGCTTTCAGTATGACGGACAGAGGGCGAACCCGTCGCTATTTTAAAACCACCTTTCACAGCCCAAAGGGGGAGTTGGCCTTCCATACTTTCTTCCATGCGTATATACATACATTAACAGAAGCATATAATACTTCTATTCGAGAGAAGTGTACAACCACAAAGCGAGCGGGTTAATTGTAACATGATTCTTCTCAACATCAGGATAAGATTTGGAGTGCACAAGGTTACTAAACTGAATCACATACGCCACGTAAATTGTTCCCTCATCATTACTCTATTATCGCTAACTATTTGCCAAGGCGAATGCGCTTGTGGATTAATTTTTTCCCACGTCAAGACGTCTGAACCAAAAATAGGCCAAATATCTGTGCCATGAGAAGACCTAATTCAGGCTGAAATAAAAAATAGGCCTAGTATCTGAATCAAAAGGCCTAATATATGTGCCAAGACAAGACCTCATATAGGAATAAAAAATAGGTCTAATATCTGAACCCAGAATAGGCCTAATATCTGAATCAAAAGTAGGCCTAATATCCGTGCCAAGAGAAGATCTAATAACGGAACCAAAAATAGGCCAAATATCTGCACCAAAAAATAGGCCAAATATCTGCACCAAAAAATAGGCCAAATATCTGAACCCAAAAATAGGCCAAATATCTGAATTAAAAGTAGGCATAAATATGTGCCAAGAGAAGACCTAATATCTGAACCGAAAACACGCCTAATAATTGAACCGAAAATAGGTCCAATATCTGAACCGAAAATAGGCCCAATATCTAAACCGAAAATTGGCCCAATATATCTGCACCGAAAATAGGCCCAATATATCTGAACCGAAAATAGGCCCAATATATCTGAACCGAAAATAGGCCCAATATCTGAACCGAAAATAGGCCCAATATCTGAACCGAAAATAGACCCAATATCTGTACCGAAAATAGACCCAATATCTGTACCGAAAATAGACCCAATATCTGTACCGAAAATAGGTCCAATATATCTGAACCGAAAATAGACCCAATATATCTGAACCGAAAACAGGCCCAATATATCTGCACCGAAAATAGGCCCAGTATATCTGCACCGAAAATAGGCCCAGTATCTGCACCGAAAATAGGCCCAGTATCTGCACCGAAAATAGGCCAGTATCTGCACCGAAAATAGGCCCAATATATCTGCACCGAAAATAGGCCCAATATATCTGCACCGAAATAGGCCCAATATATCTGCACCGAAAATAGGCCCAATATATCTGCACCGAAAATAGGCCCAATATATCTGCACCGAAAATAGGCCCAATATATCTGAACCGAAAATAGGCCCAATATATCTGAACCGAAAATAGGCCCAATATATCTGCACCGAAAATAGGCCCAATATATCTGAACCGAAAATAGGCCCAATATATCTGAACCGAAAATAGGCCCAATATATCTGAACCGAAAATAGGCCCAATATATCTGAACCGAAAATAGGCCCAATATCTGAACCGAAAATAGGCCCAATATCTGAACCGAAAATAGACCCAATATCTGTACCGAAAATAGGTCCAATATATCTGAACCAAAAATAGGTCCAATATATCTGAACCAAAAATAGGTCCAATATATCTGAACCAAAAATAGGCCCAATATATCTGAACCGAAAATAGGCCCAATATCTGAACCGAAAATAGACCCAATATCTGAACCGAAAATAGGTCCAATATATCTGAACCGAAAATAGGTCCAATATATCTGCACCAAAAATAGGCCCAATATATATATGCACCGAAAACAGGCCCAATATATCTGAACCGAAAACAGGCCCAGTATATCTGCACCGAAAATAGGCCCAGTATCAGCACCGAAAATAGGCCAGTATCTGCACCGAAAATAGGCCCAATATATCTGCACCGAAAATAGGCCCAATATATCTGAACCGAAAATAGGCCCAATATATCTGAACCGAAAATAGGCCCAATATATCTGCACCGAAAATAGGCCCAATATATCTGCACCGAAAATAGGCCCAATATATCTGCACCGAAAATAGGCCCAATATATCTGAACCGAAAATAGGCCCAATATATCTGAACCGAAAATAGGCCCAATATATCTGCACCGAAAATAGGCCCAATACTGTGCCAAGAGAAGACCTAATAACGGAATGAAAAATAGACCAAATACCTGAACCAAAAATAGGGCAAATAACAAAAATGGCTTGATTGCTGGGGATTTAGTAACTACATACCAAACAATTGTAGAATTCACCCTAGCACAGTGTGATAGTTACCCATCTGAATTAAGTTTGATGAGCCGGAGAGCAAACAAAAAGGGTTCCCTTGCCTGGGAAGAATCATGTTACATAACTTCAGTATTAAGAGGATACAGAGTGTCACACTTCTTCTATTATCCCCTTCCGCTAAAATTAATTTTTTAAATTATCTTAATTAAATAGTTTCAAAGCTACGAGCCACCAAAAACCACCGCCATTGGTCGCAACAAAGAGAGGAACCAGCTGAGCATTACATCGGTGACAAGTTTATTAGATGACGGAATTCACCATTTCGGCCCTACAATTGAAACCCAGAATATCTGTTACTCTAGTTATGGCACTACCGATGTGCGAATAATTAAGCAAGAACCGGAAGTAGACTTTTTTATCGAAAACGATTCGAAGGAAAATTCAAACGAAGCGATATTGCCTTTGATAAGTGAACCGGAAATAGACCAAAGCGAAGATAATTTATCTTATTCAAATTCCGACAACAATTGCGTTAAATTAATTAAGCAAGAACCAGCTTCGGATGAAAATAGCACTGAGACCATACTACCTTCTATAATATCTGCATCAGAAATAGGTCTAAAATGTGATCCAGAAATAGGCCTAATATGTGGATCAAAAGTAGGCCAAATATCCGCACCAGAAATTGGCCAAATAACAAAAATAGGGCTAATATCTGAACCAAGAGAAGACCTAATTCAGACTGAAATAGATCTAATATCGGAATCAACAAGATGGCCCAAGGGTTGGGCCTTAATAGTAATTTTACACGGCTCACGTGGCCACCCATATAGTTGATCTCTCTATTCATACTTATTTTATTACTTATGATTTAATGTACACAAAAGACACGCGAACCCGACAGGCGCTTGGGCCCTTTCTTAAATTTTGTGACACGCGAACCTCCGAAGATCAGCGCAAAATCACTGTATAGTTTATACATTAACCGTATAATTAATATAATGTATACATACGTAGGTTTATAAGACGTTTCGTTTTCTATAAGTTTAGCATTCATATTGGGGAAGTGTCATACTTTTGGTTCTTTTGTTACTTATGATATAATGATTTTAAAAACCAATATGAGTCGAATAATGTAGCATCTTGTTTCTTTACTTCCACACAAATAAAGTGTAAAAGTAAAAATAAACATGATGTAAAAAAGAGGAATGAAGAAAATTTGTTCTCATTCTCGCTCTATAAATAATAAGCAATAGTGAGCTAACAGTTCAAACCTCGCAACGTCATACCCTCCTATCTCTTACTGCCGTTTGATCCCTCCCACTGGTTGGAAACAGCATTCCACGGTTTCCACCTGAAGATACTCCAACCAGTGAGGGGGCTGAATGACGTCATACTACCTTTCCTCCTTGCCTAACTGTTAGCTTCCGATACTCTGGGTGACGGTCGTAGACCCGAGTTTAGTGGTCTGATCATGAACGCTGGATTTCTAAAGGGACCGGAAAACGCCCGCCTTCCACTGTACAAACCGAGTCCTCTCTAGCATAGCGTCGGGGGAAGGGATGGGGGTTGTGAATTTGGGAACACTCAAGGCCATTCGGTCTTTTGTGATTCTGAATAAACCTATTGAAAAGAAATTTAAACGACCTTGGCCGTACCCGTTTTTTAAGCTTTTTGCCTATAGCAATAAGCTTATTACGGCGACCCCTGGAAGCAGGCTGGCTGGCAAGCAGGCAGGCAGGCTGGCTGGCTGTTTCGCGTTCGCGTACATTTTCGTAAATTTAAATTTCGCGGCAGAGCTCGCCGGAATTTGATCCTCCACCGCACTAGCGACATCTATACTAAATTCGATCATATTTTTGACGAGAAAATGCGGTCTTTCGGAGCTAGCTGGGCTCGAACTTACGAGTGACTGACGACTCCGGTGTGGGATGCGGATACTCTATGTTTGCGCCACTACGATTGTTGTTAAGCTATCGATATTTTTCCTCTACTTTTCCACGCCCTTGCTTATTGGTAGCGGGAATGGAACTGGCGTTGCCGGTGTGAATATCCCTAATTACGGGTTTTGTTAAAGACAATATCACACTGCAAAAAGCGTTAATATGCCTTGGGGCATATCTTGTTTTAATTAATTATTTTTTTACAAAGCAAACGTGCTATAGAGAAAAATCTATTCCGTTTACCAGTCCCTTTAGAGATCCAGCGTTCATGGTCTGATCAAGGATTATTTAAAATGTCTAAGGATAAAACGCAGAGAAGGAAATATCGAAGGTAGATGTTCCAAACGGTACCTAGCGGGCACAATCGGCAAACCGGAAAGCCAATATTTTGAAGCGTCAACACGTGACCGGGTTCTTGAAAGTTTTGTCGCTCTCTGTCTGCTCTAGCAGATCTACCAAAACCTAAGCCTTGCCTATTAAACTAAATTATTGTAAACTCACCTCGTATATTCTTGAACTGAATGTTAGCTTTAATCAAGGATTATTGCTTTAATCTATTATTAAAATTAAATTATGATTTTTAGGAACTAACCTCATTCTTGAATCTTAAACTAAATGTTCTTAACGACCGTTGACAATTCGAAAAAGAACTCTAAACAGCATGCTTTCGCGAAAATAAGATAGGTGGCGCCATATTTATATTTCTTTTCCGTTTGACGCACCAAAACAGCAGGTGGAGAAGAGGGGGATGGGTTAAAATTTCGGAACAACTAGAGAACATTCCCTTACTATAGAAATCTGTGTGTGCGTTTTATCCTTAGGCATTTTAAATAATCCTTGGTCTGATCCTAGACAAACTTAGAACCAAAACTTCTTGGAGGGGTAAAAGCTGAGACCATGGAGGAATTAGGGGAAGGGTTTGCCGCCTTCTCTTTTTTCTCTCTCTCTCTCATGAAATGGGGCTTTTTTTAAAGAAATTATGAAACTAAAAGCTTTATTCACTAGCCTAAACCAACACGAATGACAGTACAAGAAAAGTTAATGAAATTATATATTTATTTTTATATTGTGGGAAGGCTTGCGAAATGAAATTATGCTTCTAATTCTTCTGAGTTCCTATCGAGTGGTGCCTCGTCTAAACTTTTAAAGGGTCCGAGCTCTTTTCGAGTGGTGCCTCGTCTAAACTCTCAGAGTTCTTTTCCTGTGGTGCCTCTTTTAAAGGCTCCGAGTTGTTTATGAATGGTGCGTCCTTTAAAGGCTCCGAGCCCTTTTCGAGTGACTAGTTTAAAAGTCAGTTAATAAGTTTTACTAGATTAATTATATTGACATTTCAAATTGAGATTGTTTCCCGAAGAAATAAATTAGCTAGAAATTACACTGACAATTTGAGCTTCAACCGGCTTTCATCCAAGTCATCATCCAAAATTTCTTCGTTGTCGTCCTCAAGGGTAATGACGCGGGGAACTTTTACCTTAACCCTAAGAAAGGAAATCAATTCGAGTAACATCTATGAGGAACTCATTTTATTTATTAAGAGGCTTATGTTTAAAATGCATGTTAAATTGTGTATGATTTTAATTTTTTAAAGTATTTTTATAAATATTTCATGTGATATGCGTCCTTTGCTAAAACATTAATTATTTTAAATCATAATGGAATAAAATAGTTACATGGATGGCGAGTCCTCAATTTGCGGTCTTTTAACCGTCATTCCTAAGAAACAAATAAAGATGAGTAATCTGATTATGGAAGAAAAGTATGGAAGGTCGACTCAGCCTTTGGCTAGTGAAAACCAGTTTTAGAACGAAGATGCTAAATTTTACCGGAATAAAATTCCGTGTAAAATTAAAAATTGGGGAAAAAATTCAGTCCTTTATTGTTTAACTTGTTTATCATCAGTTCGCTAGAACCCTAGAACAAGCCTAGAACCCGCTTTGCACCACTTTCAGTTTGCAAGAATCGGGGGGTCGGACGCTAGTCAAAATCCCGTACACTTTTATCGAAATCCCAAAATCTCTAAATATGTCCTAATAAGAATAAACATTGACATTTTCAAATCCCTCCTAATAATTGCGTTGAAATTCAAAAATCTCTCAAATTCACCTATTCTTTCAAAAAGTAAAATTTGGCTTTGAAAGGGTGAGATTTTCTATGTTCAGGCTTAATATTTTCCCTTGAAAGGTACTGTACTAAAAACTAAGGAATCCGTTAGACGCTACTACGCATGCTTCTGAAAAGAGGCATACCTTTTTTGGGCGTTGAAGTCCTCATAGACGACTCAACAGCCGGAAAAATATCAAACTTTTCTTTCACCCTATAAATAAAAGCAATTCAGATTTTAAATGCGATATCGGAAATTTCTTGAATTCAAGCACTTTAAAAGCACACTTTGACAGTTGAAGTTGCGAATTAATTACATTTAGCTCAAAAAATATAGTGCAAAGAGGTATTGTTCCGCCTTTTAAAAAAGAAATAATTTAAAAGTTGCTTACCATTCTTTTTCCAAGTTTAAAAATTTTCCAAGCCGTACGTGAAAACTATACACGGTTCTTCGCAAGTCTCTGCTCGAGTTCCACGCGAAATAAATAGCCATCACGGCTGCTGACACGTCTGAAAAATAATGGCCGACTTTCGTGAACATCAACGCGCCTATTAGCGTGGTTTCACGCGCGCCGTTTAAATGCCCGAACGCGCAAATTTTCACTAAATGGTCCTTGTTCTTCGTCAAGGGTTTTTTCCAAAATAAATCCCAAATGGAATTTGGCCAGGTGCGCAGGTCGCCAATTTCTAGTTCAAGTTCACCCCAAGCGTTTTTAGCGTAAATTGTTTGAGTGGTTTTATCAGTCATCTTGGAGAAAATTGCTTACTGGAGAGCAAGAACGAAAATGAATCTCTAGCCTTCGTAACGACACCGCAAGTTATAATTTAACAAGACGGCCCAAGGGCTCGTAATAGTAGCCATATCGTACGAGTGAATAGCCCCTCTATACCCTACCCTAATGAGTGGATAACCCCTCTATACCTTACCCTAATGAGTGAATAGCGCTATCTTTTTCTATGCTTAATTGATTTACCGTGCATAAAATCAGAGTTAATAGCCCCTCTATTCCCTACTCAAAACAGTGATTAAATTATAACCGTATAAATTTACTTATGCTGTAATTCTAATATTCCGGCGAATCGAAGAACAGATAGTTTTTAGTGATAATCCCCTCGATGAGTTTACAACATAGACTTATGCCGATGCACACTTATCGCATCTTATAAATTTCTAACAAGGACTTATGCCCAGAAACTTTTGAAAGAGAAAGTTTAGTTATAGTGATTACGCATTTTAGTGATTATCCCCTCGTATTACCTTTAGCAATGCTAAAATGATCAAACGCATAACGCTCATTTAACACTATGTTAGCTCTATCTAAACCCACATTTGAATTAACCGCCAAAATGTTCCAGTCAAACATAACATAGATGGCGATAGCTACCGAACGAGAACGAAACACATGAGGAGCGCGGTAGGAAACGGGGAAAATCGTTATCTATTTAATTATCACATAAATAAAAGGAAATAAATATAAAAACCCCAAACATTTAAATTCATAAGTATCCGACCCCACAGATAAAAATTCAAAAGTTTCCGACCCCACAGATTAAGAGGTACCCCACCACACATCACCCCGACATTTAAGAGAAAAAATAAATAATAAAAAACTCGGATTTACTATCAAGTCTCTATGGTTTAGTGGTTAGAATGTCTGTCTACTGCGCCAGCGATCCGGGTTCGATTCCCGGGTCTGACCTTAAAAAAATTTAATTAAAATTAAATCTCTAACCGAGCCCAGTAACCCCTATGGGTGGGTTGTGGTAATATAATGTTCCTTTTAAGCTAAAATCTGACGATAACGAAGCGACAACCCCGGCCACTACTACTACGGACGGCTCGGGTCAAACCAAGGATTATTTAAAATGTCTAAGGATAAAACGCACACACAGATTTCTATAGTAAGGGAATGTTCTCTAGTTGTTCCGAAATTTTAACCCATCCCCCTCTTCTCCACCTGCTGTTTTGGTGCGTCAAACGGAAAAGAAATATAAATATGGCGCTACCTATCTTATTTTCGCGAAAGCATGCTGTTTAGAGTTCTTTTTCGAATTGTCAACGGTCGTTAAGAACATTTAGTTTAAGATTCAAGAATGAGGTTAGTTCCTAAAAATCATAATTTAATTTTAATAATAGATTAAAGCAATAATCCTTGATTAAAGCTAACATTCAGTTCAAGAATATACGAGGTGAGTTTACAATAATTTAGTTTAATAGGCAAGGCTTAGGTTTTGGTAGATCTGCTAGAGCAGACAGAGAGCGACAAAACTTTCAAGAACCCGGTCACGTGTTGACGCTTCAAAATATTGGCTTTCCGGTTTGCCGATTGTGCCCGCTAGGTACCGTTTGGAACATCTACCTTCGATATTTCCTTCTCTGCGTTTTATCCTTAGACATTTTAAATAATCCTTGGTCAAACTAAGAGCCTATCGTATACTACGATATAGCTAAAAATGGACACGAGGTGGCGGTTTAGAAAGGGCATAGAAAATGGTACTTTTCCATAAAACACTCCAAAAACCAGAGAAAAGCCAATGATGTCATACAATAGGACATTTTAGCGGTAGAAGGGGGGTAAGCCACCCAGGTTACGGAGCCGCTACTGCCATTATATTCATAAAGAAGAATTCCTCGATAGAGGGGGGAAAGAAAACTGTTTGTTCATCCCATGAGTCTCCTAAAGGATTAAGGTAAAAGCTACCACGACGAATCTACAGATCAGAGGAAGGAAACAACCCCGACCTGTCCATCCCAACTAGGCGCAAACCCTTATCTCGTGCCATTATCACGTCCAGCATGACAAATGTATCAGTAGAAATGGGTATAGCGAAAGACTAGCTTACTATACATAGTTTACAGGCGTAGAGGATTCCTATCATTAACACCAGGAGACCAAGCGACTTAGAGTGTAAAATCGTCTGCTATTTTACACTCTAAGTTGCCAGGTCTCCTTGTGCAAATGGTATGAATCCTCCACGCCTGTAAACTATGTATTGAGTTTTACAAAGGGAAACTTTCTAAACCCTTGAGCGTAACGAAATATTTAAGCTTGAATATAAATGTTTAGGTTTTTGGATCGGTTGCACCATTTCCGGGCAATACTTGTAGAGTAGCTTCGTATTTACTCTTTTTCTCCGTATATGGCCCCCATCAATTTACATGTCAATCTGACTTCTTAGAATCAAGGAATCACAATGTAAAAACTGTATATCGTCTTTTCGTACTGGAAAATAAAGGGTCTTTCGGTTTTGAATCTCTTAAGAGTAAACTTGCTCTCCTTCCTTCACCCGAAGTCCCCTAGTAAATAATTCCAAGTCAGCTCAACGAAATTAATTTCAAGTCAGCTCAACGAAATTTATGCCTGGGCCGCTCGCGAAATTGAATTTGCTCATGAAACCTTGGCACAGAATAATTCCAAGTCAGCTCAACGAAATTTATGCCTGGGCCGGCGAATGTCAGTCGAAACTCATTAAGGCGTGAAAACAAAGAAATAAGACTTATAACCATAATCATGACACTTATTTTGATAATTTATAGTGATTGTCAGTATGCATTATGTTAATTATGTATGCATTATGCTAATTATGTATGCATTATGTTGATTATGTATGCATTATGCTAATTATGTATGCATTATGTTGATTATGTATGCATTATGTTAATTATTTATGATTATATTAATTATCCAATATGAATGCTTCAATTTGTAGATAATGAAATTGGTCGGCGCGTGTCTTTTGTATACATTAAATCATAAGTAACATAATACCCATAAGTATGACACTTCCCCAATATGAATGCTTGGGTGGTTTGGTCTATGAATTAGCATTGAAATGTAAAACTAATAACCATAAGTATGACACTTATTTTGATAATTTATAGCGATTGTCAGTATGCATTATGTTAATTATTTATGATTATATTAATTATCCAATATGAATGCTTCAATTTGTAGATAATGAAATTGGTCGGCGCGTGTCTTTTGTATACATTAAATCATAAGTAACATAATACCCAAAAGTATGACACTTCCCCAATATGAATGCTTGGGTGGTTTTGTCTATAAATTAGCATTGAAAGAATAGATGTGATTAAACATTTAAGATAATGGATAATGCTTAAAATAGTATTTTGATAATTTATAGCGAATGTCAGACTCGGAACAGAAAAATCAGAATCTCTATGAGAGAAACCGTAAAAGAATTGCATTGAAGCGCCAAAATCCTGAATATCGCGAGCGAGAAAATGCAAAAAGGAGAGAACGAAATTCATTAAGGCGCCAAAATCCTGAATATCGCGAGCGAGAAAATGCAAAAAGGAGAGAAAGTTACAAAAAACGAAGGGAATTTGCTTATGGAACTATACCTCCACCGTGTCGCGAAATTGTACTCGAAACTGAGCATGATAAATCCCTCGAAATTGCAAATGAAACTTTACCTTCACCGTCTCGCGAAATTGAATTTGCTCATGAAACCGAGCATGAAACTTTGGCTCCATCGACTTGCGAAATCGAACAGAATAAATCCCTGGAATTCGCTACTGAAATTATGCCTGGGCCGTCTCGCGAAATTATACCCGGGACTCAACAGAATAAATCCAAGTCAGCTCAACGAAATTCATTAAGGCGCCAAAATCCTGAATATCGCGAGCGAGAAAATGCAAAAAGGAGAGAAAGTTACAAAAAACGAAGGGAATTTGCTTATGGAACTATACCTCCACCGTCTCGCGAAATTGTACTCGAAACTGAGGCACTGAGCATGATAAATCCCTCGAAATTGCAAATGAAACTTTAACTTCACCGTCTCGCGAAATTGAATTTGCTCATGAAACTTTGGCTCCATCGTCTCGCGAAATCATACAGAATAAATCCCTGGAATTTGCTAACGAAATTATGCCTGGGCCGTCTCGCGAAATTATACCCGGGACTCAACAGAATAAATCCAAGTCAGCTCAACGAAATTCATTAAGGCGTGAAAACACAGCAGTAAGACTGTATGAAAATCGTTGCAGAGCTATCAAAAGACAAGACGAAGCAATCAGGCAAGCGGAAAATTCTGCCAAGAGAGCGCGACTTCAAAACGAAGAAATTAGGCAAGCAGAAAATCAAGCCAGTGTAGGGTTCGAAAATTACGGTAATTTTGGAAAATGGTAAATTACGGCGTAATTTACCGCGTAAATTACCGTTCATGGTAATTTACGAAAATTCTAAAATTAAATTATATTGATCGTTTTTAAGCTAAATAATGAAAAATATCACTTAAACACAGCTATTCTTTTATAGCATAGTATCGTACATTATTTAAACACCGAGTTTTGATGTTTGCAGCTCAAAATACTTTTGAACAGCAACATCCACTTTCTTCTTCTTACCAATTTTTCGAATTATTGCTATTTCACGTTTTTAGAACAAAATTCTAGAGAAGGGCCGATACCAGTTTAAACCGATACCGATATATCGGTTTAGTCAAACTTCGGTACCGATATTGGTATCGGTATGGGCCCATCTCTAGAAATTTCTAACAATTACAGCTTTCCAGCTGACGCAAACGAGCTCGACGAGAAAATCAAATTTCATTTCCATAATAAATTTTTCCCACGCTTGCCGTTCGACCTTCTATGACTTACTCATGTCTCATGGGAAGAAATACGTGTGCATGCGCGGGTAGAGCAAAATGTGCAGCTTTAAGACCATTTTCCAATCGAACGAAATGAAAATTCGGTGGTAAATTACCATCGTGGTAATTTACCAGCGTAAATTACCACGGTAATTACCAGGGTAATTACCGTTTTCGTAATTTACCCGAGAAAATCGTAAATTACAGTTACCCTGGTAAATTACCGTGTAAATTACCATGGTAATTTACCGATTTAGAACCCTAAGCCAGAGCCGCTAGAAGTCAAAATGAAGCAATCAGGCAAGCGGAAAATTCTGCCAAGAGAGCGCGACTTCAAAACGAAGAAATTAGGCAAGCGGAAAATCAAGCCAGAGCCGCTAGAAGTCAAAATGAAGCACTCAGGCACGCGGAAAATTCTGTCAAGAGAGCGCGACTTCAAAACTGTTATGTTCGTTACACGAAGTAATAACACTAAGATAAAATCAATAAGTTTAATATAGTTTAATAAACAGTCCGTAGTTAAGATTCTAATGTTTACAAAGGAAGCCCGTACATGAAGTGATTAATATCTCTTTAGCTACCTCAACATGTCATCTATTTTATCTCAGAGCTCCTTCTTACGGTTGGGTCAAGGCTAACTGTCTTATATTTGTTCTAGGCCTGACATAAGCATTCTATCTATTATTATTTTACCGTACATGACAATACCTCCCTTTTTTTTTTTTTACAATGTTTAACTCTAGAGCATACTTTACTACGAGAAAAAAACTGATACGTTTGATCTTGCTATACAGGAATTACTAAGATTTTAAGTTCATAGACCTTATTAATCAAAAATGTCTTGATTAGAATCAAGACCTAAAAAGTATCGATAAGACTGAGGTTATCACTTGTCTGAAGGATCAGATATTAATTTTTCTTTTTAATTGAAACTTAAATGCATGCTTAAGAAAAAACAACGTTCCATTACCGTTTTCCGATGAAATAAATTATTTTACTGGTAATCAATTTCAAAAATTTACTTATCTCGGCTTTTCGACCACAATTCCATTCCCCGAAAACATTTTATCATTACATTAATTACTTTTGGGAGAGTACGTGTATGGTTTTGCATTTTAAAAGGTTCCTAAATCCCCATTCGTGACCGGCACGCTTCGCAGTGGAACATTTTAATTATTCTAAAACCAATGGCGCCAAATTCAATAGGGACAGTAAGATTTTTACTCGCGGTTTTGCAAAATGATGTAATATCAAGTGTACTTTAGTCAACCGTCGTATTGTTCTTTCTCATAGTTCAGGGCATGATCAGTGTTACTGCCCAATTTCTCTCTCTAGTTTCTAACAATGGTTAGAGACTATTTGATATGGCACGGACAACGTTATATACATTTGTAAATTCTAAGTAGCACAAAAGGAAAAAAATCCGATTTTTTTATATTTTGGTTTGAATTAAATAAACTCATGATAGTAGTTATAACGAACAGAAAGTCAAGGGAATGGCACCGGTAATGAGCAGCAAAAAGAGAGGAAAGTTTGCTTCAAGTTAGCAGAGGGACATGGTAGTGAAAATGGTAATCTAGAATTTTGTTCGTTCAAACCTTAATATATCATGAAAAATTCAAGTGAGGTCGAGGCGGCACTACCAAGAAAGATTGATTTTGGCAGATAACAGCGAAAAAATTATGTTCTACACACACTGGGACTATGGGGGAATTTCAAGGCCGAGGTCGCACATGATGAAATTTCAACTCCAGTTTACATCAATTCTCCCTGGTCGTACTAGTAGCAGGTTAAGCTATAGTTTGCTCAGGTCCTGTTAGTCTCGAAAGGGTTATATAGTGCTTGAAACTTTTAAAAGGTTCTTGTCATGGCTAAACAGACCGCTATTACAGTTTTTTATTGTTTTATAGGTTATTTTGACACGTTATCTCCCAAAAGTAATTAATGTAATGATAAAATGTTTTCGGGGAATGGAATTGTGGTCGAAAAGCCGAGATAAGTAAATTTTTGAAATTGATTACCAGTAAAATAATTTATTTCAACGGAAAACGGTAATGGAACGTTGTTTTTTCTTAAGCATGCATTTAAGTTTCAATTAAAAAGAAAAATTAATATCTGATCCTTCAGACAAGTGATAACCTCAGTCTTATCGATACTTTTTAGGTCTTGATTCTAATCAAGACATTTTTGATTAATATCTGTTCCTTCAGTCTTCATTTTAATTAAGAATGTTAAGAAACTGTTTTACATTTTCAAAATCTGCACTAAGCAGAAACATATATAAAGGGGACCATAAATTTAGCTCAATCAGACATTTATTTATAATGATACTTAAAAAAACGTAAATCAATAAAACTTTGTATTCTTATTGTAATTAACATAATACATTTTTTTACCCCAGAAATAGGACCAAATTGACAATTTTACAAAATTTTTAAAAATGCTGATTTATGTCCGTTTAACATTTAGCTCAAAATTGTCATAAGGCCAATATGAAATTCGGATATCCTTAAAACTTCACAAAGACGATCCGAGATTGTCAATTTCAAACTTTTATGTAGCAAAAGTACCTACAAACACCCGGAGCAAGTACCTACAAGCACCCGGAGCAAGTACCTAAAAGCACCCGGGGCAAGTACCCACAAGCACCCACAAGTACCCACAAGTACCTACAAGCACCCACAAGCACCCACAAGTACCTACAAGCACCCACAAGCACCCACAAGTACCCACAAGCAACCACAAGTACCCACAAGTACCTACAAGTACCCACAAGTACCTACAAGTACCCACAAGTACCTACAAGTACCCACAAGTACCTACAAGTACCCACAAGTACCTACAAGCACCCACAAGTACCTAGAAGCACCCACAAGTACCTAGAAGCACCCACAAGTACCTAGAAGCACCCACAAGTACCTAGAAGCACCCACAAGTACCTAGAAGCACCCACAAGTACCTAGAAGCACCCACAAGTACCTAGAAGCACCCACAAGTACCTACAAGCACCCACAAGTACCTACAAGCACCCACAAGTAACTAGAAGCACCCACAAGTACCTACAAGCACCCACAAGTACCTACAAGCACCCGTGACACAAAGTACCACAAGTACCTACAAGCACCCACAAGTACCTACAAGCACCCACAAGTACCTACAAGCACCCACAAGTACCTACAAGCACCCACAAGTACCCACAAGCACCCACAAGTACCCACAAGCACCCAAAAGTACCCACAAGTACCCACAAGTACCCACAAGCACCCACAAGTACCCACAAGTACCTACAAGCACCCACAAGTACCCACAAGTACCCACAAGTACCCACAAGCACCCACAAGTACCCACAAGCACCCACAAGTACCCACAAGCACCCACAAGCACCCACAAGTACCTACAAGCACCCACAAGTACCTACAAGCACCTACAAGTACCTACAAGCACCCACTAGTACCTACAAGCACACATAGTACCTACAAGCACCCACTAGTACCTACAAGCACCCACTAGTACCTACAAGCACCCACTAGTACCTACAAGCACCCACAAGTACCTACAAGCACCCACAAGTACCTACAAGCACCCACAAGTACCTACAAGCACCCACAAGTACCTACAAGCATCCACAAGTACCTACAAGCACCCACAAGTACCTACAAGCACCCACAAGTACCTACAAGCACCCACAAGTACCTACAAGCACCCACAAGTACCTACAAGCACCCACTAGTACCTACAAGCACCCACTAGTACCTACAAGCACCCACTAGTACCTACAAGCACCCACTAGTACCTACAAGCACCCACTAGTACCTACAAGCACCCACTAGTACCTACAAGCACCCACTAGTACCTACAAGCACCCACTAGTACCTACAAGCACCCACAAGTACCTACAAGCACCCACAAGTACCTACAAGCACCCACTAGTACCTAGAAGCACCCACAAGTACCTACAAGCACCCACAAGTTCCTACAAGCACCCACAAGTACCTACAAGCACCCACAAGTACCTACAAGCACCCACAAGTACCCACAAGCACCCACAAGTACCCACAAGCACCCACAAGTACCTACAAGCACCCACAAGTACCTACAAGCACCCACAAGTACCCACAAGCACCCACAAGCACCCACAAGTACCTACAAGCACCCACAAGTACCTAGAAGCACCCGGGGCAAGTACCCATAAGTACCCACAAGTACCGATAAGTACCTACAAGCACCCACAAGTACCTACAAGCACCCACAAGTACCCACAAGCACCCACAAGTACCCACAAGCACCCACAAGTACCCACAAGCACCCACAAGTACCCACAAGCACCCACAAGTACCCACAAGCACCCACAAGTACCCACAAGTACCTACAAGCACCCACAAGTGCCCACAAGCACCCACAAGTGCCCACAAGCACCCACAAGTACCTACAAGCACCCACAAGTACCTACAAGCACCCACAAGTACCTACAAGCACCTACAAGCACCCACAAGTACCTACAAGCACCTACAAGCACCTACAAGCACCTACAAGCACCCACAAGTACCTACAAGCACCCACAAGTACCTACAAGCACCCACAAGTACCTACAAGTACCTACAAGCACCCACAAGTACCTACAAGCACCCACAAGTACCCACAAGTACCTACAAGCACCCACAAGTACCTACAAGCACCCACAAGTACCTACAAGCACCCACAAGTACCTACAAGCACCCACAAGTACCTACAAGCACCCACAAGTACCTACAAGCACCCACAAGTACCTACAAGCACCCACAAGTACCTACAAGCACCCACAAGTACCTACAAGCACCCACAAGTACCTACAAGCACCCACAAGTACCTACAAGCACCCACAAGTACCTACAAGCACCCACAAGTACCTACAAGCACCCACTAGTACCTACAAGCACCCACAAGTACCTACAAGCACCCACAAGTACCTACAAGCACCCACAAGTACCTACAAGCACCCACAAGTACCTACAAGCACCCACAAGTACCTACAAGCACCCACAAGTACCTACAAGCACCCACAAGTACCTACAAGCACCCACAAGTACCTACAAGCACCCACAAGTACCTACAAGCACCCACAAGTACCTACAAGCACCCACAAGTACCTACAAGCACCCACAAGCACCTACAAGCACCCACAAGCACCTACAATCACCCACAAGCACCCACAAGTACCTACAAGCACCCACAAGCACCTACAAGCACCCACAAGCACCTACAATCACCCACAAGCACCTACAATCACCCACAAGTACCTTCAAGCATCCATAAGTTCCTACAAGCACCCACAAGTACCTACAAGCACCCACAAGTACCTACAAGCACCCACAAGTACCTACAAGCACCCACAAGTACCCACAAGCACCCACAAGTACCCACAAGCACCCACAAGTACCCACAATCACCCACAAGTACCCACAAGCACCCACAAGTACCCACAAGCACCCACAATCACCCACAATCACCCACAAGTACCCACAAGCACCCACAAGTACCCACAAGCACCCACAAGTACCCACAAGCACCCACAAGTACCCACAAGCACCCACAAGTACCCATAAGCACCCACAAGTACCCACAAGCACCCACAAGTACCCACAAGCACCCACAAGTACCCACAAGCACCCACAAGTACCCACAAGCACCCACAAGTACCTACAAGCACCCACAAGTACCTACAAGCACCCACAAGTACCTACAAGCACCCACAAGTACCTACAAGCACCCACAAGTACCTACAAGCACCCACAAGTACCTACAAGCACCCACAAGTACCTACAAGCACCCACAAGTACCTACAAGCACCCACAAGTACCTACAAGCACCCACTAGTACCTAGAAGCACAAACAAGTACCTACAAGCACCCACAAGTACCTACAAGCACCCACAAGCACCCACAAGTACCTACAAGCACCCACTAGTACCTAGAAGCACAAACAAGTACCTACAAGCACCCACAAGTACCTACAAGCACCCACAAGTACCTACAAGCACCCACAAGTACCTACAAGCACCCACAAGTACCTACAAGCACCCACAAGTACCTACATGTACCCACAAGTACCTACATGTACCCACAAGTACCAAAGGCAGTTGGTTACATAATTTATTAGTGTGGGGGATCTTTTACAACTTAGCTTGTTAGCTCACACAAAGCTAGGTCCCCTTGTTTTTCAACCACCACGAAATATGAACCAAATAGCTTTAAAAGTGCTAACATCATAAACTGACTCTTTACACTGCTTAAATATCGCAGATTGGAATGGTTTTGAAGATTTAAATTTAAACATACTTAGACTTAATTATAGTCAATGAAAATTGCTTAGCGCCATGTTAAGTGTTGTACCTTCCATTTAAAACCGTTTTCAAGTCTAACAAACGTATAGTTTTTCTAAAATCGGATTAACCGGAATGTTTTTTCTTAAAATTTCCCATGTTATTTCTATGGGAAAAATTCCTGTTTTTCATAAAAAGGTGTGAAAAATTTTATGGAAATGAAAACCACAATTAGCAACTTTATTTTTTATAAAATTAACTAATTAATGGATCTCTTTGAAATTTTAACCACATATCGTGGGCCAGAATTGTAGTTCTGTGGAATTTTTTCAAAACAGTTAATGCAATACAAAAAATCTACATCCAAACAAAAAACCCTCCTTATACATTAAGAGGAGTATGAAGTCTTATCTAAGAGAGCTACCGCTCTCTCAGAATTAAAATACTGTCATTGATCTTGAGTTCGTTAATGTTCATTTAACTTATGTGTAAAATCATAAAGGTTCCCTAGAGTTCATTAGTCACAATATCGACTCGGGCGTTTCTTCTCGCGTTGATGTCTCGGATGAGTAGTGACAATAGGGCGCTGTTCAGATACTGGTGCGGTGGATTCTAGGCAGGTTTGGGTTGTGCGAAGATGTCCATGGTCATTTGGGGTAGTAACCGCTGCTGTCGCTTGTGGAGCAGTCGTCTGGTTAAGCTCATTGGAAGATGGATCATGAATGGTCTCAGGTGTCCCGTGGGATGTTTCGTCGGATGCCTGACGGTCCTTGGTCGCTGTCTGGTTTGGGATAGCATTGGGAGCTGGATCAGGGACAGCTTCCGGTGTTCGACGAGATGTTTCAGCTGGTAGATGGTGATTTTCAGCAAGAGGTGATGGTTGATTTATTGACCCCCATAAAAGAAATTCGTTGTGATCATAGTCTACTGGCTTGGGTTTTATTACATGATCCGAGTGCGGGCGTTGTCGTATCTGATTCTTATGGCGTCGTAATAATCCATACTCTGTGTCGATTAGAAACATTGTGTGTCCAATGTGCCTGATGATGGTACCGTTTAGCCATTTGTTTCCTTTGCCGTAGACTGGGTCGTGTGGTTTAAATTTATTCTTGTTATGTGCTGCAGTTGTATTCGCCGATGTCACCTGGAATTTTGGATGGCAGAGATCCAAACTTGATACTATTTGCCGACCAAGCATTAGCTCAGCTGGCGATTTTCCTGACTCTGTGGTAGTTCGACGATATTGTAGCAAAATGTGTGCTATGCGTGTTTCGAGCGAATCCAGTTGTTGCGTAAAATTCAGTTCTTGATGTGATATTGTCCGTAAGTGATCTTTAACCGTGCGTACGGCCCTCTCAGCTAATCCGTTTGACACCGGGTGGTACGGGGCTGAGGTAACATGTCGAATTCCATATCGCGAAGCGAAGGCTTCAAATTCGGCACTAGCGAAACATGGTCCGTTGTTTGGTCGGCATTATTCCAAAACGCGCTACTATGTCTCGTAAATGTGACAACACTGTCTGAGTCGTTTGTGATTTGGTGACAAATACTTCTAGCCATTTGGTATGACTGTCGATGAAAATGAGAAGATATTTGTTTTCGATCGGGCCGGCGAAATCGACGTGGACACGGCTCCAAGGTGTATTGGTGGGAGGCCACGGTGTGTATGTTCTGGGTGGTAATGATGCGTGTTCTTGACATGCCGCACAGTGTTGGGATGTCTTCTCTATGTCAGTATCAATTCCTGGCCACCAGATGCAAAAACGTGAATTTGCCTTCATTCGGACAGTACCCATGTGCGAACGATGTAGCTCTCTGAGCATTGATTCCCGATACATGGTTGGTACAATGACGCGATTAGACATTAAGTAAATTCCGTTGAAATTGGATATGTCGGTTCTTCTGCGGAAATACGGTTGCAGTTCCTTTGGGATGGTATGTTTCGTAGGCCATCCATTTTTGAGGAAGTCTCCAAGAGAGCGCAACGTGTCGTCTTGACGAGTTACTTCATCGAGCTGACGCGCCGTTATAGGTGTATTGTCAGTGACGCTTCTTACTGCGAAAACGTATTCTGCCCGTACAGGCGTCGTTGTGGTTAGCGTGGGTAGCGGTAAGCGACTTAGAGCGTCGGCGTTGGCATTCGCCGATCCCTTCCGGAACTTTAAGGTGTAGGAATACGCGGCCAAAATCAGTGACCAGCGTTGCAGCCGTGCCGCAGCCATTTGTGTTACAGGTTTGTGAGCCGCTAACAAGGTGACCAACGGTTGATGGTCAGTATAGAGCGTAAAATGAGTGCCATACAGATAGTCTTTAAATTTCTTGACGGCAAAAATGATTGCTAAGGCTTCTTTATCCAATTGAGAATAATTTTTTTCTGCGGACGTTAGGCTTCTTGAGGCGAAAGAAATCGGTTTTTCTTGTCCGTCAATGTGGTGGGATAAAACTGCCCCGATTCCAAACGGCGATGCGTCACAGGCCAGGGATATTTCTCGAGATGGATCGTAGTGGGCAAGGATATTAGACGATTTGAATGCGTCCTTAGCCGCCTGAAAAGCATCCTGTGGTTGTGGTCCCATGCCCAAGCAACATTTTTGTGTAGTAGTCCATAAAGAGGTGCAAGCCTTGTTGCATTATCTGGAAGAAAGTGTGCGTAGTAATTAATGAGACCCAAAAATGAGCGAAGGGCTTCAATATTTGTAGGTGCAGGTGCGTTCATTATTGCTTGAATTTTAGCTTCCTGCGGATGTATGCCGTTTTCGTCCAATCTGTGTCCCAAGAATTCTATGGATTTTTGCATGAAGCTACATTTCTCCTTTTTAAGCTTTAACCCGTGTGCTTCTAGTTTGGTGAGAACTGCGTCAAGAATCCTCAGATGATTTTCATATGATGAGCCTCCTACCAAGGTGTCGTCTTGGAAAGGAGTAACGTTTTTAACATCCGAGAGAATCATTTCCATTATGCGTTGAAATATTGCTGAGGCTGACGCGACTCCAAATGGTAATCGGTTGAATTGGTACAACCCCAGTGGTGTGTACTTTTTCGAATCCTCTTCCAGTTCTATTTGGTTGTAGGCTTCCCGTAAGTCGAGTTTGGAGAATAATCGGCAGCCAGCGAGTTTTGTGAAGATGTCCTCGGAACGCGGTAATGGATACTTGTCTATATTTAGCTGAGGATTTAGAGTGGATTTGTAGTCAGCGCACACTCTTAATCCTCCATGGGGTTTCTGAACGATGACAATTGGAGATGCAAAATCCGAATAGGGAAGCTTGGTAATGATTCCTTCCCGTTCCATACGGCGTAGTTCGGTCGCTACAGCTTCTTGTCTAGCGTACGGGATTGTGCGTGCTTTACAGAAAACGGGCTTGACATGCTCTTTAACATACAATCTTGCCTTTATGCCGTGTAACTTTCCAAGTCCTGGTGTGAAGAGTGCAGAGTGTTTCTCCAGTAACTGGCTGGTCTATCTGCTGGTCTCCTTGAGTCGCAACTTGATTCACTTCGCCAGTAATGCTTTGGTGAGCTTTAAACGAAGGTAGAATGTCCAGGACTGAGTAGAGCCATTTACGACCACAAAAATTTGGTTTTGTGCTCCGTACGACTAGTAATGGCAGTTGAGCCTGACGACCTCGAAAAACAACAGAGACTACGGCTTGACCAACTACCTGGATGGTGTTTCCCGTGTATGATTCCAACTTGCCCGGAAATTGCGTTATATCGGATACGGAAGAGAGTGTTCGAAAATCCTGCTCCTTAATCATGGTGAATCCGGATCCATTATCAATTTCAAAGGCAATTGGTGTGTTGTTAACTTCGAGCGTAACTGAATCGGGCGGTGGAATGCTTTCGTCAATGTTTGATGAGTTTACGACGCTGTGATCTCGGTCAGTCCTCAAAACGTCATCCACATGGTACACGTCTGGTAGATATTCATCGAGAGGGGTAGTGTCCAGTGGTGCCAAGGAGGTGTCATTGATATGATGATAACGATATGGTCTCCGCTGTTGCAATCTTGTGGAATGTGGATCAGGTGTATTGAGGCATGCTTTTGCAATGTGCCCTTTTCGTTGGCATTTTAGACACGTGGCTTGAAGGTAAGGACAGTCGGGACCCTTATGTCCTTCCGCAGCGCAGCGAAGACAACGTGTAAGATCTGGTTTGATCTTTGGTCGAACGCGGCTGTCTGAATGTGTAGACTGGTGACGCTTAGTTGAAGGTTTCTTGTGTCTTCCTGGTTTGCCATGCGATGGAGGTTTTCCAATGACTTGATGGACCTCGGATGTTAGTTCTCCTGTGGGTTCCGTCGTTTTCATTTCTCCCAGGCTTGTTTTAGCGCTTTCCATGGAGATCAAGATTGCCGTGGCTCTAGCTAGCGTGATTGACTTCTTTTCTTCTTCTTCTGCAATGAGTCTTTGTTGCATAGTATCGTTGTTGATACCGAAGATGAGTTTGTCAACTATCATCTCATCGCGATTCTGGAAGGCACAATGTTCCGTGAGGGCTTGTAATGCAGCAATGAATGTTCCAACTGACTCTCCGTTTAAGCGAGTACGGCGATAAAAGCGAAGTCGGGCGATGCATCGCAAGGGCGTTGGGTCAAAATGTGTGGTGAGAGCCGCGACTAATTCGTCATACGTTTTAGACGCGACGGTCGCTGGACGAATACGATCGCGTAGAAGACTATACGTGTCCGGACTAAGAACAATTTGTAATATTGCGCGTTTGATGTTGGCGTCAGTAATATCGTTCGCGAGGAAATAAGCGTTTAGTCGCTCCGAATACTGCGACCATTGTTCAGTTTTATTGTCAAAAATGTTTAAATTACCGTAAGTCGTCATTTTGCGGTAGATGTGGGAAAACGTGACTTGACATTTTTCACTAAGTTGAGCGCGTATATCGATGTTACCACGGGGCAATGACTTCGTTAACGTGGCTTGATATTTTTCACTATATGTTCAGCGCGTATATCGATGTTGCCACGGGGCAAGGACTTCTTTGTGAAATTGCGGCGCTTCCTTCCGTTTAAGGCTTTAAGCTTGAAGAGCTAAGCCAAGGCTTAAACTACGGTATACGGGTT
This sequence comes from Phalangium opilio, assembly GCA_019434445.1. Taxonomy (NCBI): domain Eukaryota; kingdom Metazoa; phylum Arthropoda; class Arachnida; order Opiliones; family Phalangiidae; genus Phalangium; species Phalangium opilio. The sequence continues at coordinate 1,458,960 of JAEQBA010000230.1, read as the reverse complement.
GAAGAAAAAGATGTTGTCTTTTAAAACGTTAGACGTATAACGCGAATCTCGTACTCCGTCGCCATTTGTTATGTTCGTTACACGAAGTAATAACACTAAGATAAAATCAATAAGTTTAATATAGTTTAATAAACAGTCCGTAGTTAAGATTCTAATGTTTACAAAGGAAGCCCGTACATGAAGTGATTAATATCTCTTTAGCTACCTCTACATGTCAACTCGTATTCTGACGTCATCTATTTTATCTCAGAGCTCCTTCTTACGGTTGGGTCAAGGCTAACTGTCTTATATTTGTTCTAGGCCTGACATAAGCATTCTATCTATTATTATTTTACCGTACATGACAAAAACGAAGAAATTAGGCAAGCGGAAAATAAAGCCAGAACCGCTAGAAGTCAAAATGAAGGAATCAGGCAAGCGGAAAATTCTGCCAAGAGAGCGCGACTTCAAAACGAAGAAATTAGGCAAGCGGAAAATCAAGCCAGAGCCGCTAGAAGTCAAAATGAAGCAATCAGGCAAGCGGAAAATTCTGCCAAGAGAGCGCGACTTCAAAACGAAGAAATTAGGCAAGCGGAAAATCAAGCCAGAGCCGCTAGAAGTCAAAATGAAGGAATCAGGCAAGCGGAAAATTCTGCCAAGAGAGCGCGACTTCAAAACGAAGAAATTAGGCAAGCGGAAAATCAAGCCAGAGCCGCTAGAAGTCAAAATGAAGCAATCAGGCAAGCGAAAAATTCTGCCAAGAGAGCGCGACTTCAAAACGAAGAAATTAGGCAAGCGGAAAATCAAGCCAGAGCCGCTAGAAGTCAAAATGAAGCAATCAGGCACGCGGAAAATTCTGCCAAGAGAGCGCGACTTCAAAACGAAGAAATTAGGCAAGCGGAAAATCAAGCCAGAGCCGCTAGAAGTCAAAATGAAGGCTTCATTTTGACTTCTAGCGGCTCTGGCTTGATTTTCCGCTTGCCTGATTGCTTCATTATGAAGCAATCAGGCAAGCGGAAAATTTTGCCAAGAGAGTGCGACTTCAAAACGAAGAAATTAGGCAAGCGGAAAATCAAGCCAGAACCGCTAGAAGTCAAAATGAAGCAATCAGGCAAGCGGAAAATTCTGCCAAGAGAGCGCGACTTCAAAACGAAGAAATTAGGCAAGCGGAAAATCAAGCCAGAGCCGCTAGAAGTCAAAATGAAGCAATCAGGCAAGCGGAAAATTCTGCCAAGAGAGCGCGACTTCAAAACGAAGAAATTAGGCAAGCGGAAAATCAAGCCAGAGCCGCTAGAAGTCAAAACGAAGCAATCCGCAAAGCGGAAAATTCTGCCATGTTTCATGTTGGAACGTTTTTATCGAACCAGGAATGTATGGAGGGGCTGGAATGGCTAAGGGGGCTCTCGTTGTACCCTTGATAGTGGAAACATAAGGCGAATCCTTTTTTATTTTGAGAAGTGTAGCTCCTCCCCCTACGTCTGTTTAACTGTCTACCGAAGGCGAAAAATGTCATGACTTGTTAAAAAAGGTATGGCAGAAGCGACCTTTTAGATTTTTACCTCTCCGTGTGACGTAGTCCAGGAGAGGTTCTGTAACGGCCGTGTCTGTCTGTGTGTCTGTGTGTCTGTCTGTCTGTGTGTGTGTCTGTCTGTCTGTGTGTGTGTCTGTCTGTCCGTTGTTACACCCACGTGACCGCGTTCGCAGTTTGCGTATCGGAGCAAACGTGTTCGCCATTTCCGAACTGCTTTCACAGTCACGGAAATGGCTCCTCTACTTGAGTTCTCACACCACCAATCTTCTGGTCTTTGTCCATACCACACGGACACTAGTCTGTTCTTACTGGCTGCTAATCACCACCATCTTCTGGTCTTCGTCCATTCCACGTGGACACCAGTCTGTACATACTGGCTTCTAATCACCACCATCTTCTGTTCTTTGTCAATCCCACATTGACACCCGTCTGCACTTACACTGCCTTCTAACACCACCATCCACTGGTCTTCCGTCTATTCCACATAGACACCAATCTGTATCATTGGCTTCTACTCCATTATCATCGTTTGGTTTTAGGATATACGCGGCGATCAGCTAGGGTTACGAGAAACGTCTAGCCTCCCTAAGGTAGGATCGCTACCAAAGGTTTTCGCATTTGCGGTTTTTCCTTACTATTATAATGGAAACGAATCGTATATATACCGAAAAATTTGAAGAAGGCGGGCAAGATGGGTACCCTTCACTTTAAACGTCAATATTAGCAAAGTTTGAGAAGATAATAAGTATAACTTTATTTTAAACGATTTAACTATTATTAATGTTAATTATTGAAGATTAAAATAATTAAAAATAATTATATTTATTTAAATATTAAAGATAAACCTCTCGTGCAAAGAGAGAGATTATCATTGCCTTCTATATCTACCAAGGCCCGTGCATGCGATATATTTCCTTCATTGCCTCCTATATCTATCAAGGCCCGTGCATTGTGATATATTTCATTCATTGCATAAACATAAGCGAGATTGTTTTGGGAAAAAAATACTGCTTCCACTAATGCGTTTATACTCCTTGTTACTGTTGTATAGAGTAATCATGATAAAAGCTTAAAAAATTACGAGAGGACAGACCTTTTTTATCCTCATTCAAAAATATTTTTTGGTGCTAAGACTGCTTTAAAAAATCCAAACGGTTAGGCATTGGTAAAAAAGACAAATGATATTTTTCAAATCTTATGAGATAACGCCCACCTAGTTGAAAATTGCCGTTTTTTATCCGCGGGAGCCATTCCTTATGAGAATTTCGATGCTAGTAGGTTGTCAATTAAACTACCGGTATATTATTGTTGTTGGAAATTGGATATTAAGTCAAATTAAGTGGTTGTAAAGAGCCAGCAGGTTTTTGCCACTTCTTTTTGTGAGTATTTGATTTTTATATGTAAAATGGAGGAAGATAATGTTGAGAGTAAGGATGAAATGCGGAAGCGCAAAGCGCGGGAAAGGATGAGGGCAAAAGGTCGACGTTTTCATTGGATACTTAAGGTTATATAATCTTCTCGACACGGAGAGGTAATATTTTGGTTTTCCCGACTTGTTTAAAGTTAAATGCGCTGATTCGCCGCCGTTCGCGTTCATATTCGATTCTCTCATCCTAGCCAGAGGACCTAGGGTAGAGGGTGGAGAATTATAGCAAACAAGTTTTTTTGGCAGCCAATGAATGAATGAAAATAATTTAAGTGGTAAATACGATTTTTACGTCAGGCTATGACGTCACTAGCGTAAATTAAGCCACGCCAGTTGTTTCCAAGATCATTTCACGCCGATTTGTATTTGACCTTAGCCATTCCAACCCTTCCATACATTCCTGATCGAACATAAAAGAAGCTCCGACATGGAAGTGTGAAGGGTGTTCGTGTTTGAAATTCAAATCAAGTATTCGACCAATGAAAAAAGAAAAATATATTCAAGTTGTCGGAAACATTGTACCTGAAGCACCAGACAAAATAAATCTCTGTCACACATGCAACAAGGCCATTTGCAAAGGCAAACTCCCAAAATTTTCTCCAATGAATGGGTTCACTTTCCCAGAGATTCCAATGGTTTTGAAAAGATTGTCAAATTTGGAGCAAAGAATGGTTGCACCCAGAATTCCGTTCATGCAAATACGGAAACTTGGTTGCGACCAACAAAGAGGAATTAAAGGGAATTGTGTAAATGTACCAATAGGCATTGACAGCACAGTTTCGATATTGCCAAGGCTTCCTCCTGAAACACAAACCATACAAGTCAAGCTCATGCGTCGGATGGAATACGACCATGCTTTTTTGCACGAGACAGTTCGACCAAAATATATCATAAAAGCTTTAAGGCTATTGGTTGCTTCACCTCTTTACGACAGGAATGGCGTAATACTAACAGAAAGTCTACTTCCTGTTGATAACGAAACTATGGATTTCGTGGTTAATGAAAATGACCGCAATCCCGATGTAATAAATGATCAGATTCAAGATAGTAGCAGTAGGAAGGATGACAAGTTAGTTCCGAGCGTACATCCATTTAAAAATATTGATGGTGATTTGCATAGCCTTTACCATGAAATAAAAACAGGTGGAAAAAATAATGACTTTGATAGCGATGATGAATGGAATGAAGATCAAGAAGGTACTATTGAAAATACCGGCCAAAATGATACTCTATTAATTTCCGATGAGGATTTCAATTTACCAAGTGGCGTCACTATTCAATATGCCCCCGGCGAAGGTCAAAGGCCAGCCTCATTGTTGTTTGATAAAAACGCGGAAGAGCTTTCTTTTCCACGGATTTACGGGGGGGAACCTAGGGCTTATAAAGTAGAATGTAGTTACCAAGATATTGCGAAATGGGAACTGACCAATTTTGATCGTAGATGCGCGTCGGATGTTTCAAAAGTATTTTACACATTCCTTAAAATTGAAACGCTAAAAGTTAGCCAATCTATTCAAATTGCATTGCGTAAAACAATGAGTAAAGATGGGCGCTTAATCACTGCAGGAGTAGTAAGATCCGCAGGGGGATTGGAGACGCTAGTTAAGCACGATGATGCACTTGGAATATTAGCTTCAATAAGGTCGTCTCCAGCTTATTGGCAAAAACGCTCTAAACAGCTTTTGTCAATGTTGCGACAACTCGGAACCCCAACGCTCTTTTTTACGATATCGGCTGCAGAAACGAAGTGGCAAAGAATTGATAAATGCGCTTTTGATTTCTTCTGGGCAAAATGCAAAAAGTGAAGGGCAAATTGAGCAGATGGGATTCCTTGAAAAGTCAAAGCTGATTCAAAATGACGCAGTTACTTGCGCAAGGTACTTTGGTCACAGATTTAGGGCTTTCTTAAAATACTTAAAAAGCAAGGCAGCACCACTTGGAACTGTTACAGATTACTATTTTCGTATGGAATTCCAGCACCGTGGGTTTCCCCCTTATGCACACTTTAATTTGGATTGAAGGAGCACCAAAGCTTAAAGCTGATGGGTCAAATACGCTGGAAGTTATTGAATTTATCGATCGCATTATAACTTGTGAGAAACAAAACCAAGAGCAGTGGGCTGACTTGATAAAACTGCAGACGCACAAGCATTCGAGAACATGCAAGAAGAAACGAGACAAAAAAAACAATTTGTCGCTTTGGCATTCCTATTCCCCCTATGCCGAGAACAGTAATTCATGATCCAGAATTGAGACAATGGTGTGAAAGTTGGACAAAGTAGATTGGGAAAGAATATAGGAAAGTTCTCGATGCTATTGAAAATTTGAAGCCGGATAGCGCTCCAGAAACCTGCGACGAATTTATTAAACAACTCGGCTTAACAGAGTCAGTATATACAGATTGTGTTACTTACAAATTAAGCAAGAAGACCGTTCTGCTAAGAAGAAGTCCCAAAGAAATACGCATTAATGCCTACAACAAAACCGTGTTGCCTCTCTGGAAAGCGAACATGGATATACAGTATGTGCTGGATCCCTATGCATGCATTATGTATGTGGTTTCTTATATAGGGAAATCGCAGAGAGGCGTTTCAAAATTACTCTTGAAGGCAATGAAAGATTCCAAACGACAGGGATCATCTATAAAGGAACGATTTAAAGTAGTAGCGAACAAATTTCTCTCGGGTCAGGAAATATCCGCTCAAGAAGCTGCCACCGGGTGTATACAAATACCTGTTTCTCGATCCAGTCGGGTCACGGAATACATCAATACAAGTCCCCCAGAAGAAAGATTACGAATTTTGAAATCCCCGTCGGAACTAGAAAATCTGTCAGAGAACAGCACGGATATATACGCATCAGGATTAATCGAAAGATATCCAATGAGACCAGACAATTTGGAAACGCTCTCACTTTCCGAATTTTGCGCTTGGTACGACTATCAAAAATCCAAACGAAAATCCCCAGCACCGACAAATATTAATGAAGATGAATTTGATATTGTCGAAGATGAGGGTGCAGAGTCTAAGAACTGGATTCCTCTCAATGAAGGGAAAGGATATATTCGTAAAAGAGGGAAACCCAAAATAATTAGATTTCGGCACTACACATTGAAGCCAATTTTTACCGAGAGCAACTAATGTTATTTTAGCCATATAGAGACGAAATTGGGGATATTATAAACCAAAGCAGCGAAGAAATGTATAAATCAAATCTATCAGCGTTAACCGAAAAAAGAAAACAGTTTTTCCACGAATCTGATGAACAAGCTATAGCAGAAGCGATGGCTGACTTTCAGCTTAGTGAAGTTGTGGATGTTGAAAATACCCAGCCTCTTATGGAGCATCAAGACGCAAGAAATAAGACATTCACAATGGATGATCCTGATTTTGCTGTCGAGGCTTTGCAGGCTGCTGTTGGAGACATCAGTAGGGATATATCGGATAACGGGACTGTAGACAACACTATCATCCAAAGAGTTTTATATTCAACGAACGAAGAATATACAAACTTAGTTAGAAGTCTCAATTTGAGGCAAAAGGAGGTTTTCAACTACATTTTGGGCCGTTTTAAGACGAACGAAGGAAAACCTCTGCGATTGTTTGTATCTGGGGGAGCTGGAGTTGGGAAAAGTGTTTTGATCAATGCTGTCTTTGAAGGAATTACAAAATATTTCCATAAGCAGCCTGGTGCGGACAACTCCAATCTTGTTGTTCTTAAAACAGCACCAACCGGGAAAGCGGCCTTTAACATAGGGGGCTCTACACTACACAGCACTTTCAATCTACCCGTTAGTCAATACGGTGGGCAAATGGCCCGTTTGGAGGCAGAAAGCTTGAGTAAAATAAGGGTGGCGTTGACCGATTTGAAGTTGCTCATTATAGATGAAATATCCATGACGGGCGTAAAAATGTTAAATCAGATACATGCCAGACTTCAGCAAATAATGGGTTCCCAAGAACATTTTGGTGGAATTTCTGTATTAGTAGTAGGAGACTTTAATCAGTTACCCCCGGTTGGTGGTAACTTTGTTTTCCGGGCCCCTCGGCCCAGCGAAAATGTTTATGCGACATTGATCGACAGCCCGTTATGGGAAAAATTTTCCCTGTTTGAACTTTCGGAAATTATGCGTCAAAAAGAAGACAAAATTTTCGCATTGACTTTGAATCGAATGTCCGTACCTGAAGATGTGATATTTTTCGAAAATCGTCAGGTTAAGGAAGGCAATGAGCCCCCGTCAGACGCCATCAATTTATTTGAGAAAAACAAGGATGTGGACCGGTTCAACGAAGATCGCTTGATGCAGATGACAACCGAAACTTGCATTGCGTTAGCCTTCGATTGCGCAGGTGGAGACGTCCGGAACGATATAAAGACAAGTTGGGAAAACCAAAATATTACCTCTCCGAGTCAAGAGGTCTACTACTACAAACTTATTTAACTAGATATGGAATTATTTCTCTTTTTTGAAGTAAAAATTTACGAAATATTGAAGCAGTATTCCAAGCATAGCGAATAATACAGTAAAGCAGACGACATTTTACATCCAATAAGGATAAATCTTGGACACATGGAAATCAGTCAATGGGGAAAAGATCAGGAAATGAAGTCTTCGCTTCAGCTGTTTACCGTATATTCTGATAGCTACAATCACGACTGGTTTGCAGTGTAAACACTATCGTCTCGTCTCACCTCAACAATATTCTTAGTTTGCCAACATGAATGTTAACGTTAAATAACACCAAAGCTAAATTGTAGCTAGACGCACTAATAGTCAATGCGCACCATAAAGAGAATAAAAAGTCTGTAACTACTACCCGTTTACCATTAGCCCTTTTACTATTCTAATTGCCACCATGATCTTTTCGTCTATTATAAAATCTTAACCTGATTATTTAATAGTGTATTTAACTTTCGGCTCACTCTGAACCGTTGATGTCTCTTCGTTTCAGACACGAAAATCAAAGCCAAAAGTTTACTTCACCTCAGGCCTCAATTATTTACACTTTGTTTCACTAAGCCTATTACGGATGATACTTAATATACCCGCCGGAGTCTAGGTCTTAGTTTTCTTCATGAAATCACTAAACCAAGGATTATTCTATATACAGATGTAGTATAGCTTAAGTAATATTTAAACAGCCATTTCAAATAACAATATTAAAAAAAATCTTTGGAATATCAAAATGAAACAGAGCTTTAAGCTACAAAAGTACTAAATGCATCATAATTACGAAAAATACTTCCACATATTCACTTTATATTATGGAAAAAGGGAATATTAAGGTTCTGTATGATTTCTTAACACATCAACACAAGGCTAACTGCTAACGCGACGCACTAGTGTAACAATGGACGGACACACACAGACAAAAACATAGACTGCTTTTTAACTCTTTCCGTATTAATTTTGAGTTGAGAAACAAGATTATCTTTAATATTTAAATAAATATAATTATTTTTAATTATTTTAATCTTCAATAATTAACATTAATAATAGTTAAATCGTTTAAAATAAAGTTATACCTATTATCATCTCAAACTTTGCTAATATTGACGTTTAAAGTGAAGGGTACCCCTCTTGCCCGCTTTCTTCAAATTTTGGGGTATATATACGATTCGTTTCCATTATAATAGTAAGGAAAAAGCGCAATTGCGAAAACCTTTGGTGGCGATCCCACCTTAGGGAGGCTAGACGTTTCTCGTAACCCTAGCTGATCGCCGCGTATATCCTAAAACCAAACGATGATAATGGAGTAGAAGCCAATGAGACAGATTGGTGTCTATGTGGAATAGACGGAAGACCAGTAGATGGTGGTGTTTAGAAGCCAGAATGCACAGACTGGTGTCCAAGTGGAATGGACGAAGACCAGAAGATGGTGGTGATTAGAAGCCAGTATGTACAGACTGGTGTCCGTGTGGGATGGACAAAGACCAGAAGATGGTGGTGTGAGAACTCAAGTAGAGGAGCCATTTCCGTGACTGTGAAACACGTTTGCTCCGATTTGGAAACTGCGAACGCGGTTACGTGGGTGTAACAACGGACAGACAGACAGAAGGACACACACACAGACACGGCCGTTACAGAACCTCTCCGTGACATACGTCACTCGGAGAGGTAAAAAAGGTTCTAGAAAACGCACATTTATGGAAAATTTCAGATACCTATGGCTTGCCACGAGAATTAAGACTCACAGTAGGAGCTAGATACATGATGACAAACAACTGCGATATAAATGACGGTTTGTGGTGCGACAGGTATTCTTAGACGGATTGCCTATGGAACAACTAAAAGAGGTACTAGAGTTCCGGTTAGGACGTGGGTAGAGTTTGATCATGATACTGTTGGAAAACAATCTCGTAAGACGTCGGCCGGGTTAATAGCTGCCACGAATGCGGATAAAACGTGGACTCCAATTGAAAAGATTGTTAGATCGTTTAATCGAAGATTTGACCAAAAAAATATACCCGTCACCAGGAAGCAATTTCCTTTGAGAGTAGCCGAGGCCATAACGGTACAGAGTCAAGGTGACACTTACTCGTCGGTTGTGGTGCACACTAAAAACAAACGTCTTCAACGTCCCAAATTGTACGTCGCTTGCAGTAGAGCAAAAACAGCGCAAAGCCTTTTTATAGATGGTGAATTTAAAATACCCAATAATCAGGCAGAAGATAAAGACTTGGTCAAAATAGAAATGACCAGACTGAGAAGAGATGCAACCCTTGTCATACCAACACTGGTTTCTCAACCAGTTTTTTTATTTCCAAAACGTTACATCATTGCGGAGTCATGCGGATGATTTGCGCTGTGACAATCTTATTATGAACGCCGAAATCATTTGTGTTGTTGAAACGTGGATGAAAAAGTCTGATGATATCCCTCTTGGTGGATTTTTGCATTTGGGTGGAATATTTTTGGATGAAGAAGTGTCTCAAAGAGTTGCCTTTGGTTCTTCTATATATGTTAAAAATAGTGTCAAAAACAGTACCCTTAATTCGCAGTTAATGCACCCCTCGCTTCCCGCTGGAAGAGGTATTAACCGAAAAGCTCACCTTGAGCGTGTGTGGATGGAATGCGAATTTGAGAATGAAAAAATGGTTTTGGTATTGCTGTACAAATCGCCCAACGCTTCTTTAGCCTTAGTACTACAAAATCTACAGGCTTCATTCCGCGAGAAGTACAACAAAAACGTTCCTACTGTTGTAGTCGGACATTAACGTCGATTTCTTGAAGTCTAGCACCGCTTTGACGAAATTTTTTCCAAATGGGATATTGAGTTAATGCCAAATCTGACTGGCAAATTTTCGACTGACTTACATACCCAAATTGATCTCGCATTTGGAAACAAATTATTCAACGAAAAGTATTGGGCGGACTATATAGGGAGTCTTACTATTCCTATCACAAATCCATATGTTTTTTCAAAAGGGTATACTGATGACTCTCCAGAATATTCGGAGTTGAGGTAAAAGAGAACTTTATAACTTGAAGCCAATCCACCTTCGCCAAATTTAATTAAATTTTTTTGTAGATATAACTGCCGCAACATTATACACTGTCTTTATAACCGAGATCAAGATATACGAAGAATAAATCCTCGTTTTAAATATGATTTATATTTCCAACCCCTCGGCGATAGAATTTTGCAATCTGAAATAAAACTGCGCTAGAGAAAGTTATTAACAACTGTTTTTAGTTTTTGTTAATAGTATTAATGCAACACATGGTTATTTTTGTATTAAATTTAATTCAAGTTGGCAACCTCAAACAGCTGCATTCCTTTAGGTTAAGCCTATCTCCAAAGACATCCCTAGCCATTTTCATTTATTTTAATAATCTTCAGAGCCTCGCTCTACCCAATAGTGAATTACCGCGAGTTACCCGGACCTAAATTTGAGTAGGAACTCAGAAACCTAACCTAACCATCCAGCATAATCTGATGTATCACGCGCACAAATTGCAGTAGTGCACGGAAATTATCATCTTGTTTCCTTCACAACAAAAAAGCCCGCGACTCCTCTCCGAGCGGGATGCCCCTCTCCCTCTAAACCGTCCCCTCTATTTTACGAAACCTAACCTAACCTAACCATCCAGCATAATCTCTGATGTATCACGCGCACAAAGTGCAGTAGTGCACGAAAATTATCATCTTGTTTCCCTTCACTCAAAAAAGCCCGCGAGATTTAAACTACCTTTCTTTCCTCTCTCTCCTCTCCGAGCGGAATGCCCCTCTCCCTCTTCCCCCTCTCACTAATATACCAGGCAGGCAGTTCTCTCTCTACGCGGAGCTTCGTATCGCCATCGCGTACGCTAGCGATCTCTCTCCCCCCGCACACTTTCGTTTTCCCTCTCTCTCTCATCGTAAGCGTTCGTTTCGCGGACGCGTCCGGCACAGGGACAGGGACAGGGGTTTGGTGCCCTTTCTTAAATTTTACAGGAATAAAATTCCGTGTAAAATTAAAAATGGGCCTAATATCTGAATCATCACCAAAAATAGGTCAAATAACGAAAGTAGGCCAAATATCTGCACCAGAAATAGGTCAAATAACAAAAATAGGCTTAATATCAGAACCAGAAACTGGCCTAATATCTAAATCAAAAATAGACCAAATAACAAAAATATGCTTAATATCAGAACCAGAAATAGGCCTAATGTCTAATGCTGCACTTTCTGCCATCGTAGTCTCTTCCATGCTCGTACTCTTACCTGATGATGAGACTGTAATCTTCAGCCTTGTTGCCAGATTGAAAATGAAAACCTAGAACCGGCCGCCAAAATAAAATTGTAAACAAGCCCAAAAACCGCCAACCAATATTTCGAAAACAGGGTGGGAAATAAGGCGGTGGCAAAGGCCCGCAAATGACCAGTTTAAAAATTGCCTGGTCCAGTTTAAAAGTTAAATTGGAGGGGGTCAGGGGTCCTCGGGACCTCTAAGAAAAAACAAGGGTAACCAGCATCTCTATGGTAGCCAGAGTTCAGACGTTAAAACTCTAATATTTAAATTAAATTTGGGTGGCTATCATTACTTCCAAAGCCCGTTTCTTCCAAATCTCGTTGTTTCCAAAGCCCGTTGCTTCCAAAGATCGTTGCTTCCAAAGGTCGTTTCTTCCAAAATATAGTATGAAACATAGGATTTGTAGTAGGAAAATAGTTTAAGCTCCACCCAAATCTGTCGGTGCGTGGACAAATCTGTCGGTGCGTGGACAAATCTGTCGATGCGTGGACAAATCTGTCGTTACGTGGACAAATCTGTCGGTGCGTGGACAAATCTGTCGTTACGTGGACAAATCTGTCGTTACGTGGACAAATCTGTCGGTGCGTGGACAAATCTGTCGTTACGTGGACAAATCTGTCGGTGCGTGGACAAATCTGTCGGTGCGTGGACAAATCTGTCGGTGCGTGGACAAATCTGTCGGTGCGTGGACAAATCTGTCGTTACGTGGACAAATCTGTCGGTGCGTGGACAAATCTGTCGGTGCGTGGACAAATCTGTCGGTGCGTGGACAAATCTGTCGTTACGTGGACAAATCTGTCGTTACGTGGACAAATCTGTCGTTACGTGGACAAATCTGAATGTTTAAGTTTTAACGCGATGGCGCCAACATTATAATACTTTATTAGTTTATGCCGAATTGGATATAAGGGCGCGAAATATTAAACGCCGTTTGTATAAAATTATATTACTATGCCTGTAGCTCGTGTTCGTAATTGTAACGACAGATTTGTCCACGCACCGACAGATTTGTCCACGTAACGACAGATTTGTCCACGTAACGACAGATTTGTCCACGCACCGACAGATTTGTCCACGCACCGACAGATTTGTCCACGTAACGACAGATTTGTCCACGCACCGACAGATTTGTCCACGTAACGACAGATTTGTCCACGCACCGACAGATTTGTCCACGCACCGACAGATTTGTCCACGTAACGACAGATTTGTCCACGTAACGACAGATTTGTCCACGTAACGACAGATTTGTCCACGCACCGACAGATTTGTCCACGCACCGACAGATTTGTCCACGTAACGACAGATTTGTCCACGTAACGACAGATTTGTCCACGCACCGACAGATTTGTCCACGTAACGACAGATTTGTCCACGTAACGACAGATTTGTCCACGTAACGCCAGATTTGTCCACGCACCGACAGATTTGTCCACGCACCGAAAGATTTGTCCACGTAACGACAGATTTGTCCACGCACCGACAGATTTGTCCACGCACCGACAGATTTGTCCACGCAACGACAGATTTGTCCACGCACCGACAGATTTGTCCACGCACCGACAGATTTGTCCACGTAACGATAGATTTGGGTCGGGCATATCTTAGGAGTTTTCCTACTACCATATGTTTTTAACCAATCATATTGCAGGTGGCGTCATTTTGGAAGTAACGATCCAGCCAGCCGGCTCGTTACTTCCAAACGGGCTTTGGAAGCAATGGGCTTTGACCATGACCATTGACCAGGTCGCGTCGTCTGCTAAACTAAAGGAGTGGTAAATTAAAATGAGTGTCACTATTCTCACCCCCCGGGTAGAAATAGGCGGAAGCCTATTCCTACCCTAGGTGAAAATAGCGTAGAGGCTATATCCACCCTACCACGTGACTAAGGATTGAGGTAAGGGCTGCGGTAGGGTGAAAATAGCGTGGCTGCTATTTTCACCGCCCGGTGAAGTCTACCCCGGGTGAACATAGCGTAGAGGCTATATCCACCCTACCACGTGACTAAGGATTGAGGTAAGGGCTGCGGTAGGGTGAAAATAGCGTGGCTGCTATTTTCACCGCCCGGTGAAGTCTACCCCGGGTGAACATAGCGTCAAGGCTATATCCACCCTACCTCGTGACTAAGAATTTAAGTAAGGACCACGGGAGGGTGAAAATAGCTTGGGCGCTATTTTCACCGCCCGGTGAAGTGAAAAGTCTACCTCGGGTAAACATAGCGTAGATTTTATTTCCACCCTACCACGTGACTAAGAATTTAGCTAAGGACCGCGGGAGGGTGAAAATAGCTTGGGCGCTATTTTCACCGCCCGGTGAAGTGAAAAGTCTACCTCGGGTAAACATAGCGTAGATTTTATTTCCACCCTACCACGTGACTAAGAATTTAGCTAAGGACCGCGGGAGGGTGAAAATAGCTTGGGCGCTATTTTCACCGCCCGGTGAAGTGAAAAGTCTACCTCGGGTAAACATAGCGTAGATTTTATTTCCACCCTACCACGTGACTAAGAATTTAGCTAAGGACCGCGGGAGGGTGAAAATAGCTTGGGCGCTATTTTCACCGCCCGGTGAAGTGAAAAGTCTACCTCGGGTAAACATAGCGTAGATTTTATTTCCACCCTACCACGTGACTAAGAATTTAGCTAAGGACCGCGGGAGGGTGAAAATAGCTTGGGCGCTAGCTTGGGCGCTATTTTCCACCTACCACGTGACGGTGAAGGGTGAAAATAAAGTCTACCTCGGGTAAACATAGCGTAGATCCACCCTACCACGTGACTATTTTGAACATAGCGTAAGACCCTACCACGTGACTAAGCTAAGGACCGCGGGAGGGTGAAAATAGCTTGGGCGCTATTTTCACCGCCCGGTGAAGTGAAAAGTCTACCTCGGGTAAACATAGCGTAGATTTTATTTCCACCCTACCACGTGACTAAGAATTTAGCTAAGGACCGCGGGAGGGTGAAAATAGCTTGGGCGCTATTTTCACCGCCCGGTGAAGTGAAAAGTCTACCTCGGGTAAACATAGCGTAGATTTTATTTCCACCCTACCACGTGACTAAGAATTTAGCTAAGGACCGCGGGAGGGTGAAAATAGCTTGGGCGCTATTTTCACCGCCCGGTGAAGTGAAAAGTCTACCTCGGGTAAACATAGCGTAGATTTTATTTCCACCCTACCACGTGACTAAGAATTTAGCTAAGGACCGCGGGAGGGTGAAAATAGCTTGGGCGCTATTTTCACCGCCCGGTGAAGTGAAAAGTCTACCTCGGGTAAACATAGCGTAGACTTTATTTCTACCCTACCATGTGACTAAGAAATTGAGATTCCGCAAATTTTAAAAACGTTAACCCTTGTTTTATATATTTTATAATTTTCAATAAGTTAGCCATACGTTTAAAGATTACGCACTATAAATATGGAAATTATTACGATAAGTTCACAAAAGGCTAGTAAACCTAAAACAACTTACCAAAAGCTAACTTTGGACACCATAGGTTAACTTTAGACCATGTTAGTATTATTTTGGACACTCAATGTCATTTTGATAAAAACTTTTATATTTAAACTATAGAAACTGTTCATGTTGGGAGAACTTTTGAATGCATAAAAAGATCGTTATAGGCCTATAGACATATAAATTTATTGGATGTTTCACCTTTCTGGTTGGCAGTTGAAAACACTTTTATGATGCTGATAGGCGTGTTAGCTATCAACGTCATATCATTCTGTCTCTTTGCTCATTGTTAACTACATACCAGGGTCCAGTGGGAGGGATACACAAATAGGTCAGAAAATCTCTGGGTCAGGGCTGTTTAAAACACTCAGGGCTCCCAGCGCTTAGTGCACAAAAAATAATGGGTATTATATAGGTCTGAAACGCCAAAATTATAGGATATTTATAGGTCCAAAAATGATCAATTTATAGGTTCAAACATATGTTATGTAAATTTTATAATTTAAAATTACGAATTATTGGAGTTTTACAGGATGTATATTATACAGGGTGTTTTTGAAAGGTCCTTTCAAAAACACCCTGTATATTCGAGAGTAGACTAGAACTTTTAAACATATTTATAAAAATATGATCAATATTTAATCTACTTTGGACGAGTAGTTAATAGTGTAGAAATTAAATTATTTACCATGAAATTTTTATAGTTAACTACCTTACTGTTTTTAATTATGTTAAATGTCAGGTACTTTTGAATTTGGACTAGTTCAGGGTTACCACGAAATTTTAAGATTCAAATTCCCTGACTTTTATTATGATTTTCCCTGACATGTTTAGGCCTAATTGTCATTATAGAGCTTTCAGATGGGATAGTAGTACGTCACACCTTCCCAAGTCTTGCCGCTGTTCTGGTAGCCATATTGGTTGGCCTCAGCTTCATTCCTGCTTTAAACCCACCAATATGGCAGCGTAAATTATGTCACGAGACTAAGCTCCTCCTCCAACTGAAAGCTCTCTATTCTAAATAACTAAACAATTGCGTTTAAAACGCCTTTTTGAATTTTTAACTTAAAACATTGAGGAGAGAGCGCTGCGATAGATTAATCGGAATGTGCAATTATATTCGGTAATAACTTAGTGAAAGGACAATATTTATTTTATTAGATATGATAAATAAGAAAGTACAAAATAGATTATAATAATAATAATAATAATAATAATAAAAGGCTTTTTATTGGAGCAATCATTAAGATAAGATCTTATTTACAATGATGTCCAGTCCGTTTTAAATTAAAGTAAATAAAATTCTATTATGGTAGATAAAATTCAAGTATAATTAATATTGATATATTTTTGAACTTCTAGTTTGTATTTCTGGAGGGTTTTTTGGGTTTTGAGTTGATGGGGTTGATTGTTCCAGAGCGTGATGCCTCGAAATTTAACGATTTAACGAGTTAATTATTCATGCCGTGTTTTCTTAATGTTATTAAAAAATATACTACCACACCCTTAATATTTTATTTTATCAGTCTACAATATGAATATCTTGATGAGGTTTTCCGCTTACTCTTCATAACCAAGGAACAATTTCATAAATCCTGTTGAAAGCTGTAAAGAATTTAAGATATACAATTATAAATAATCAAGCCAAATTCTGCTGAAATTAATAGTAGTTTAGTAGTCAAGTTCCAAAACCTTAAATTTAGGTAGTTCCCATCATAAAAATATTTACCAAATTTATAGTATCCAGTTCCATTCACTATTTGTGAAATTTATCAGAGATATTTGCAGTACTACAAACTAGTTTACATAACTATAAAATAGTAAAAATTATTAAAGCTGCATGCAACAGGTTTGAACTTTTTTTTTAAAAAAATTCCTGGGTTTTTTAAAATTGTTCCGCTTAGTAGAAGCAAAAGAAGATATTTTCTTCTGGTAGTAGGCAACATACAAATAAATAGTAGAACTAAATTGTGTTGTTAGCCACTTGTTCATAACTAATGATCAAGTGTTTCCACTCTCGCCACGGGGAGGCCACACTTTCGAGAGCAAACCCAGATTGATACCAAAAAGTCAAAATGTCATACTTTTTCCTTCTGATATCAATATTCTTAATGAAAAAAAAAAATTCTTTAGCATATACTATCCCTAGAACCAGCCACTTCATCCTGAGAGATTAAGTTCCCAGTTCTAAAGATAGTTACTAAAGCACTTTTTGTTTAATTAAGATGCTGGTAAAATAATTATTTCGTGTATCCATTAAAAGGATACACGAAATAATTATTTTTATTCACTGTTTATATTATGACTATGAATTATATTATGATCGTGACTATAAATTATATTATGATCGTGACTATAAATTATATTAGAGTGTGACTATAAATTATATTAGAGTGTGACTATAAATTATATTAGAGTGTGACTATAAATTATATTAGAGTGTGACTATAAATTATATTAGATTAGATTATGACTATAAATTAATATACTATAATGTTTTGTTACTTCAAATAACCTTTCTGCTTACACCTCAAACTACAAAAAAAATCTGGGGAACCTTTTTCAAAATACTTTTCATCAACGTTTTTGCAATTTTGATGATACCAATTTTTACAAACCATGCATAAAATCATGTTCTTTAACGCCTTTTTAAAAAAGGGATGAGTTACCTTTTCAAAATAAGCTGAAGTTTGCCTACACTCATCAGTACAATACAGCTCAATTACTTCAGTTTTTCTAATTACAACATCTTTCACTTTTACGGGCCTTTCAAACACTGTTTCAGGGAATTCTAGAATTTTTTGCTGTTCCAAACATGATTTTATGTGTTTTCTTAATTCAGTTTTGTTAAATCTAACTGAGCTGGGATTTAAATCTGCTGCCAAAACATACGCATACCCAAGTGATAAAGGACCACAACTATGACAATCGGACTGGTTTTGTACGCTAACAAATTCTACCTTTAACTTTTTCCCTTTAAATTTTAAGATACTACAAATCTGGTAATAGACTTCAGTCGTGAAACAATTTGGTAGTGTGTTATAAACGCGTACAGTTCCCTCAGGACATCCAACTGTCGACACTACTAACCAATGTCCAACTGTTATACAATGCACTACCTGTATCATATCTATTCGAAATGTTTCAAATCCTAACTTAAAACCTCTGCCTATTAGTTGAAAGCCTTTCTTTTTAGGAAATTTCGTAGCTAATAAACTACAAAAGTTCTCTATTATGTTATTGCAATAATAACTATCCATTTTTCCTAACCTTTCCTGAATTTCCTGTGTAACAGAAGTACAATGTTTTCCTGGCTTCTGGTTATCTAACTTAATTGGTTTTACTGTATCTAATTTAGGTTTAATATTTCTGGCAGGCGAAGGCGGTTGGTCTATCTTCCGTTTAACCCTATGCTGACTAGCTATAGGAGTTTTATAACCTGTCTTTGAAAACGTGGCTCTGCTTTTTTTACTGTTTTTACTTCTACCTCTACGATTTTTAACAATGGGTATTTTTAATTTGTCTCTAAGGCCTGTTAGACTCATCCTTTTACTTGTAACTAATCTAGGTGATTTTAAAATTTTGGACTTAGGGTTGGCTTTAATAACTAGATTACTTGTTTTAAATTTATCTAGACCCGAACTGACATTAATATTTTCGGAATTGTGGCCCTCTAAAATCTTGGGTGAGCTTCTAGCTAATGGCAATAGTGCAGATGGCTTACTAAAGCTTTCAACACCCTCAAATGAAAGTGGTGCTATTTTAGTTACGTTTGCGATAAAAGAATCTATATTACAATTATGTAATGGTTTATCTTCATCAATATTTATAAATTGCGATACGGGTACAGAACTATCAAAACTTACCCTCTCCAAACCTTGATTTGTAACATTGAAACTATTCGTAAAACTTTCCCCATCTTCATGACTAATTATCGCTAAAACAGGATTGTTCAAAATAGATTCTTTAGAAGAACAAGAATAATCAACTAACATCTTAAAATCTCTTACCTCTTCCTCTAACCAATCTTTATCTTGACAGGGATTTGGGGCTTCACAATTTTCAGAATATTTTAAATTTGACTCTTTAATTTCGTAAAAATCTCTTTTCAAAACATCATCCCCACCCTCTACTAAATTTGGTACCTTTTTACTCCTTCCCAATACATTTAACTTTGATTTCCCCTCTAATCCTGTCTCTCCCCCAACATCGACATCTTGCCCATTAAGATCTTTTCTAGAAACTTCCATCCTCACACCCTCTAATTTGGAATCTCCCACATCATCACCCTTACCAATACCCACACCCTCTAATTTGGAATCTCCCACATCATCACCCTTACTAATACCCACACCCACATCATCACCCTTACTAATACCCACACCCTCTAATTCGGACACACCCACATCATCACCCTTACTAATACCCACACCCTCTAATTCGGACACACCCACATCATCACCCTTACTAATACCCACACCCTCTAATTCGGACACACCCACATCATCACCCTTACTAATACCCACACCCTCTAATTCGGACACACCCACATCATCACCCTTACTAATACCCACACCCTCTAATTCGGACACACCCACATCATCACCCTTACTAATACCCACACCCTCTAATTCGGACACACCCACATCATCACCCTTACTAATACCCACACCCTCTAATTCGGACACACCCACATCATCACCCTTACTAATACCCACACCCTCTAATTCGGACACACCCACATCATCACCCTTACTAATACCCACACCCTCTAATTCGGACACACCCACATCATCACCCTTACTAATACCCACACCCTCTAATTCGGACACACCCACATCATCACCCTTACTAATACCCACACCCTCTAATTCGGACACACCCACATCATCACCCTTACTAATACCCACACCCTCTAATTCGGACACACCCACATCATCACCCTTACTAATACCCACACCCTCTAATTCGGACACACCCACATCATCACCCTTACTAATACCCACACCCTCTAATTCGGACACACCCACATCATCACCCTTACTAATACCCACACCCTCTAATTCGGACACACCCACATCATCACCCTTACTAATACCCACACCCTCTAATTCGGACACACCCACATCATCACCCTTACTAATACCCACACCCTCTAATTCGGACACACCCACATCATCACCCTTACTAATACCCACACCCTCTAATTCGGACACACCCACATCATCACCCTTACTAATACCCACACCCTCTAATTCGGACACACCCACATCATCACCCTTACTAATACCCACACCCTCTAATTCGGACACACCCACATCATCACCCTTACTAATACCCACACCCTCTAATTCGGACACACCCACATCATCACCCTTACTAATACCCACACCCTCTAATTCGGACACACCCACATCATCACCCTTACTAATACCCACACCATCCTGACTACTAACACTTAAATTAGAGTTTCTCGTACTGTTAGAAATTTTACCTTTAGATAATAATATTTTTTGATTCAACTGTTTGGCTTTAAGAACATCTGATAAAAACTTGTACATTTCCCGGTATTCTAACATACCCCCACTAGAAGCTAAATCGACAACTTGCTTTGCTAAAATGATAAGTTTGTTAAATTTTTGATTCTTGGTTAAAACCCTACTCCCCTCCTTGAATTTAGTAACAGTCACTGGTAAAAGTTCTAACCCAGGAGCATTTTCAAATATAATGGCTTTCTTCCATCTTGCCAGAATTAAGTCTTCACTAAACATATCTGCTAAACTCTCTCTTCTTGCAAAAAATATATGCGAACAAGGAAGACCAAAATTAATGTTAAATGAGCAAGAACACTCCACCAAATTAATGATGGAATAGGTTTTAGTTACCCCTTTACCTTTAAAGACCCTAACTTCTAACTTTAATTGATCAAACTCATAGTTTTTCTGTAGCGCTTCCAATTTGCAAAGTTGCGAATAAACAACTCTTGTCGCTCCCACCGAACAAAATTGTCCTCAGCAATTTGGACATGCAAGCTATCAACGCGCCTTGTATCAATAGTGGTTTTAATTTCTTTATATAATTTAAAAGCCATATCATTTTCTATATTCTTTTCAAATTTAATTAACTCCCCAATAGCTTCAGATAGTTTCATTCGCGAATTAAGGTAATGTTTAATTTTACTGTTATGGCTTTCTACGTAATTGTTAGTATTGTTTCCCAAAGATTTTAACCCCTTTCTATAAGACATAACCCATTTCTCTTTACAACTTTCCCAATTTACTTGAAAATACGTGAAAAATTCATCACTAGCAACTAATCTAAAATTCTCTTTCTGTAATTCGTAATTGTCTTGATCAAAAGAATAAACCATACCCGTTAAATACACCATTAATTCCCTCTTAATATCCTTATTTTGACCGTATTGATTCACTTTGCGTTTAAAATTATTCAGAACATGAAAAGTACACAACAAAACCTGCGCAGAAGGAATATGTTTTCGAACTAGATTCATTTCAATGAAATCTTTGTCAACCATGACAACTTTAGTTTCTCTAATACAACTATTAACTTTGACAAATTTGGAAATGCACTTATCTAGAGTTTCACTATCTTCTCGTCTAACAAAGAAATAGGAAACGGGTCTACCGTTGAGGTTTGCATCCTCGCATAAAATTACATAGAGAGGGAACCCTTCTATGTTTAGCTTATACGTTCCATCCATAAACAGAACATCGTGAAACTTTTCACATGGTGTTCGCATGGTAGGCGTTTGAAAGTACACATATTCCAACTCATCGTTTTCGTCAGTACAAACATCAATTACAGAATCTTTAGGCAAGAGTGTTTTCAACTGGTCAATTAAAATCTGTCCCTGTATTCTGCCTCTCTCATTACTTATCTTGACTTTCGCTCTTAAATTCTGAATATCTTTTGAAGTGACCACCTTACCATACTTATCAGAAACATATTCTTTAATTTTTAAGGTTGGTACGTGCAAACCACACAACAATTTAGCATCATTTTCCCCAATTTCACCTAATTTTCTATTCTGTGGATATTTATCAAATATTGAAGGATTTACAGGGTCTTTGTGAACAAGATTTGCAGAACTAATGTGATAAGAAGACCTCCTACGTGCAACTTTAAATCTAAATAAGCAGTTTCGTGCATTGTGTTGCTGATTTGGCCTTAAGCCTTTACTCTTGGTTTTAACTTCCCCATAATGCTTGCAGACATATATAATAGATTTATACTCACCTCCTGCTAATTCGCTTCTGAGCTTAGTCAAAGGGTGGCTATTACTTTCACTCCACTTGGCCAATGTTCTTTCAAAATCCTTAAAACTAGGAAATTCCTTTCCTACTGAAATAGCTTCTGGCAGGCTTGCTTCCTTCATTGGCGAGTTGCTAACTTTTGAAGAATCTTCCTTCAGGTGGCAGTTGGATTCATCCTCTCCTCCACCTAGAAAAGTTGCATCTTCAAAAGAAACAAAGGCGTTTTTCCTAGAGCTCTTCTTTGCAGAGTTCTTCGTCTTTGCAGAGTTCTTCTTGGCACCCTGCTGAGAAACAAAAGAACACTTTTTTTTTTTTTTTTTTTTTTGTTCCTTTAATAAAAGTCGAGCTAGGGCTGAGTCAGCCATACAGCTCCCTACATACAAAACAGGTTTATATCACATTATCGCATATCACATTGTCATATCACAGTAAAAAATAGGTAGTTAATTTTTTTTTTTTTTTTTTTTTTTTTAAATAGGTAGTGAACTCTTAAAGTTGCAAGTGAGCCCTTAGTCGGGTTTTAAATAGAGCAATGGACCGGACTGATATCACATCCTCGGGGAGGGCGTTCCAAAGGGGAATTGTGCGACGGAAGAATGAATGTTTTAATACATCGGTCTTGAAAGGTTTCAGAAACAATTTGCGGGAGTGACCTCTAGTGTTAATGGAACGCTTTGGTCCCATTGAACCGAATTCCCATTCGACAGAAGGGGGGGTTTTTTGGGGTCCCATTCGACCGAACGTAGCCAAAGGTGCGATTTTATTATAGTCCCATTGGACCGAAATTCTATTGAACTGGAAGAAGACATACTGTGTGGTTTTGCATTAAATATATTTTTAATTTCACAACTTATTATTGTTAAAATAAATGTGAGTTGAAAATGTATTACTGCACTTATTTTAACTACGTTTTAATTACGGCGAACCTCACCTCACCTACCCTAGCCTAACCTAACCTAACCTAACCTAACCCAACGTAACCTAACCTAACCTAACCTAACCCAACGTAACCTAACCTAACCCAACCCAACCTTGTTTGGAGGTAAAAAGATTATTTATATGAGTATTAAAAGCCCGCCTCTTACCACGAACAATTTATTAGCAATAATAGAAATATTTTGGAAAAGATGTCAGATAATTAATTGGAGAATATTTTGGAAAAGATGTCAGATAATTAATTGGAGAATATTTTGGAAAAGATGTCAGATAATTAATTGGAGAATATTTTGGAAAAGGTTGCAGCTAATTAATAGGAGAATATTTTGGAAAAGGTGGCAGCTAATTAATAGGAAAATCTTTTGGAAAAGGTGGCAGCTAATTAATAGGAGAATATTTTAGAAAAGGTGGTAGCTAATTAAAAGGAGAATATTTTGGAAAATGTGGCAGCTAATTAGTAGGAGAATGTTTTGGAAAAGGTTGCAGCTAATTAATAGGAGAATATTTTGGAAAAGGTGGTAGCTAATTAAAAGGAGCATATTTTGGAAAAGGTGGCAGCTAATTAATAGGAAAATCTTTTGGAAAAGGCGGGAGCTAATTAATAGGAGAAAATTTTTGGAAAAGGTGGTAGCTATTTAAAGGGAGAATATTTTGGAAAAGGTGGTAGCTAATTAAAAGGAGCATATTTTGGAAAAGGTGTCAACGAATTATTGGAAACAAACCAAACCTAACCTAACCAAACCTAACCTAACCTAACCTAACCTAACCTAACCTAAGCTAACCTAACCTAACCTAAGCTAACCTAAAATAACCTAACCTAACCTAACCTAAGCTAAGCTAACCTAACCTAACCTAACCTAAGCTAACCTAACCTAAGCTAACCTAACCTAACCTAACCTAACCCACCCGAAACCAAAATATTAAAATTTTAATTTAAAGACATTGATGGAACTACCATTAAGACTGTACTTCATTTTAAGCACAATTTGTTTATTAATTCTATATATCTCTTGCCTTGAAAGGAATGAAAGTGAGCGTTTTAATTAGTATCTCGAAACATTTACTTTTAATATTATTAACATACCTTTCGGAGATTCGAACCAACAACCTATCGCTTCGCAGTCCAACATCGTATCCACTACACCACCGAATCGCTGCCGGCTACAGTGTTTTAAGTTATATTCATGTATTTTTTAGGGGCGTATTCGGACGATTGGGATTTCGGTCCATCGGGAATATAGCCATTGGGCTGGAAATCTAAAATCATTGCGGGATATTCGGTCGAATGGGATTTCGGTCCATTGGGAATTCGGTTGAAAGGAACGATACCAATGGAACGGGGTGCTTGAATAAAATGAGATTGGGAGGGGTCAATTAAAATTTTGAATAGACTAATAAGGTCCAGGTAAGAACGTCGAAGAGTAAGGGAGGGCCAACCGAGGGCTGACACGCGTTGTGCCCTTGGGCGGGATTTCAAACTGTAAGGAAGCCGAGAAGCACGGCTTTGGACCCTATCGAGAGACGCTATATCCTGGATGTGGGAGGGGTTCCAGACTTGGGAGCCAAATTCTAGAATAGGGCGCACATAACAGCTAAAGAGGCGAGAGATAAGAGCGGGTGAAATATTGGGGAAGTTAGCATTGATTACAGCTAAAAGACCATTAGCTCGCGCACAAGACTTCAAAATGTGAGAGTGGAAGGACAGGTTATGAGTAAGATGCACTCCGAGGTCCCGACAATCGTTTACCCGTTGGATGTTACAACCGTATAGAAAGTAAGGGGAAGGGGCAGAGAGATCTGAGGGTTTTCGTTGCATTGTAAGAACTAGGGATTTTTCTTCATTGAATATGAGACCATTTGATAGGGACCAAGCCTCTAGTTGAGAAAGGTCCGCCTGAAGAAGACTAACATCTTCGTAAGTACGGATCTCCCTAAACAGTTTGAGGTCATCCGCGAACAAGCGAAGGGAGGAAGAGACTACCCTTGGGAGATCATTAATGTATAGGATGAATAATAAGGGGCCTAGAACACTACCTTGGGGGACACCACTAACAACTTGAAGGGGTAAACTTAAAGAATTACCGACACGTACAGCCTGGTAGCGGTTGGATAGGTAGCTTTCAAGCCAAGCGTATATATTGTTTGTGATTCCATAAGCGCGAAGCTTAGCCAAGAGACGCTTGTGTGGGACCGAATCAAACGCCTTAGCGATATCGAGGTAAATAACATCTACTCGGCCGCCTTTATCAAGAGCCTCTACCCAAACGCTAAGAGCAGACAGTAGGTTGGTCTCCACTGACTTATTGGAAAGGAAACCGTGTTGATAATCGCTGAGATACGGGGTTACATGACGAAGTAGGGCAACTCGGAGACTTTTCTCAAGGACCTTACATACAACTGAGGTGAGACTTATAGGCCTATAGTTTTTGGCATTACACTTTTCCCCTTTCCCTTTATAAATCGGTGTTACATGAGCAAGCCGCCAAGCCCCCGGGACTGAACCATGCACGAGAGTGTTAGTGTAAATTAAGTTTAAAGGAACGGCTAGAGAACCGGCACAGTTTTTAAGGAGACGAGAAGTGATGCCATCCGGTCCTGAGGCACTCTTAATGTCGAGGGTCTTAAGAGAATTCATAATGTCCTCAGTTGAAGGAAAGAAGTCTTCCATTTCAGGGGCGATAGTGGGAAAAATGTCATTTAAATTTGTAGGAGCTTGGTTAAAGTTTTTGACTAGTGTCTCATTAAGGCTCTGAGCCATGAGGAAATTAGAGTCTGTGCTGTCACCGTTTGGCAGTTTTACATTAAGACGGGTTGGTAGCGATTTAATTTGTTTGCGAACAAATCGATAAAACGCGCGAGGATTTTTCTTTAGGTTTTTGAATTTGCGATCCGTCATATTAGATTTGGCACGAAAGATGAGGGATTTTACACTGGATACTTGGGCTTTGTACTGGGGCTGGAGGTGAGAAAAAGTGCGGTGGTCACCAGTGGAGCTAGCTTTACGGAGCTTTTTCCATAGTCTTTCTTTCTTCCGCATTGCACGTTTAGTGGATAAAGGGATCCAAGCACGCTTATCACGAGTCGAAGTATCGTAGATAGGCACATGGCGCGAGATGCAATCAAATAGATTGACCGTAAAGAGAGTCCATGCCTCATCAATGGGGAGAGAGCCCAGGGGGGACCAGTCTATTCTGGCAAGAGCGGTGTTGAGGGCCGGGAAGTCAGCTCGTGTGTAGTCATAATTGTTTTCAAATGGAATTGGAGAATCAAGAACGCACTGCAGTGGGTAGGCAATTTGAAGTATCACATGGTCACTGCCTCCAAGAGGGGGTAGATGGCTAATACATGGCACGACTGTTGCGGAGGTAAGGACGAGATCAAGTACATTACTGCCCATTGCCTGACTCTGGCTAAACCTGGTAGGAAAGTCTACGTGCTGGGTAAGGGCGGAATTGTGGATGAGGTCGAGAAGGAGCTCATGTTCTGGTGATGCGGGCCGATTTACGGTACAAGTTGACCAGACAATTTTTGGGAGGTTAAAGTCGCCCACTATCAGAAGGTTTGAGGTAATTGACGAGCGATCGCGAATATTATTAAAGAGATTAGTAGATTGCATAAGAGGGGTGTTCGGGGCACGATATATACATCCTAGAGTTACCCATAGCGAGGAGGTGGGTAGGTAGAGTTCCAACCAAAGCGATTCTGGGAATTGATCTGGTAAACGTATTTCATGAAAAATAATGTCGGATTTGAGGTAGATCAATATTCCACCACCATGACGGTCAATTCTATCCTTCCGTAGGAAGGTGTAGCCGGGAAGATTAAAAACAGCGTCAAGCTGGGAAGGAGAGGCCCATGTTTCCGTGACGCAAATACAGTCTGCATCCCAGGTTGACGATATCGTGATAAGTTCGTTTCTTTTGTTAAATAAACTTTGGGCATTGAGGTAGAAAATCTTGAGTTTAGCTTTAGTTAGTGGAGTCGCATTTGTTGCTACCGGTAGTAAGGATGTGGAGGGGCAGAGAGGCTGGTCACATTTTTTGAGGCCTGATTTCCTGGACCAGTGTTGGTGGAGGCGGGGCCCGAGTTTGCGACTTGGTAATAATCATTAGACACGGGGGACCCATCGTGAAAGATACGGCCCTGACGAATATAGAGACCAGTTTCACCCCTCGCCTGCCTCTGGCGGAGCTCCGCAACTAGAGATTTATGCCGCTGTCGTTGAGGAGCCGTACGATCAGGGGATACTGGGTATGCGAACTGGTACCTCACGCGCCAGTCCTGAATACATCGGACAAAGTATTGTCTGTGACTGACCGAGCAAAACTTAAGACGTAACGGACGGGGCCGGTCTTGCCTAAAGGAACCGATGCGGTCAATCCCGATTTGACAACAGTCAGAGTAGGTAAAGTCCATATCCTGTAGTAACCCAAAGACATAGGAAGTATCGCCGTTGAAATCGTCATAGTCCGGTATATGGAAAAGGAGAGCATTAAGCTTTCTGGTATTGTTTTGGGGTTGCACAGAGGCGACTTGGGAGCTCTCAGTGGGATGACTGGAACCAAATTGGTCCGTTGCTGGAAACTGCTGGTGGTTAACGGGTGCAGGTGCTTTCGCCATATCATTTGTATTAGGAGAAATGTAGACAGATTTGGGTGAAGTTGTTTGTGACTGAGTGGGGTCACTAATGGCTCCCGATTCCGTTGAAATTGATTGTGATTGAGCTTGAGCCATGGGCGTGGCAGGTAGAACATGTTCAGTGTTTGGAGAGATAGTTGGCAGCTTAACTTCGCTGCGGCTGGAATCGCTGGATAGTCTATCAGATAGAGATAATTGTTGCACTCTCAACTGTTTTACTTCGTCTATTAGGGGGAGAAGGGTGATGCATATGTTTTGTTAAGGATTCATACTCCTTTAGGAGAGACCCGTGGACTTTCAGTAAAGATTGGCAAGAGTTATTAGTATCAATAATATTTTGTTGGGTAGGTAAGTGCAGTTTGAGTTGATGTATGTCAGCTTCAAGTTTATCGTTGGAGGGCGAGACCGCCTGCCCCCCAGCATCTGGTGTAAGGCTACCTTTCAAAGCGGAAAGTTCCGAAGAAAGGGAATTGAAAGAAAGTTTCAGGGACGAGTTGTCTTTAACGATCTTGCTAAGTGATTTTAGTACCTTGGGGCCCGTTACGACACAAGATGGGCAGAGGAAGACAAAATTGTCACATTGTGATGACGCATGGAGAGAGTAAAGATCGTCGGAAATATTAGCACACTGTGAATGACACCAGCGTTCACAAATTTCACATAACAGAGCCAGAACTTCCATCAATAATATCCATAGAAAGGCAATCAAAGCGATTACTTATAGAAACAGAATAGACCGGAAGTGAAGAAACCGGGGCCGGGCGAGGAGAAACCGGGGTCGAGAGAGGAGAAACCGGGGTCGGGCGAGGAGAAACCGGGGTCGGGCGAGGAGAAACCGGGGTCGGGAGAGGAGAAACCGGGGTCGGGAGAGGAGAAACCGGGGTCGGGAGAGGAGAAACCGGGGTCGGGAGAGGAGAAACCGGGGTCGGGAGAGGAGAAACCGGGGTCGGGAGAGGAGAAACCGGGGTCGGGAGAGAGAAACTCGGGACGGCGAGGAGAAACCGGGGTCGGGAGAGGAGAAACCGGGGTCGGGAGAGGAGAAACCGGGGTCGGGAGAGGAGAAACCGGGGTCGGGAGAGGAGAAACCGGGGTCGGGAGAGGAGAAACCGGGGTCGGGAGAGGAGAAACCGGGGTCGGGAGAGGAGAAACCGGGTCGGGAGAGGAGAACCGGGGTCGGGAGAGGAGAAACCGGGGTCGGGAGAGGAGAAACCGGGTCGGGAGAGGAGAAACCGGGGTCGGGAGAGGAGAAACCGGGGTCGGGCGAGGAGAAACCGGGGTCGGGAGAGGAGAAACCGGGGTCGGGAGAGGAGGAAACCGGGGTCGGGAGAGGAGAAACCGGGGTCGGGAGAGGAGAAACCGGGGTCGGGAGAGGAGAAACCGGGGTCGGGAGAGGAGAAACCGGGTCGGGAGAGGAGAAACCGGGGTCGGGAGAGGAGAAACCGGGGTCGGCGAGGAGAACCGGGGTCGGGCGAGGAGAAACCGGGGTCGGGCGAGGAGAAACCGGGGTCGGGCGAGGAGAAACCGGGGTCGGGAGAGGAGAAACCGGGGTCGGGCGAGGAGAAACCGGGGTCGGGCGAGGAGAAACCGGGGTCGGGCGAGGAGAAACCGGGGTCGGGCGAGGAGAAACCGGGGTCGGGAGAGGAGAAACCGGGGTCGGGAGAGGAGAAACCGGGGTCGGGCGAGAAGAAACCGGGGCCAGGCGAGAAGAAACCGGGGCCAGGCGAGAAGAAAGCGATACCCAGACTGGGGCCGAAGCTAAAGGCAAAGGAGGAAACTCTTCTAGAGATGAAAAAAGAGGAAAGACTGTCTGTAACTTAGTTACAGACGGTAGGGAAGGACAACAAACCAAAACAGAGCGGGATCCCCAACAAGAGGCAGCGGCGGGCGAGGGCACCTCCGGAGAGGCAGCGGCGGGCGAGGGCACCTCCGGAGAGGCAGCGGCGGGCACCTCCGGAGAGGCAGCGGCGGGCGAGGGCACCTCCGGAGAGGCAGCGGCGGGCGAGGGCACCTCCGGAGAGGCAACAGCAGAAAGCCCTGAAATGGGCAAAGGGACAGACACAGCACGACGAATGACAGGATTACGAAGATAGGACCACAGATAGCACTACCCATATACCTAAAAGTTACATTGAGTCTCACAGACTTGCATGCTTCTTTCGGAACACAGTGCTGCCAAACCCGTTGGCATGTGCCCTCCATAACAAGCAGTGAACCAGGGTTCAAGGAAACATTTACACCAGGGACACCAGAACGAAGAGAACGTAACTTAAAAGTTCTACTTACACCAAAAGACAAAGAGGCAATGGTGCTGTGGACTCCACGCTCATCATCCGAGTGCCAACCTACCGAGTCCTGCCCATCTCGGTAGAGGTTGACCACAGCGGCGTTGAACGCCACTCCAAGCTGACGTTCAACAAGAACCTTTAAAGAAAGTAAAGCATCAGGCCAAGAATTATCAGCTTCATGACTTACCTTTCCATACCGATAAGGGAAGATCCTCGGTATGCGACTCTTCGGGGAACAGCCATCCTTACAGCAAAGTCATCAGAAAATTCCTGCAATAAAGAAGAACAAAATTAGCGGCATCATCTCTAGCAATAAAAGTAGGGTTCCAAAACACAGAAGCCGGTGAGGTCCTTGGCGGTACCCACAAGGGATTGCTGCCAGGAACCAATCCACGAGGAGCTGGACAAGGGCCAACAGCAGAGCTATAAAAAGTAGAATTTGACATTGTTAAATCGAATCAACAGAAACAAAACCTCCACTAAACAACAAAACCTCCACTAAACAACAAAACCTCCTCTAAACAACAAAACCTCCTCTAAACAACAAAACCTCCTCTAAACAACAAAACCTCCTCTAAACAACAAAACCTCCTCTAAACAACAAAACCTCCTCTAAACAACAAACCTCCTCTAAAAAACAAAACCTCCTCTAAACAACAAAACCTCCTCTAAACAACAAAACCTCCTCTAAACAACAAACCTCCTCTAACAACAAAACCTCCTCTAACACAAAACCTCCTCTAAACAACAAAACCTCCTCTAAACAACAAAACCTCCTCTAAACAACAAAACCTCCTCTAAACAACAAAACCTCCTCTAAACAACAAAACCTCCTCTAAACAACAAAACCTCCACTAAACAACAAA
>JAEQBA010000230.1:1364612-1427594 GCA_019434445.1 Phalangium opilio | reverse complement strand
AAATAGTTAAACAGTACAAACTTAACAAAACAACCAATTATTACTAAAACTAAATGAATCGAGAATGGTATTTTCCAACGTATTAAAGCTAACTAGTCTATTTGGGCATGATTTTGGTAAATGTGCTTACTGTGCTAGCAAGAAAAAACCACGTGGACCTAAGCCTTTGCGGCTTGGTCCATGATGATTCCTTTCTTTAAAGGATTTAACAATAAATTGATAAAATAATATAACATATTAAATACACTAAAATATATAAAGATTATTAGTAATAAGTAATATGGACTAATATAAAATATTACTTTCAAGAGTATACAAAAAAACACAAAATATTTAGGGAAGAACAAAATGAAAACCGAAAAAACCACGTGGACCTAAGCCTTTGCGGCTTGGTCCATGATGATTCCTTTCTTGAAAGGATTTAACAATAAATTGATAAAATAATATAAATATAACATATTAAATACACTAAAATATATTAAGATTATTAGTAATAAGTAATATGGACTAATATAAATTATTACTTTCAAGAGTATACAAATAAAACACAAAATTTTTAGGGAAGAACAAAATGAAAACAGTTCGCTTACCTCTCAACCAAAGGAATGACCAAAATAATCTCGGCCGCATGGCGTTACGCGGGAGGTCACGTGGTGGGGGGGGGTGAGAATAGGGTATAAGCTATTTTCACCCGGGAGGGGGTGAGAATAACGTATAAGCTATTTTCACCCGGGGGGGGGGTGAGAATAGCGTATAAGCTATTTTCACCCGGGGGGGGTGAGAATAGCGCGTAGGCTATTTCCACCCCAGGGGTGAGAATAGACACTCTCAATTAAAATACCTGATCCTGGCCAGGCTTGGAAATAAGGTTTATTTCTGAACTAGTCCTCCGGACCAGTGACCCATGATGTCTTAAATATGAAACTGGTCCAGGGACCAGTGACCCTTCCCCAATTTATTTTTCTACTGGTCCCAGGACTTGTGGTCGTTCTCTCTTCTAAAAAATCTCTCCCGGCTTAGGGTTGTATACACAACTGGACTCCTGGAGTCGAAATTTATGTTAAAATGAAAATAATTAAAGAGGTCCCCATATCAATTTTAATTAAAGTAGGAATTAATAAACTAGTCATTGGGACCAGTGACCCTCGCGTTTTGAATAAAAAAAAGTGGTCCAAGCAATTAATAAACTGGTTTTTGACCTGTAAACCTGTCTTATTTCCTAGCCTGATCCTGGCTACGGAGTACGGAGTACGGATCCCTTTTCGGTGCCATTGTGATTGAGTGATCGAGTGGGCTATGTTCATAGCAAAAAAAAATAAAAAAATTAAAGAGCAGACAATCCGACACAATCGGAAATTGGGAAATGGCACTCAGTTGAGAGTAGAGTTTAATATTCAGACAAGATCCGGGTCATAATACTGTTGTTGAAAGTTTAAAACTGATGCATAATGTCGTTCTTGAAGTGATTAATACGTAAAGTTGCGAATATGAAGCAGTGTATGTACTCACTGTGCCGAAATACTACTACATACGCTAAGCCTCACGAAAAACCCGTTAAATACTACCCATTTCCGAGACCAAAAAAAGACTTGGACAAGTGCTTAAGGTGGATATCGGCTTGTAACAGATACGATGAAAAATTGAGTGTTGAAAGACTTAAAAAACAAACATTATACATATGCTCTAACCACTTTGTTGGTGGTAATGGGCCAACAACAGAGCACCCAGATCCCATAGTCTTCGAAGAAACTGGAGAAACATTGGATTTAATGGTAGGGTATTTTTTCTTTAAGTTCATACCATAGAGATAGGAACATATATACCTCTAGAGTCA
The DNA here is from genome assembly GCA_019434445.1 of Phalangium opilio. Lineage (NCBI taxonomy): Eukaryota > Metazoa > Arthropoda > Arachnida > Opiliones > Phalangiidae > Phalangium > Phalangium opilio. Next base: position 1,425,760 of record JAEQBA010000230.1, on the reverse strand, counting down.
CAACATGGAAGCGTCCCCATAGACTTTAACCTTATCATTAGTGAATATACAACGTTAAAAACAGTATACTTTATCAAATACACCCAGCGCCATCTGTGCAAAAACGGAAGAACTATTTTGATATATTTTCAACGGCGTAGTCTGCTACCGTGTCTTGTGCGTGTATTGTATTCTAGCAAATTCGAGGGAAGTGATAATGAATTAATTAAACAAATTGATGGTGATTTGACAAGTTAGTTAAACAAACATTTTTTTTTGGAGTGAATGAACGAATCATGATTGCTGAATGTAAAATGTACGTATCAACTAATAAATAAATTCAAATTATAAATAGACTACTATTGTCCTTGGAATAAAATCAGTTTGGTCAGTCGCTTTCTAATATTCTCTTTTCATTTTCTCGTTCATATTCTTTGCTATTTTCCTCAGCCAGATATCTGTGTAGATGTTTATTGCCTTTTTAACAATGTGACTTAAATGGTGGTTCCATCCCGTTAGAGTGGGAAATATGTTTTCATGCATTAAGCATCGTCTAACAAACACTTAAATATACTTTGGAAACATTTATTTAGATAGTTAAGAACAAATAAAATAATATAAGGTCCGTCAACTGAAAAAAGTTTGAAAAAGTTACAGATTTACCGCGAAAAGTTCATTTTTCCCGCCAAAAAGTCGTTTTTAGCGCGAAAACCTTTTTTAGCAACGCCATCTATTTGTAGCTCGAATAATATTTTAGTTAAGAATATCGCCGATAGTGGCGCTGGTGTCGAATGATAAAGTTTACATGGTTTTAAAAAGTGCGGCCTGTCTCGGGATATACGTTGTGACTCTAGAGGTATATATGTTCCTATCTCTATGGTTCATACCAAGATATGTTACATCCATAAGTTTGTCACTGGTTACAACTGGTCCGTAGTAGGTCATTGATTCGTGGTAAAGCGACATACGCCTGATGGTCAGAGTCAGACGCTGCTGTCAAAGGCTTAGTAATGCAGGCTAAATAGGACCTAGATCATAAAGTCCTGCCAAATTAACCCTAGGTAGTGTCATACTTATGGAAGGAACATATCTTATACGCGCCGAGCGAGGCGCCGCGTTCGCCACCTAGCGGAATTTAGAAGAACAAATTGGCGGGAAAATGACCGCGTCTTTAAATGAAGCATAGGGTTGTTATGTAGTTACTTGTGGAAATTATTACTCAAATTCCCCAGAAGGGGTGAAATTTTACCCATTTTCGAAGTTCTAGAATTCATTATATTAAAAGAAAAGAATGAATTAACGCGCTTAAAGAGAAAAAGTAAGTTTTTAGCCATTATCTTTTGTAATCCCAACACCCAAATTAAATGTACACAACGCCTACGAGATCTAAATAGGTACAGTCAACCTCAAAAATGGAAGCACTTAAATTAATTAACCAGCAATATAAACATATTTATTTAATTTGAACACTTACATTGATGGTAATATCATAAACTTGCTTAGTTACAGGAGTTTCCCTGAGCCTTCGGTATTAACTTCATTTGGTTTACAAACATTTCTTACGTTAGATTTTAGACTTTTCGACGATTAGAATCCCTAAAATAATTTTGTAAACCTTCTAATGCTAAAAATTCGACGTATTTTATAATTGTAGCGCTCCCCATTTTTAAACTGCCAATCTACCATTCGCGAACTTCCCGCCAAGAGTTTTAAATTCAGTCCGCTAGAGGCGCTGCGTGTTAGTTAACCTCTCAATCCTCGGCGCGTATAAACTTATGAAACTATGTATACATAATAGAGCCATCTTGGTTGTGACGTCAGTGTCTAGGTAAAACCTTGAAGGAGAGAGTAATGGAGTGGAAACCCCCATACCTTAAGCGTTGCCTTTGTACCCCCACCTACGGCACCATAGTCCTCCCATCATCCCCAGCGGTTAGGTAGGGTCGTGCCGGACGAAATTGTAAAGAACGCTCCCTCTATCTCAAAAATAGAAGCTAGTTCTCATTCAAATAAAATGGCGCTACGCGGCAGCACTTAGCAATCGCCTACGGAAGGGTAGGGGCGTGCGCGAGGTACACTGGGAGAGATATGGTGCCGCAGGTCGCCCATCATCATTTCCAATCCATCTGACTCCCTTATCCCTGGTAAAACGTCACGGGTTTAGGTTAGGCAGTGGGTAGCCATGTTTGGTACCTCTTTGGTTCTATGGGCAAATAACATGGGTGACGTCACACTAAGCCTTCTGAGATAGCTCTATAGAGTGCTGTCAGAAACGCCGGTGTGACGTCACCCATGCTGTTTTCCCATAAAGAAAAAACGGTAACTGTCATGGCCGCCCATTGCTAAATGCAGACTCGTGACGTTTAACCTTGGATCTGGCGTCACAACTGACAGCACTCTATAGAGCTATCTTAGTTGTGACGTCAGTGCCTAGGTAAAACGTCACGCGCTAAGGTTTAGCAGTGGGTGGCCATGTTTGGTACCACTTTGGTTCTATGGGCAAATAGCATGGGTGACGTCACACTAAGCCTTCTGAGATAGCTCTATAGAGCTATCTATGTTGCTTTGTACGTTGCCTACGTTAATCAAGGCCTGTGCACATTAATTTCGAAGGGGGGGGGGACTTTTAAGAAACGCGACTCCTTATTTTCTGCCTATTTTTACCGCGAGACGGCATTGATAGCTGGACCAAAACGCGCGCCAAAAAGAGTATTTAAACTTCCAAGCGCGAGAAAATGAACATTTCAAATTATTTAGGTCAAGCTAATAGCGCCTCAGGTGAGAGAATTTGGCAACTTAAATTGCCAAAATAAAAATAAAAATCGGCGCCGCGCAAGGCTTTGATTAACGTAGGCAACGCTTTGTACAATTTGGGCTGATATTTGGTTGTCAAGACAAAAACCCAGTTCATTTTGAATCAGTTCTTGAGCAACTTTACTTGACTCTCAGATGGGGTGGCAACACTGTATTGAGATTGAAGCAAAGAGGGGAAGGAATTTGTTATAGTGAAAATTTTATTGAACCACGAACATATTCAGGATAGCAAAAGTGTATAGATATAAAAACAAAAAGTACACTTCATACAAACTTAATGGCACTGTGTAATATGAGAAGCCCTAACTCCTTTATCCCCTCCCCCCAAAATATTTTCGACACCCTCCCCTCTGCTGAGTATGATTACCTTCCATCTGCGTGGCACAGGGAACAAGCCGTTCCGTGAATAGGCTCATAAAGTAGTGCTCAGGTGCTAACTCTAGTACCAAAAATGAATGTTTCAATCTCCAGAATCATGTTACTACTACCAAAAGTAGATGAGAGGAAAAGTATGAAAATGGCCAAAAGTCGCGAGTCATCATAGTTTCGCCGTAGCTGACCGTTTTATTGGCGTAGCTATACTGGGCCTGTTCACTCCCTTGAAATAGGTCTTGTGTTAATTCGCGGTTACGCGGTTACCGTCGTCTGCTATTGTGTATGCTAGAACTTCCTCGATTTGTGTTTGTAGTCAGGACAGAGTAGCTGGAAATGTTTTAAAAGGTATTTGAAGGTATAATATGGATTTAGGTAAGGTTATCGAAGCAATAGATGAGCACATAAAACTAGATACGTTTAAAACAAATCTCGATCACCTTGCATCGTGATGCGCGTGATCGAGTGGGCTATGGTTAAACCAAGGAGCATAAATGTCTGAACTACTTTCAGTCGCGAGTTTGCAAGTCCATCAGTCACTAGTAAACTAAATAGTTATTGGCGTAACTTTGATTGTCCGCGTTTTTTAACACAGGCTCTATGGCACTTGTCATACTTTCCCTCTCATCCACATTTGCTACTACTTTCTATAAACCTATGACGTCAAGAAGCTCTTCCCTGATTGGTTAGTTCCTGTAGGCAGTTAATTTAGAGGAGGGTAGTTAATTTGTTTATTTCAGTTTACGTGTCGTTTTCGGTTAACCAAAGGCAGCTAGGGAATTTTTAATGAAGTGTACTTTTCGTTTTTATACCTATACACTTTTGAGGATAGCATGCATTTATACTCCTCATATTACGAAGGGAGAGCGTATTTTGGGGAATTCACTGGTCCCAATGAATGGTCCCTTATTTGTTTTCCTATAGATTCACAATAAATAAAATGCTCCAAGGACCAGTAACCCCCCCCCCCTAGCGTCGTCGAAAGTAAACTAGTTTTTAGGACTGGTCCCTTCTTAAATTTCGGACCAGTAACCCCACTTCATGAATTTTAAAACTGGTCCAAGACAAACGTTCTTTCGCTATCCTGAATGTGTTCCTGATAATTAAAACGTATATACATATATTAACAGAAGTATATAATACTTCTATTCGAGAGAAGTGTACAACCACAAAGCGGGCGGGTTAATTGTAACATGGTTCTTCCCAACATCATCATATTAACATTTGGAGTGCACAAGGTTACTAAACCGAATCACATACGCCACGTAAATAGTTCCCTCATCATTACTCTATTATCGCTGACTATTTGCCAAGGCGAATGCGCTTGTGGATTAATTTTTGTCCTGCGTTAAGACGTCTGAACCAAAAATAGGCCAAATATGTGCGCCAAGAGAAGACCTAATTCAGGCTGAAATAAACTTAATAACGGAACCAAGAATAGGCCTTATATCTGGACCAAAATAGGCCAAATAAGAAAAATTTACATAATATCTGAATCAAAAGTAGGCCAAATATCTGTGCCAAGAGAAGACCTAATAACGGAATAAAAAGTAGGTCTAATATCTGAACCAAAAATAGGCCCAATATCTGAACCGAAAATAGGACCAGTATCTGAACCAAAAGTAGGCCTAATACTGTGCCAAAAGAAGACCTAATAACGGAATCAAAAATAGACCAAATATCTGAACCAAAAATAGAGCAAATAACAAAAATGGGTTGATTGCTGGACATTTAGTAAATACATACCAAACAATTGTAGAATTCACCCTAGCACAGTGTGATAGTTACCCATCTGAATTAAGTTTGATGAGCGAGAGAGCAAACAAAAATGGTTCCTTCGCCTGGGAAGAATCATGTTACATAACTTCAGTATTAATAGGATACAGAGTGTCACACTTCTTCTATTATCCCCTTCCGCTAATATTAATTTTTTAAATTATCTTAATTATATAGTTTCAAAGCTACGAGCCACCGAAAACCACCGCCATTGGTCGCAACAAAGAGAGGAACCAGCTGAGCATTACATCGGTGACAAGTTTATTAGCGGACGGAATTCACCAATTCGGCCCTACAGTTGGAACCCAAAATATCTGTTACTCTAGTTATGGCACTACCGATGTTCGACTAATCAAGCAAGAACCGGAAGTAGACTTTTTTATCCAAAACGATTCGAAGGAAAATTCAAATGAAGCGATATTGCCTTCCATAAGTGAACCGGAAATAGACCAAAGCGAAGATCATAATTTATCTTATTCGAATTACGACGAGAATTGCGTTAAATTAATTAAGCAAGAACCAGCTTCGGACGAAAATACCAATGAGGCCATACTACCTTCTATAATATCTGAATCAGAAATAGACCTAAAATGTGAACCAGAAATAGGCCTAATATGTGGATCAAAAGTAGGCCAAATATCTGCACCAGAAATAGACCTAAAATGTGATCCAGAAATAGGCCATATTACAAGAAAAAGCTTAATATCAGAACCAGAAATAGGCCTAATATCTGAATCAAAAATAGGTCAAATATCTGAACCAGAAGTAGGCCAAATGACGAAAGTAGGCCTAATATCTATACCAAAAATAGGCCTAATAACAAAAATATGCTTAGCATCAGAACCAGAAATAGGCCTAACATCTCAATCAAAAATAGGTCAAACAGTAAAAGTTGGCCAAATATCGAAAGCAGAAATAGGCCAAATTTCTGCATCAAAAATAGGCCAAATATCTGTACCAAAAATAGGCCAAATATCTGTACCAAAAATAGGCCAAATATCTGAACATAAAATAGGCCAAATATCTGTGCCAAGAGAAGACCTAATTCAGACTGAAATAGACCTCATATCTGCACCAAAAATAGGCGCAATAACTGAACGAAAAATAGACCAAACATCTGTGCCAAGAGAAGACCTAATAACTGAATCGAAAATAGGCGGCCTTAGCTCGCAATTACATCAAACTTTGGGTAATTATCCCATTCCCAACGGTTGGGTTGTCGGCCATCTTGAAAACGGAGTCACGTGTTGTAAGCTTGATTTGAAAGCTGGACTCGTAATAACTTCGTTGATTGTTACGGACGATTCAACACGGGCTTTATTGAAAGTCTACGGTAAAGACGTTCCACTTGATCACGTGATATTCCAAGAACTTCCGTTAATCGAGAATGTATCATCGTTAATTTACGCTATGGCAGTGATAGATCTTTACAAAATTTGTTACGGGATCAATTCCCAAGGACTAATTAAATATTTCGACGAAACTCCAAAGACGAAAGGATTTAAGAATAAGCAAACGAATGCGATTCACGCTTGCGATTGCGAAATTTTGGTAAAATCTACGAGAGAATGTCGCAAAAGAGAAACGGAGAATTTGTGTAATTGCTGTTTGAAATATCGAGCGTCTTTGTTAAAAAGCGCCGTTCGAGCCAATAAGAGACGACCTTCACGAATAGCAAATGGCGGCAGTTCACCTATGAAAATGGGTGATGAACTCTCGAACAGTTCAACTTCTAAAATAATGGATGAACTCTCGAACAGTTCAACTACTAGAACTGAATTGATCTCAAATAGTTCAACTTCTATAATAATGGATGAACTCACGAACAGTTCAACTACTAGAACTGAATTGATCTCAAATAGTTCAACTTCTAAAGTGGGTGATGAACTCTGTGGCAGTTCAAGTGCAAGAATTGAAGAATGTACAGTTCGACCCAATAAGAGACGTTTACGAATAGAAAATGGTGGCAGTTCACCTTCGAAAATGGGTGATGAACTCTCGAACAGTTCAACTTCTAAAATGGGCGATGAACTCTCGAACAGTTCAACTTCTAAAATAATGGTTGAACTCTCGAACAGTTCAACTTCTAAAATTATGGATGAACTCTCGAATAGTTCAACTTCTAAAATAATGGATGAACTCTCTATCAGTTCAACTGCTAGAATTGATGAGACCTCAAATAGTTCAACTACTACTAAAATGGAACAATGTACAGTTCGAGCCAATAAGAGACGTTTACAAAATGACGTTTACAGTAACGTCCCCTACAATAGTTCAACTAATAAAATGGATGAGCTCTCAAACAATTCAACTACTACAAAAATGGACAAACTTTGTGATTTCAATTTGTTAAAGAAAAGATTAACGTGTGCGACGAGCTTTGAAGATTAGTTCGTGTTTAGAGTGACGTTATTTATTATATTAAGCACGTCATCAATGACGTAGTAGTTGCTGGGTAATCAGTATTAACAAAGGTTCATAGGTAAAACAAAAGTGTACTTCGTTCACAGTTTCCAGCCGACTCAATGTAAAAGGAGAAGCTAACGACCCTTCTCTCAGAGAATAGGCGTTTTTAAAGGGAATCAGAAGCTTCGTTTGAAAAACCTCTGATTTATATAACAAAAGATTGAACTAATTTCTGTGAATTCAAAAATATCAAGCTTTTAATTCTCCGTTTTCTGGTTATTTGACAATATGCATTTCAAAATATGCTTCATATGAAATTATTTGAAATCCACTTTTTCAAAAGTAGCCTATTATCGGCTACTATATTGGGCCTAATCCCGCGTGGGGAAGGTAATACTCAAAAGGTGGTCAACACTATTCTGATTGTAAAGGGGGTTCTCGTATTACACGGCGGGGGAAGCGTCAGTGAAGTGTACTTTTGTTTTTTATCTATAAGCTTTTGATGTTGAACGAAAAATAAAGGTTTTAAATATTTATCAACATTTCTTAAAATTCCGAAAAAAAAATAAAACAATATTTCCTCTAGGATATTTCCAGGTCTCAGGGCCCCCATAGATCCTATAATTCCTATAAGATCCTATATTTTTGGCAGAAATCCTACAAAATCGAGGGGTTAGCCACTTGAATAATTAGGTGTAGAAAAGCGCAGAAATCGATCACTTGATTTCTAGAATTCTTAGAAAATCATCAGTATCCACATCATTTTTGTGGGCAATCAAAGAAATCTCCGATAATCACCGGAAATCACGTGAAATCTCGAGAAAATCAGAAATTATCACATGATTTACTAGTAATCTTTTGTAATCACCTCGGTAATCACACCTCTCGTGAAATAATCACGCATAATCAATCGAATCGACGAATTCGAAAATCCAAAATAAAAATCGTAATCAGATGAAATAGAAATAATCGCTGCATTCATCGTAATTCACGAAGAATCCGGTGGTAATCGAGGCATTCACCAACAAATCACCGGAATTCAAACAGAAATCACACGTAATCTGCGGCAATAGCGAGAACCATTCCAACTTTTGACCCTGCAGCGGGGATTCGAAAATCGGCATGGTCTCTTCATTGTTAGTATCGATGCTCGGTTTTCAGTTCGCTAGAACTATAAGAGACTCATTCTAGAGTATAGACGCTAGTCAAGATCAAAAGTCAATAGACTCAAAGAATATACACGCACCAGGAATGGAAGCTCGGGACTTTTTTGTCTCGACCTTTGCTTGACCAAACTACTTCCGGCTTAAGAACTTTGGAGTTTGGGAACGAACCGGAAATTGATATTTTATTTTCTTTCCGCTGCTTCGGCTCAGCTGTTCGGCGCAAAACTAAGGCTTAGCGCTAAGATTTCTTCGCTTTTGTTTTTGAGCACGGATAACATGAAAGGAAATTTGGACTCAAAAATGATATCAAAAGGTATAAACATAATTTTGGATTTAGTTCGTGTTAATTATTACATAATATATGTTACTCTAATAGATTCGGTTTTGTCTGCATTGAAAAGCAGCTTAGCTACCATGGCTCAGCACATAAGTGATTATTCCGAGGGTCGGTCATTCATGAAATCCCGTACGCTACCCGTGAAATCCAACTTAAGAAATCCGAAATCAATGCTGATTTCGAAATCAAATAAAAAATCCGAAATCAGCAACGAAATCACAAAATCAGTAAAGAAATCATAAAATCAGTAAAAAAATCACAAAATCAACAAAGAAATCACGAAATCAACATAGAAATCACGAAATCAGAAGCAAAATCAGTAAAGAAATCGTGAAATCCACTACAAAATTCACGAAATCCAAAATCAAAAGAAATCACAAAATTCGATGAAATCACGGGGAAAATCTCAAAATCCGAGGAAATCACGCTAAAAACCTCAAAATCCAACGAAATCAAGGGAAACATCACAAAATCAGTCGAAATCACGGTAAAAATAGCAAAATCCGACGGAATCACGGGAAAAATCTCAAAATTCGATGAAATCACGGGGAAAATCTCAAAATCCGAGAAAATCACGCTAAAAACCTCAAAATCCAACGAAATCAAGGGAATATCGCAAAATCCGTCGAAATCACGGTAAAAATCTCAAAATGCGATGAAATCCATTGGATTTTATCGAATTCTGAAATCAAACAAAATCGGATGAAATCAAACGTAATCCGATGAAATCCGACGAAATCAAACGAAGTCCGAAGAAATCAAATTGGATTTCGAAATCCCGTACACTTTTTCCTAAACGTCCGACCCCTCGGATTATTCACATTTAGATGTTTGTCCCTTTCAGTTTCTAAAAGACCCGTATCATTTAAATGAGGAGCTGTTATTAGTCAAAATCTTTACGAGATTATTTCTGAAGATATTAAAGGGATAGAATCGATCTTTTGACTACTAACGAAAAGCTTTCATTTTTTTAAATCAGATAGAACCTAAAATTACGTTTTCAAAAATATATATATATTGATAGTTTTAATAACTTAACTATATTTAATTAGTTTTTAAAAGTATTACTTTTCGGCGCCGCTCCCATCACTGCTCCCTCTACAGTCGTTCGGCAAAAACACGAGCGAACCACCTACATTACCCCGCTAGCCTCCTCTCACACGGAAATATAGTAGATTTACACCTAAAAGTAGTTTTCATACTATTTTGCATTTTGCATTTTCGCCAAATTAGTATTTTTCATGGAAGCTAAGCCTTTGCCAAAATAGCGTAAAAATGAGGTGTTTTGGCCATTACCCGTAACTATTTTGACAAATCTCTACTATCCCAACTCTACAACGTAACCAAGAGTTAAGGAAACAAAGAATAATAAACATGATAAATCAGAATTATGTTTACAAATGTCTTCTCGAATATGCGCGGCTTTCCCCAGTGAAGGAGAAAAGCTACTATACAGTGGTCTAGAGCTACCTATATACTCCTATTTCCAAACAACCAATGAATCAGTGGACGTTAGCAACGTCACTAGGGTATCAAAACAAGTTGGGCGGTATTCGCGGCTAGTTTGAATTTCAAAATATCTAACGTACTTTTCTTAATTTTAAACGTTTTAATTCGATTTTTTTTTGGCACACATAATTTTAGGCACATTTTTTTACCTAAAACTGCCCTCATCTTGTACTAGTCGGAAATCCTTGATTCTATCCCTTTAAGAAGAGTAAAAGCCGTGAAGATTATTGTTTTAAAACACACAAATTTTATTATGCTTAGATGTAATGATCAACGAAAAAGGTTTAAAGGAATATTTGAATCATTTAAGCAGCGCGTAGTTTTCATTTTCCATAAGGTTGCTCGATAAACTTTACAGTGTGAGCAGCGTTTTTGCAGAGTCTTCAATTTCATAAAGCGCACACACCTTATACTATGCACAGATTTGAGTCTATCATTGTAGTAGCCTTTCTTTCTGCAAACTAGATTACCCTTTGAATTACGTCTTTTAAACAATTCTATCAAATCATTTTCCGTATTTCCAGCGCATAACTGAAATTCATCGATCTTGCTTAATAGTTTCATAATATCATCATTGCATTCTATATTCAATTCTGAGCATATATTTTCAAAGGGAAACGTTTCACCCAAAATCTTCAGGCTATATTTCAAGCTCGCTTCAAAATCAACGATGCATTCTATAACTTTAAAATCATTTTGATGCTTGGAAAAGATCACGGCACTTTTCTCTATTTGCATTGCCCAACCGGGGGGAGGTAATAATTTGGAAGGTGTCACGCCACCTGGTACCTTTACATTTTAAAAGGCCAGTTAAATAATTTTTGAAACTACGGAAATATAGAGCTATATCAGTGGGGGAAAAATTCCGTCTGCTACGAAAATTGGGCCTGCCTAGGACTGTTCACGCCGAGGGGGCCGTCGCTCCTTCAAATCTCGTACACCTGGTTTTTTAAATCATTCAAATCACATAAATCACTTCCCAAATCTAGAAAATCACTAAAATCTCTTTGAAATCAATCAAATCCTTCAAATCGCTGCACAAATCAGTGAAATCGCTAGTAAATCATTCAAATCAGTGAAATCAATCGTAAATCGGTCATATCACTATACAAAGCAGTCAAATCAAGATATCATCAAATCAATCAAATCATTAGAATTTCTATGAAATCAACACCAAATCATTCGAATCACTAGCAAATCATTCAAATCAGTGAAATCAATCGTAAATCAGTCAAATCACTATACAAAGCAGTCAAATCAAGAAATCATCAAATCATTAGAATCACTATGAAATCAACACCAAATCATTCGAATCACTAGCAAATCATTGAAATCCTCGACAAATCATTCAAATCGCACCAAATCATTCGAATCACTAGCAAATCATTCAAATCACTAGCAAATCATTCAAATCACTAGCAAATCATTCAAATCACTAGCAAATCATTCAAATCACTAGCAAATCATTCAAATCACTAGCAAATCATTCAAATCACTAGCAAATCATTCAAATCACTAGCAAATCATTCAAATCACTAGCAAATCATTCAAATCACTAGCAAATCATTCAAATCACTAGCAAATCATTCAAATCACTAGCAAATCATTCAAATCACTACCAAATCATTCAAATCCTCGACAAATCATTCAAATCCTCGTTAAGTCACCAGTCATTCAAATCGTACAAATCATTCAAATCATTTCCAAATCCTTCAAATAACATAAATCTAATCGAAATCATCGTAAAATCGTGAAAATCACTCCCAAATCATTCAAATCGGCTCCAAATCAGCAAATCAGTCAAATCATTCTTAAATCAATGAAATCATCAAAATCAAGAAAGATTTCAAATCTCGTACGCTCTCATGAGTAATGACGGCCCCCTCGGCTATTTCAGTGGGGGAAAAATTTCGTCTGCTACGAAAATTGGGCCTGCCTAGGACTGTTCACGCGCTCGAGCCAGCTCGGGCTCGTGACGAGCCGATCCGCCACTTTTGCGGCTCGATTAATTAAGGAGCGAGCTTTTTTATTGTCGAGCCGAGCCGAGCCGACAGGCATCGAGCCTCTACGACTCGCGAGCTTAGTCACTGAAATAGTGCTTTCCTTTTAGTCTTTATTCTCTCCACCAATAGCGTTCCGTTGTATTTTTAAATGAAATAAAGCGTGGGAAAAATCTCTCCTCTAACCTTGAGCATATTTTAAAGAGCGGGTTTTTTCTGAACCACTACATTCCTAAACATGGGATGACATTTATAGTCATTCTCAAGTTTGACGTTGGTAGGAGCAAATTTTTTTAAACATGTATATATTAATCGAGCCAGCTCGGCTCGGCTCGATCATTTTCGAGCCGAGCCGAGCTAGAGCCGAGCCAAGACCCAGCTCGGCTCGAGTCGAGCCGAGCCGCCGTTTTTTTTACTCGAGCCGAGCCGAGCTTTTAAAAAGCTCGCTCAGCTCGGCTCGTGAACAGTCCTAGGCCTGCCTTTGAGTGTAGGGCGGCCATTTTATGAGGGTTTTCTCTATGGGCAAATAGCATTGGTGACGTAGCCATTACCCCCTCTGAAATAGTTCTATACTTAATCTTACAGTGTCTACTATCACTGCTGTTGGAGACATCACATCCAGGAAAGGAATGGGATCAGGAAATTCAGGGGTTGGACCTCGAAAGCCATGAAAATGTTTTGAGCAGATGTGACTCCATTGATTTATTTTAGCAATCGATAGATCTTCTCTACCACAGGCCAAAACCCACCGCTCACACCTTTCCCTGTCAGTTTTAGGTGAAGGAAATTTAAAAAACAAAATTCCTGGTGCTCCATTTACGCTTTTAGTTTTGGGATTCTGCCTAGAGTTGCATGGCCCATAATAGCACGTTTTCACCATAATTTCTATATGTAAACAACATAGATTACATTTCACTACAGTCATAAGTTTATAAGTTATGTTCCATAAGTATGTCACTACCCATACTTCGTAATGTTAGAGGCTTAATGAGAGCTAGTTCAAGAACGACGTGAGAATTGACTACACTCGGTTTTGCAGTCCATCCTCCTCTTTAGTCTGTACTAAGCCTTTGACAGCGCCTCACTAGGCGTCGCTTTACGAGAATCTATGACGTTTCACCTACGTCACTTCATGACAAGCTCTCATTAACGAGTGACACACTTATGGAACATATCTTATAAACTTACGCTACAGTATATTTCTTGTATCATATCAGTGACTAACATTAAAATGGGTGTGTTATTAATGCTAAATTAGAGCTCACCTTTTGACAATTGATGAGCATATATCAATTATTGCACTTGCAACAAAAACGACTACGTAATATTAATTGATATAGTAATACTTAATTTAACAGAGTAAATAGATCATACTAAAATAGGACGGCATTCACTAAATTACCGCCAACTTCGAATCTGCCGAAAATTGCCGAAAGGAAAAAACTCTACAATAGTACTTTTCCCACTATGCGTCGTCTGCTAGAAAACACCCTTTGGCTAGATTGACTTGGCTTTCGACTTAGGCGGTAAAATAGAGTAGTAATTCGGCAAATCAAAAGACTAGGCGGTAAAATCCAAAAAGCCACGATTAAAGCTAAATATCGACTTCATTTGAATATAATAACGCAAGACCATTTAAATACGTTTAAATATTACAAATCAAAGTAATTAAAACGTTTTCTCTCAACAAAAAAGCCTGTGAAATAGTGGTGGTACAGTAGTGTGTTTATTTTCGTCATTTTTCGAAACCAAAAAAATATTAAAGCTAATTATCGACTTAAACAAGTTTTAATTAATCTTATAAATGCTCTTTCAAAATTTTCGGACGTTTAAACTATACTTAAAATCCACTAAACTCCTCCATTGTCTAACGCAATGCCATTTAAACACGTTTAAATAATACTAATCAATGTAAATTCGAAAGTTTACTCTCATAAAATAACAGCGCGAAATTGTCTCTTCACTTTTGGCATTTTCCAAAAGAAAGAAAGAACACTAATTAAAACTTCTTTTGGTTCTATCCAACTATTTCTCGCAAAAAAAAATTAAATTTGGGCAATTTCCAGAAAAACCCTAAACTACTTAAGATAATTGTTTTCAAATACCAAATCGTTTTGCTAGTTGTACCCCGAACCACGTAGCACATAAATTGACAACAATGACCATTAATATTACTTTACAATTAACTTTAATCATTCTCGGCGTATTAATATTCTAATTTAAACATCAATTAAGTAGAGAATTCCTTTAATGCTGATTACGTTCCATCATCGTCGCCTTTACACACCTTTAATCATTAATTACCAAAGTTAATTATACTTAAATGACTTCGTTACGATTTATCTCATTCAAATATCCCGCGACAAAAACATGGCTGTCTAAAACCAGCGGTAAATTAGAGTATGGATACTTCCATGAGTTAATAATATGTTAGCTCCCCATAAGTTACTCAGGCTCCATAGGAGTAATGTATTCAGCGATTTCTTCTCATTTCGCCCGCGCGGGAAAAAATCCGAATGTTGCGCTCTCTCTTGTCGAAAAAAAAAATCCCGCTCGTACGGCTCTTCGACCTCGAGTCTTTGGCTGCTTTTTCACCAAGGGAGTGTTTTAGTCGTGAATGTTTATGTTTTAACAATTTAACCGGAGCCTCCGAAATGAACTAGGCCCATGCATGTCAAATTTTATGTGGGGAAATATCCGGTTTGTTAAAGAAAATATTTTCACCATAGATGGCGCTAATTTTACCGTTGTGACAGGGCTCTTCCTTAAATTATCGTTGATCTTCCGCGTGATAGACTCATATACTGACGTGCTCACCCTACAATCTGATCTCCATAAGCTTGAGGTTTGGTCGACACGTAACGGTCTTTTCTTTAACGAAACCAAATCATTGGTCCTAACTTTACAAAATACCCCTTCAGACCTAAATTCACCGTCCCCATATTTTCTTTCCGGGCAAAACATAAAACGTGTTAATGAGTGTCGAGATCTGGGTGTCCAAATAGATCATAATCTAAAATTTCATTCCCATGTGAGAAAGACTTGTGGTCGCGCCAAAGGTTTACTAGCCACTATCAAAGCCAATTTCCCAGGCATCACCCCTGAGTTTCTGACCCAGATTTATAACTGCTACGTTCGCCCAGTCCTAGAATTTGGTAGCCAAATCTGGAACCCTCACTCAGCTCTCGACATTCAACAACTAGACAACATTCAAGGTTCCTTCTCTCGACTACCGCGTATCCTAAAACATCAACCCAGAGACAGTAGGCTATCTACCCTTGGTTGGCCTTCATTGACTACTCGTCGGTCTTACCTCGACCTAATCAGTTTATTCAAAATCCTAAATTGTCCCGACCAAAGATTCTTTTCCGCTGCTCCCTCGTCTATCCCCACCCGTGGTCACCATAGAAAATTATTTCGTCAACAGGCCCGTAAAAATCAACTGAAGCACTCTTTTTTCCATCGGTTGGTCCCCATCTGGAATTCCCTACCCCCTGAGATTATCTCCCTAAAATCACTTGTGCAATTTAAAACCAAACTCAAACAACACTTAAACCTTTAATTAATTTCCCTCACAATTTTCAACCTAAGAAATCGCAGCTGTAAGGCTTCATTCAGCCCTAGCTCGTATCCCCCCTCAGGAGCAAAAAAAAAAAAAAAAAGATATTTTAGGGGTCAGTCATAAAATTTTTATGATAGAGCAAAGTTTAATTCTAAAATTAACGTAAATGTTTTTGAGGCTATTCACTTTTTATTGAATTTTTCGGTCCGATGACGGTAGGTGTAGGGCCGAAAATAAGCACAGGACACTGGACATTGTCCAATAAAATTTTTAAGTGTCCTATAAATTTTTTCAAAACTAAGGGGGTCACTGGACAGTTTGACCAATAAATTTTCCTAAGTTTTAATAGCTTGAGTATGGAAAAGCGACACTATTTTTGCACACTCCTGTGGACAATGTCTTATAAATTTTCCAGTGAAACAGGGGGTCACTGGACACACGTCCTATAAGAAATTTTTCTTATTTCCGGCCCTGGGTAGGTGTGCGCTTGCCTTTAAGTCGAAAGCCAATCAATCTAGCCCAAGGGTGTTTTCTAGCAGACGACGCATAGTGAGAAAAGTACTATTGTAGAGTTGTTTACTTTCGGTAATTTAGTGAATGCCGTCGCGAGTCGTTAGGCTTAGAAATTTGAAACTTGGTTTTTTTCACGTTTTAGTTATAATAATAGCTTTATTAGGGATATTTCCATTCAGAATGAATCTGGTTTACAAGGGAGTCCCGGAAAATTAAATAGTTATATATAAAGTTAAAAATGCCTAAAACTAAGGCGTGTTATTACAAAGATTGTATGAACAATAGTCGCGCTATGCATCAAGAATATATGGAAGGGATATTTTTTATTCCATTCCCGAAACCCAAAAAACAGCTTGAAAAATGTAAACGTTGGATAAACGCGTGTGGTAGACCAGATTTTTTTACTATTGATAAGATAAAACCACATCATTTCATATGCTCGGAACATTTTGTCGGTAGTCAAGGTCCCACCCAAGAATATCCAGATCCAATGGTTTATCATCCTACGACATATATGATTGTAAGTCAAATCATAAGAAAATAATATATAGCTCCCTATAAGTATGAAACGTAGTACCTTTTCATACTACAGCATTTGCTCCCAAATTTGGCGCGCTTACGCTTTTACGCCCCGTGGGAGAAATTTTGGTACTACGAGTTAAAGGGGGGGGGCGAAACCATCGCCGCCACCTAAGGTGTCCG
Source organism: Phalangium opilio (assembly GCA_019434445.1). Classification (NCBI taxonomy): domain Eukaryota; kingdom Metazoa; phylum Arthropoda; class Arachnida; order Opiliones; family Phalangiidae; genus Phalangium; species Phalangium opilio. The sequence continues at coordinate 1,408,624 of JAEQBA010000230.1, read as the reverse complement.
CGAAAGGCACGATGGGCCAGGGAAATATGGCCGCTGGTAGAGACAAAAGATACTCCTTACCTCGTACCAGTATAGGAGCTAGCCTCGTTCGTCAAAATCTCGCGCCATCTATTGATTTATTATGATGATTTTGACATGGACTTAATCTATATCTATATAAATCAAAGTCCTGACTGACTGACAGACTGACTGATAATCAACGCCCAGCCCAAACCGCTTGCCCTAGAAGGCTGAAACTTTGCAGGAACGTTACTCAAAAGTAGTAGGCGCGTACTAAGAAAGATTTTTCCAATCCGCCGCCATCTTAAAAAATGGCGCCCAGAAATGTAAAAACTCTTCTCTATGCAACAAAGTACGCGCGTTTCAACCGATTTCACAAATATTTAGTACACTGGCAACTTATAGACAGGCTGAATCGTTTTTCGGGTTCTATTTGTTGCCATCTTTTTAAATGGCGGCGAAAAACTTAAAAACCCTTCTTTATGGAATAATGTCCGAGTGAAAAGTAATAAAAAATGTCCCGACGGGCTGACGGGCAACGCTGTGTGCCTTCGCTCCTAGGGTGCTACAAAAATATTAGTCCAGTGATTAGTCATAAGTTAAATCTACCCATTCTTTGTATCATTTTGATGGAAGTTCTTATTACAGGCGAGCGACGCCGCTAGTAACAGCTAGTCAGTTGTAATTATCATAATAATAATAACTTCTAGACCTTTATCTATTTAATTACAATATAAAATTTTAAAATTTTCCAAACAGATATTTCATCTTTTTAACGCCAAAAACTCTTAATAGGTGGCATTAGAAACTTTTTACAAATTCCAATGGAAGAAAATGCTGTTTACAATCATGGCTTAAATGGAGAGTTTCATACTTATAGGGAGCTATATATTATTTTCTTATGATATTACTCTAAACAAAATATTTCACGAGTATACCTCATAATACTATAATTATATCTATTAGGATCCAAGAAAGGCTGATTTAGATGATGGAATCAGCGCGTTAGTTGAAAATTCAGTGAGTAAACGCAATAACTCAACTGAAAATGTGCAAATGGAAATTAATTCCACGCGTCATGAACTTTTCACGCAACAAAATGCTTCCACAACGAATTCTGAAGAGTCCAGGGAGCCCACTGGTCCTATAATTCCTATAAATTCCTATATTTTTGAACCTGTCCTATATTATCCTATAAATTCCTATATTTTTGAATCAGTCCTATATTATCCTATAAATTATTATATTTTTGAACCAGTCCTATATTATCCTATAAATTCCTATATTTTTGAACCAGTCCTATATTATCCTATAAATTCCTATATTTTTGAACCAGTCCTATATTATCCTATAAATTCCTATATTTTTGAACCAGTCCTATATTATCCTATAAATTCCTATATTTTTGAACCAGTCCTATATTATCCTATAAATTCCTATATTTTTGAACCAGTCCTATATTATCCTATAAATTCCTATATTTTGAACCAGTCCTATATATCCTATAAATTCCTATATTTTTGAACCAGTCCTATATTATCCTATAAATTCCTATATTTTTCAACCAATCCTATATTATCCTATAAATTCCTATATTTTTGAACCAGTCCTATATTATCCTATAAATTCCTATATTTTTGAACCAGTCCTATATTATCCTATAAATTCCTATATTTTTGAACCAGTCCTATATTATCCTATAAATTCCTATATTTTTGAATCAGTCCTATATTATCCTATAAATTCCTATATTTTTGAACCAGTCCTATATTATCCTATAAATTCCTATATTTTTGAATCAGTCCTATATTATCCTATAAATTCCTATATTTTTGAACCAGTCCTATATTATCCTATAATTTCATGAAAGGTCCTATAATATCCTATATTTTTGACTTAGTCCAAGTTTTGTACAGTTTAGCATCAAATTTATCAAAATTTTGCTTTTTTTTTTCATCGAGATCACATTTAAATAGACACCGAAATTGCGGAGCTCGCTTAGGATTTTTTATATATTATATTATATTATATTATATTTTAATTAAGTTCTTCTGAGTTTTCAAAGTGAAATCCAATTTGTTATTTTTCATTTTTTGAGATTTTTCTACATAGTTTAAGCCCCAAAATTATATTATATGAGCATTTTTAGTCCTATATTTTCCTATAAAACCACACTTTTTTCTCCTATAAAATCCTGTATTCCAGAAAAAAGTTCCTATTTTTCCTATAGAGTGCTGTCAGAAGCGCTGGTGTGACGTCACCCATGCGGTTTTCCCATAAAGAAAAAACGGTAAGTGTCATGACCGCCCATTGCTAAAGGCAGACTCGTGACGTTTAACTTTGGATCTGACGTCACAACTGGCAGCACTATAGAGTGCTGTCAGAAGCGCCGGTGTGACGTCACCCATGCGGTTTTCCCATAAAGAAAAAACGGTAACTGTCATGGCCGCCCATTGCTAAAGGCAGACACGTGACGTTTAACTTTGGATCTGACGTCACAACTGACAGCACTATAGAGTGCTGTCAGAAGCGCCGGTGTGACGTCACCCATGCGGTTTTCCCATAAAGAAAAAACGGTAACTGTCATGGCCGCCCATTGCTAAAGGCAGACTCGTGACGTTTAACTTTGGATCTGACGTCACAACTGACAGCACTATAGAGTGCTGTCAGAAGCGCCGGTGTGACGTCACCCATGCGGTTTTCCCATAAAGAAAAAACGGTAACTGTCATGGCCGCCCATTGCTAAAGGCAGACTCGTGACGTTTAACTTTGGATCTGACGTCACAACTGACAGCACTCTATAAGGAATTTAAATTTAAGAGTGGGCTCCCTGGAAGACCTGTTAGACGTTAATATTTGTTTTCCAAACCAACCCGATATTGAATTTTCCTCATTAGAAGAAATATTTTCAGCATTTTGTATTTCACCCGCGCGCTCTTATCTCTCGACTCTTTAGCTGTTATGCGCGCCCTATTCTAGAATCTGGAACCCCTCCCACATCCAGGATATAGCGTCTCTCGATAGGGTCCAAAGCGAGGGGTCGGTCATTCATGAAATCCCGTACGCTACCCGTGAAATCCAATTTAAGAAATCCGAAATCAATGCTGATTTCGAAATCAAGTAAAAAAATCCGAAATCAGCAACGAAATCACAAAATCAGTTAAAAATCACAGAATCAACAAAGAAATCACAAAATCAACAAAGAAATCGCGAAATTAACATAGAAATCGCGAAATCAACAAAGAAATCGCGAAATTAACATAGAAATCGCGAAATTAACATAGAAATCGCGAAATCAACATAGAAATCGCGAAATCAACATAGAAATCGCGAAATCAACATAGAAATCGCGAAATCAACATAGAAATCGCGAAATCAACATAGAAATCGCGAAATCAACATAGAAATCGCGAAATCAACATAGAAATCGCGAAATCAGAAGCGAAATCACAAAATCCGACGAAATTACGTGGAAAAATCTCAAACTCCGAGGAAATCACGCGAAAAACCGCAAATCCAACGAAATCAAAGGAAATATCGCAAAATCAGTCGAAATCACGATAAAAATAGCAAAATCCGACGGAATCACGGGAAAAATCTCAAAATTCGATGAAATCCATTGGATTTTATCGAATTCTGAAATCAAACAAAATCCGACGAATTCAAACGAAATCCGACGAAATCAAAGGAAATCCGACGAAATCAAATTGGATTTCGAAATCCCGTACACTTTTTCCTAAACGTCCGACCCCTCGGTCCAAAGCCGTGCTTCTCGGCTTCCTTACAGTCTGAAATCCCGCCCAAGGGAGCAACGCGTGTCAGCCCTCGGTTGGCCCTCCCTTACTCTTCGACGTTCTTACCTGGACCTTATTAGTCTATTCAAAATTTTCATTGACCCCTCCCAATCTTGTTTTATTCAAGCACCCGCCCGTTCCATTAACACTAGAGCTGGTCATTCCGAGGGGTCCGTCATTGCCAAAAAAACCCGTACGCTCGGGGAAAAATCCAAAAACAAATCCAAAATTCCAGTGAAAATACAAAAAGGATTTCGTATTTTTTGAAAAATCCGAAGATCTTTCAAAAGTTTCAAAATATATAAAATTATGTAAAAAATCCAAAAATCCACCGAAAATCCAGAAAAAAATCAAAAAATATCGAAAATTTTTTAGAAATCCAAAATAACATGTTAAATCCGGGAGTGTTCGAATTTTTTTAGAAATCCAAAATTTTGTGAAAATCCACAAAAAAATCCAAAATTTTCAAATTCACAAATCCAGGAAGACTATACAAATTACAGTTAAAATACAAAATCCTAAAAAAAATACGAAATCTCAAAACAAATTACGAAATCCCGAAAAAATACAAAATCCCGAAAAAAAAAATGCAAAATGCCGAAAAAAAATGCAAAATCCCGAAAAAAATGCAAAATCCCGAAAAAAATGCAAAATCCCGAAAAAAATGCAAAATCCCGAAAAAAATGCAAAATCCCGAAAAAAAATACAAAATCCCGAGAAAAAATACGAAATTCCATGAAAACATTCAAAAGCACAACGGTTTTTTTGAAAATCCTACTGGATTTTGGATTTTTATAAAAAATTGACAAATCCATTTAAATAAAAAAAATACGTAAAAATCCATAAAAATCCGAGGGATTTAAAAATCCCGTACGTTTTTTTTCGAATGACGGACCCCTCGGGTAATTCCCGCAAATTGTTTCTGAAACCTTTCAAGACCGATGTCTTACCACATTCATTCTTCCGACGCACAATTCCAATTTGGAACGCCCTCCCCGAGGATGTGATATCTGTCCGCTGTCCATTGCCCTATTTAAAACCCGATTAAGGGCTTACTCGCAACTTTAAGAATTAACTACCTATTTTTTACTGTGATATGAAAATGTGATAATGTGACATGAAACTGTTATGTTTGTAGGGAGCTGTATGGCTGACTCAGCCCTAGATCGACTTTTATTAAAGGGAGGGTGAAGTGGAAAATCAAGTGATTTTTTTATCGATTCTTCTTCTAATTATAAGACCAGTTTGCATAGTGAAACATTCAGAAAATACTTCCGGATGATTTTAAAATTCAAATTAGGTTCCGTTTTTAAGAATAATTTGAAGTATCCCCCTCCGACCAATCGCGTAATGCCCTGGCTTTTTGTTAACAAAATTCTCGTGGCACGCTCCGTGTCTCGCGCCACGATTATCACATCGCGCGCGAATTTTATCAAATCTCGCGATAAATTTCATTCGACACGGAACGTGCCACGAGAATTTTATTAATAAAAAGGCAGGACGTTACGCGATTGGTTGGAGGGTGATACATCAAATTATTCTTAAAATCGGAACCTAATTTGAATTTTAAAAATATTCGGAAGTATTTTCTGAATGTTTCACTATGCAGATGGGGATTATAATTAGTAGAAGAATCGATAAAAAATCACTTGATTTTCCACTTCACCCTCCCTTTAAAGGAACAAAAAAAAATATCAGTTAGAAAATAATCCAAAGCTGTTTTGGGTCTTTTACCGAAAGCCAAATTCTCCGTGTTTAGTTGCAATTAGCGCAGAAAGATTTAACGAAGTTGGGTTGAGCATTGAAATTAATGAATCCTTCATGTTCAAAATTAAAACATTTGGAAGAAACATTAATAGTATGCCTAATTGCGCAAGAAAAATATTCGAAACTTTTCCGAAAATCAATAGTTTCAAAAAACTAGTTGATTTAATTCCTAGTATTTTTGGATTCATACGAATCATGTGCTGGTAACGATGATGAAGCTTTCGTGTATTATTCAAAATCTGCTTTCATATATCCCTACACCAATGTATTACATTCGCCTAATTGCCTGGGGATCATTGTTTGTAATAATAAACAGCGAAGATGCCATAACTGCGTAGGATTACGAGCTCAGATTAGTGTTCGTACGGGGTAAAAATTTAATCGGGGTCGGGGTAAGACATCGCATGCTGAAAAATTTTGGAAAAATGATAAAAAAAATCGTTAAATTTCTGGGTGTTTGGAAAGAAGCTTTATTAATATACAAATTCGAACTCAGTCTCAGAGAGACTCATCACTCATATTATCGGTCTCCGGCTCTGTCGGGGTCGTTGGCAGTGGCAAAACCCATGGGGTATCAAGAACAATGGAATTGGCTTTGGCATGTTCATATTCCTTAACAACTGCTTCGATTTCATAATTCATAGCCCTCGTATCGCACTTAGCTAGTGACTCTTAGCTAGTAGGCAAGAAACTGTAAAAAAGCCCAATAAATTCCGACTTTCCGAGCTACGCAGCTACGATTCCCACGAAAGACCACTGCCATTACAAAAGACGGGGGAGGGCCGCCGATCCACGAGAGGGAGGATGGTGAACTTTGGAATTTTGGTGACTTTTTTACTGTATTTTGTTTGTTGTTAGTTACCCCCTTGCCCTTTTTTTCATAAAGGAGAAGCGGAGCACTTATTTGAGACGAATGAGATGATTGTTTTTGGCGCAGGACAAAAAATAATTTGCTAAAAATAACCTAACCAAAATCTAACCCCGAAAAAAACCCCGACTACATTTTACATGTTAGGTGCCGGGGTCGGGGTCGGGGCAAAAAGTCGGGGATCCCCGGTTTTCGGGGTCGGAGTCGGGGTCCCCGTACGAACACTAGCTCAGATTAGGAAATTATTATTAAATTAAGGGATGGAAAAAGTAAGGGAAAAAAACAAATCACTACAGAAAAACTGAGAAAAATGAGAAATGAGAAAAGAGCCCTAAGAAGTAAAATTTGTAAACTTCAGAGAAAAGTGGAAAAATCAATGAATAAGCAGAATGTTGAGCCATTTGGAGGCCTTTTCTCAGAAATATCTGATGAAAACCCATTCTGTAGTAAGATCAACTTTTTGAAAATTCTAATTTCTAAACCCTTCATTTGTTAGGAACTTTAAACCACCCCTGCTAAGTAGTTCTGTCCAATTTGAAAAAGAGTTTCCCGCCGATACTTGTTTACCAACGCAATTAGCAAAAATAACTGTTAATTCACATTCTTCAATTCGTTTCGATAGTTTTTTCATAATATATCCACCAATATGATAAATAGTCATTTCTTCTTTGCGCATAATTTCCCTGGTTGTTAAGAGTCGTGACTCATTCGACCCAAATTTCGTGAAACTAAACTCTGGCAGAGAATTGTCTGGCTTTAGCGAAACCAAATATGGATGAAAGAGAAAGTATGACAATGGCCATAGAGCCTGTGTTAAAAAAAGCGGACATCAAAGTTTCGCCAATAACTATTTAGTTTACTAGTGACTGATGGACTTGCAAACTCGCGACTGAAAGTAGTTCAGACATTTATGCTCCTTGCTTTAACCATAGCCCACTCGATCACGCGCATCACGACGCAAGCTGCTCAAGATTTGTTTTAAACGTATCTAGTTTTACGTGCTCTTCTATTGCTTCGATAACCTTACTAAAATCCATATTATACCTTCAAATACCTTTTAAAACATTACCAGCTACTCTGTCCTGACTACAAACACAAATCGAGGAAGTTCTAGCATACACAATAGCAGACGACGGTAACCGCGTAACCGCGAATTAACACAAGACCTATTTTAAGGGAGTGAACAGTCCCAGTATAGCTACGCCAATAAAACGGTCAACTACGGCGAAAATCTGATGACTCGCGACTTTTGGCCATTTTCATACGCGAAACCCACTTACAGAGAGTTTCTTCTAAAAAAGATCTTATCCAATTCGCAACGACTAGCTTCAGATTTTGCTCCGTTAGATTCTGAAGCATCTCCATCTTTTGAAAATTATTGAATAATTCGTCCAGAAGCTCAAAATCATTTCTTAAAACTCTAGCTTGAATCATGCTTTGTGTTAAGTGAAGCTAGTTTTTCCAAAACATTGTCGCTTAACTTAAGAAAACCATTCTGGAACAAACTACTGAACTCGATGGGCAAGAAATGAGAGTTTTCCATATTTTGACGGGTCTTCTCAACAAGCTCCTTTTCAATAGTTTTGAAAAACTTTTTGCCAAAATCTGAGGGAAATAAATTTAATTTCCACTTTTTATGCCTTGCTTTTACTTGTTAAGTTCATTATTGAGTTCCTACCATGTAGACCAAAGTTCTGGGCATATAGAGTTTTGGCTTTTCAGGCTTTTTTAGCCACATCGTATATATATACGATGAGGCTATTAGTTTGTCCCGCGAGCCTGTGGCAGTGGTCGTGGTAGTAGTTTTTCGCGATTTGGAATGTGGCCAGAGTTACCCAAAGAAATGGTTATGTCAGAGCTAACCGAGGAAATGGTTATTTTATGCCTTTGGCAGTGTAAAATTTTTCGTTCGTCATTGAAGGGAGGGAGAGTGAACGTGAGAGAATTGTGGTGAGGTGATATTTTTCGTTCGTGTATTTTAAAAGGATGGGGATTATAATAGTATGTTTAAGCATTGCATTTAATTGTACAGGTAAGGTTAAGCTTTGTGAATTGTTGTTTACGTTTCCTCGATATATTTAAAGCTAGAGAGAGGATTTTAGTATTGCCTTAATTTAAATGGAAGGTTTAATACTCCCTTTAAAATTCCGGTCACCCGTGGACAATAAGGGTTTCACGCCATCAATCTTCCCGATCCCCGATTTCAAAATTCAAAGAAATGGAGGGGAATTTTTAAGAAGCAAAAGCAAGTAAATACCGACGTTATATATAGAATGGTGTTTATTATTAGAATTTACGTGTATTTCTCCTCAAATCGAGAATAATTTTAAAAGAAAGTCCGAGCGGGCGAGAATTCTAGAAGCGCGCTTTGGAAATTTTTTAGTTTCTTCTTAGCTACAAAGTATCGATGGGACTAATAGTTTTGCCTGAGTAGTAGTGGCAATAGTAGTAGTATTAGTAATTTAGTAACGGGCGTTGGCGATATTTGATTCTCTTTGCCAAACAGCCATTGAAAAATTATTCTTTCTGACCGGTATATTAGGGGATATTGTAGTAGGGATAGCGAGAGTACGTAAACGATGTGGATTAACTATGGGCTAGACCATCTTGTTGGGGTCTCAATTGGAATTTCAACAGCTTTTTTGACAGATAAATCTAAGGGCGAATTTTCATCATTCTCCTAATAAGAAAATCCATTTTGAGCAACTACGTTAGAAATATTTGTACCTTAAAGGGGCTAACCGGCGCTGTTGGGGTGAAGTCCGCCCTTAGTTCAGGGGGAAAACACCCAGCTCTTTGGCTATAAGGAATGGCGCCACCGTCGCGGTGGGCGGGTAAGCAATATGCTAACCAACAGGTTGACCCCCCCTTCACCCCAACAGCTCCGGCCAGCCCCTTTAAGGAAATATTTTACTTACATCAACAACACCAAAGTTAGCTGAGGGTTCTACACTCCCGTTAAATCAGGGTTCATACAAACCTGGAAAACAGGGAAAACCTGGAAAAATCAGGGAAATAAATAGTTGACAAAAACCTCAGGGAAATTTAAAATTTTTAGTAAAATTCAGGGAAATTTGCGTCAAACAGGGGCCGAGTAATTAAGCAAAATGTTCGTAAACATACCCCCCTCCATAGGATTAACATTACACTAATCTTTGGAGGCTCATAACTCTGGTTCTACTAGAGATACGGCGATATCCTTTGAGTATGTTATAGTCCTATTTGCCCCCCTCTTTCGTTAACATTTGCTCCATAGGATACTCCATATAAGGGAAAAACCTGGAAATCTCAGGGAAATTTGTTTTCCAAAAGTTGTATGAACCCTGTTAAAGTGCTCTGAACATATGCAGTGGCGTTTATTTGTTTTTTCAGGCACCAAGTCACTTCTTCCAGTCGCGATAATCCATTTTTTACATTGTTCCAGTTTTGTTTTAGGTTTGGGAAACGGGTGGAAAGTAATGTTTTTACTATAGATGACCCACTAGCGTCCTAAATAGTAAACTAGTTTGTAGGACTGGTCCCTTCTTAAATTTCCAATACATTTTGCAATTAATAAACTGGTCCCGATGACCAGTGACCCCCTATCGTCCTCAATAGTAAACTAGTTTGTAGGACTGGTCCCTTCTTAAATTTCCTATACATTTTGCAATTAATAAACTGGTCCCGATGACCAGTGACCCCCTATCGTCCTCAATAGTAAACTAGTTTGTAGGACTGGTCCCTTCTTAAATTTCCTATACATTTTGCAATTAATAAACTAGTCCCGATGACCAGTGACCTCCTATCGTCCTCAATAGTAAACTAGTTTGTAGGACTGGTCCCGTCTTAAATTTCCTGTAGATTCGCATTTAATAAACTGGTCCCAAGGACCAGTAACCCCACTTCATGAATTTTAAAACTGGTCCAAGACAAACGTTCTTTCGCTATCCTGAATGTGTTCCTTATAATTAAAACGTATACGCATATATTAACAGAAGTATATAATACTTCTATTCGAGAGAAGTGTACAACCACAAAGCGGACGGGTTAATTGTAACATGATTCTTCCGAACATCAGATTAAAATTTGGAGTGCACAAGGTTACTAAACCGAATCACATACGCCACGTAAATAGTTCCTTCATCATTACTCTATTATCGCCTACTATTTGCCAAGGCGAATGCGCTTGTGGATTAATTTTTGTCCCGCGTCAATAGGCCAAATATCTGCACAGAAAATAGGCCAAATATCTGAACCGAAAATAGGCCCAATATATCCGCACTGAACATAGGCCCATTATATATGCACCAAAACAGGGTTCATACAAACCTGGAAAAATCAGGGAAATAAATAGTTGACAAAAACCTCAGGGAAAACGGGCCGAGTAATTAAGCAAAATGTTCATAAACATACCTTCCATAGGATTAACATTACACTAAACTTTGGAGGCTCATAACTCTGGTTCTACTAGAGACACAGGGATGTCCTTAGTGATAGTTACTCATCTGAATTAAGTTTGATGAGCGGGAGAGCAAATAAAAAGGGCTCCCTCGCCTGGGAAGAATCATGTTACATATCTTAAGTATTAATAGGATACAGAGTGTCACACTTCCTCTATTATCCCCTTCCGCTAATATTAATTTTTTAAATTATCTTAATTATATAGTTTCAAAGCTACGAGCCACCGAAAACCACCGCCATTGGTCGCAACAAAGAGAGGAACCAGCTGAGCATTACATCGGTGACAAGTTTATTAACGGACGGAATTCACCAAATCGGCCCTACAGTTGTAACCCAAAATATCTGTTACTCAAGTTATGGCACTACCGATGTGCGAATAATTAAACAAGAACCGGAAGTAGACTTTTTTATCGAAAACGATTCGAAGGAAAATTCAAACGAAGCGATATTGCCTTTGATAACTGAACCGGAAATAGACCAAAGCGAAGATAATTTATCTTATTCGAATTACGATGAAAATTTCGTTAAATTAATTAAGCAAGAACCAGCTTCGGACGAAAATAGCAATGAGGCCATACTACCTTCTATAATACCTGAATCAGAAATAGACCTAATATCTGCACCAGAAATAGACCTAAAATGTGAACCAGAAATAGGCCTAATATCTGGGTCAAAAATAGGCCTAACATCTGAATCATCACCAAAAATAGGTCAAATAACGAAAGTAGGCCAAATATTTGCACCAGAAATAGGTAAAATAACAAAAATAGGCTTAATATCAGAACCAGAAATAGACCTAATATCTGTACCAAAAGTAGGCCAAATAACAGAAAGAGGCCTAATATCTGAACCAGAAATAGGCCAATTATCTGAACCAAAAATAGGCCAATTATCTGACCGAAAAATAGACCAAATATCGGTGCCAAGAGAAGACCTAATAACTGAATCGAAAATAAGCGGCCTTAGCTCGCAATTACATCAAACTTTGGGTAATTATCCCATTCCCAACGGTTGGGTTGTCGGCCATCTTGAAAACGGAGTCACGTGTTGTAAGCTTGATTTGAAAGCTGGACTCATAATAACTTCGTTGATTGTTACGGACGATTCAACACGGGCTTTATTGAAAGTCTACGGTAATGACGTCCCACTTGATCACGTGATATTCCAAGAACTTCCGTTAATCGAAAATGTATCATCGTTAATTTACGCTATGGCCGTGATAGATTTTTACAAAATTTGTTGCGGGATCAATTCCCAAGGACTAATTAAATATTTCGACGAAACTCCAAAGACGAAAGGATTTAAGGATAAGCAAACGAATGCGATTCACGCTTGCGATTGCGAAATTTTGGTAAAATCTACGAGAGAATGTCGCAAAAGAGAAACGGAGAATTTGTGTAATTGCTGTTTGAAATATCGAGCGTCTTTGTTAAAAAGCGCCGTTCGAGCCAATAAGAGACGACCTTTACAAATTGCAAATGACGGCAGTTCAACTTCGAAAATGGGTGCTGATGAACTCTCGAACAGTTCAACTTCTAAAATAATGGTTGAACCCTCGAACAGTTCAACTTCTAAAATAATGGATGAACTCACGAACAATTCAACTACTAAAATTGAATTCATCTCAAATAGTTCAACTTCTATAATAATGGATGAACTCACGAACAGTTCAACTACTAGAATTGAATTGATCTCAAATAGTTCAACTTCTAAAATGGGTGATGAACTCGGTGGCAGTTCAACTGCAAGAATTGAAGACTGTACAGTTCGAGCCAATAAGAGACGTTTGCGAATAGAAAATGGTGGCAGTTCAACTTCAAAAATGGGTGATGAACTCTCGAATAGTTCAACTTCTGAAATAATGGATGAACTCACGAACAGTTCAACTGCTAGAATTGAATTGATCTCAAATGGTTCAACTATTAAAATGGATGAATGTACAGTTCGAGCCAATAAGAGACGTTCACAAAATGAAAATCGTGGCAGTTCGACTTCTAAAATAGATGAACTCTCTATCAGTTCAACTCCTAGAATTGAGGAGATCTCAAATAGTTCAACTACTACTAAAATGGAACAATGTACAGTTCGAGCCAATAAGAGACGTTTACAGTGACGTCCCCTCCAATAGTTCAACTAATAAAATAGATGAACTCTCAAACAGTTTAACTACTACAAAAATGGACAAACTTTGTGATTTCAATTTGTTAAAGAAAAGATTAACGTGTGGGACGAGCTTTGAAGATTAGTTCGTGTTTAGAGTGACGTTATTTATTATATTAAACACGTCATCAATGACGTAGCAGTTGCTGGGTAATCAGTATTAACAGAAGTTCATAGGAAAACAAAAGTGTACTTCGTTCACAGTTTCCAGCCGACTCAATGTAAAAGGAGAAGCTAACGACCCTTCTCTCGTTAGGCTTTTTTAAGGTCTAAGGTTTGTAGAAAATAATACGTGATGCTGGCGATACAAACGTTAATTTTTGGTTCTAAGCCTATTATCGGCTACTATATTGGGCCTAATCCCGCGTGGGAAAGGTAATCATACTCAAAGGGGGGTCGACACTATTCTGATTGTAAAGGGGGGTTCTCGTATTACACGGCGGGGGAAGCTTCAGTGAAGTGTACTTTTGCCTTTTATCTATAAGCTTTTGGTGTTGAACGAAAAATAAAGGTTTTAAATATTTATCAACTTTTTCTTGAAGTTCCGAAAGAATAAAAACATTTCCTCCAGGATATTTCCAGGTCTCAGGGCCCCCATAGATCCTATAATTCCTATAAAATCCTATATTTTTGGCAGAAATCCTACAAAATTGAAGGGTTAGTCACTTGAATAATCAGGTGTAGAATTCTTAGGAAATAATCAGTAATCAAAATAATTTTTGTGGGTAATCAAAGGTAACCAGAAATATCCCATTATCACTGGAAATCACGTGAAATCTTGAAAAAATTAGAAATAATCACATGATTTACTAGTAATCTTGTGTAATCACCTCGGTAATCACACCTTTCGTGAAATAATCACACATAATCAATGGAGGAATTCGAAAATCCAATATAAAAATCGTAATCAGTTGAAATAGAAATAATCACTGCATTCATCGTAATTCACGAAGAATTCAGTGGTAATCGAGGCATTCACGAAAAAGTCACCGGGATTCATTGAAATTCAAACAGAAATCACAAGTAGTCTGCGGCAATAACGGGAAATCAGTGTAAAGACTATGGAAATCTCCTAAAATAATCGTAATCACGGAAATCAGAAAATTCATTCAGTAATCAACGGAATTCACATAAAAATTCAGAAATAGTTAATCAGGCGTACAAAATTTTGGCGAATGACTAGCCCCTTGCTCTATTATTATCCAGTTGGCTATGGTTGCTATTTATACTTAATCTGAAATTTCAGAAAAATCTCTTTGGAGTTTAACATTACGAGTTCATTTTTTTGCCAGTTCGACCAAAGGTTTCCAGACACTACCTAACTTCATAGCACTTGCGAAGGCGGAAAAGGTATAGTATCTCAATTCTTGTAGTATGAAGTTAAGTTGAATAGGTTTATGAAAAACAAGTCGGGAAACCAAATAAAACCTCTCCGAGTCGAGACGCAATTAAGAGGTTTTTCTTAAATATTTAAATAAATATAATTGGTATTAATTATTTTAATCGTCATTAATTTACATTAATTATAGTTAAATCGTTTTAAGAAACTTTATTCCTAAAATCATTTTAAACATAGCTATTGTTGACGTTTGAATTCATGCGTACGCCTCTTTAAGAATTTTTGGAAGTTTAGGGTATGTAAGGCGATTGATTCCCGAGGACCAGTAGCCCACTTTAGAGTCCTCAATAGTAAACAAGTCCGTAGGACTGGTCTCTTCTTAAATTTCCTATAGATTTGCAATTAAGAAACTGGTCCCAAGGACCAGTAACCCACTAGAGTCCTCAATAATAAACTAGTTTGTAGGACTGGTCCCTTCTTAAATATCCTATAGATTCGCAATTATATAAACAGGTCACAAGGACCAGTGACCCCCTAGTGTGCAAAATAATAATAATAACTGGTCTTGTTCGCCTTTAGTTTTCTTATAGATTTGCAATTAATAAATTGGTCCTAAGGACCAGTAACCCCCACTTCTTGAATTTAAAGACTGGTCCAAACAAAAGTCAATTTTAAAACCAATCGTAAATGGTCAGTTGACAAAGCTACTATCTCAAACTTCCGGTTTTTATAATTTTTCAACTTAAGTTATATTGAAAACGCCTCATACATTTTCACATAATATTTTAAGGGCCAACTTCCATCGAAAAGAGTTCTAGCGAACTGAAAACCGAGCATCAAGACTATAGTCTGTCAAACGAAAGAAGAGCCCTGAGAAATTTGTCCAAATTGGTGTCGCCACCATCGACCCCATAGTAATTTATCAACTTGTTTTGTTTTGTCAATAGTCGTCTGTAATATAGTCTGCTATAAACAGATAGAGAGCAGCAGGGTGGGAAATAAGGAATTTTTTTAAACTGGACATTGGGCCAGCGACCCCTCTGGCCTGGAATAAATAAACTGGTCCATGACCACTGACCAGGGCGCGTCGTCTGCTAAATTGAAGAAGTGGATAATTAAAATGTATTAGCTAATGTCCGGACTCCGGAAACCCTTGAATTTTCTTAGTGGTCCTGTGGACCACTGACCCCCCTCCGATTTATTTTTTAAACTGGTCCAGGCAATTTTTAAACTGGTCATTTGCCCTGTGCCACCGCCTTATTTCCCACGCTGGAGAGCAGTGTTGTTCTTGGTAGTACAAATGTACTTTTTTAGTACATTTTCAAATTTTGAGTACGAAAAATACATTTTGTATTTTTGGTAGGTTATTTAGTACTTTTTGGAATTTCTAGAATGGGAAGTATTTTTTATTTTTTTGGGGGACGATTTTGCACTTTTTTGAATAACGACGAGGAAATTAATCTCTTAGTATTTAAAAAAGTTGATTCTTTTTTTGGACGAACTTAATCTGGCGGACACCTTGTTTTATTTTTCAACTCACTTCCTTTTTTAAAAAAAAATAAGTCTCTACGCATGGCAAAAAAAGCCGAAAGGAAAAATGAGCCAATCACCCATCGTTCTTTTGTACCCTTTGAACCCTTTCCCTGGAATGTTTTTTCAGAGTGGCGCTAAACTTGAGTGGGGGTCCGGGGGAAACGACTAAAAGTGTTACTGCTATCGGAGTAGAGAGGTTAAGCATTCCTTAACGCTTGAGACTTTTGATGTTCCCGTGGTTTATTTAGTTTTAATTACTTGGTTTTAATTAATATGGATCGATAAAACAATTAGAATAAAATAAATAATATTCCATAAATTAATATAAAAAATAATCTTATAATTATATTTAAATATAAAAAATAATCTTATAATTATATTTAAATATAAAAAATAATCTTATAATTATATTTAAGATATTTTGTATCTTAGATGGCGTGCTAAGCGTATCGGAGGGGGGTGAAAGTTAAAAGTACGTTTCCCCCCCCTTTTCCTCAAAAAGTACGTTTTAGAGTTGAGAAAAGTACATTCCCAAAATTGCTAAGAACAACACTGATAGAGAGGCTTAATCGCAATAGAACCAATACATTTTGCAATATATGACAAGTACTTTAACTTATGTCATTAAAATATATTGCAATGCTAGTTCAACAAAGATAAAACTGGTGTCTTGTCGTTAATTTTGTTTTAAATTCTTTAATACTCGATGATCGTAAAAAACCATGAAACATAAACATATTAAATATATATTGCAAAATGTATTGGTTCTATTGCGATTAAGCCTATCTGTTTATAGCAGACTATATTACAGACGACTATTGACAAAACAAAACAAGTTGATAAATTACTATGGGGTCGATGGTGGCGACACCAATTTGGACAAATTTCTCAGGGCTCTTCTTTCGTTTGACAGACTATAACAATGGAGCGACCGTGCCGATTTTCGAATCCCCGCTGGGGTAAAAGATGGAAGGGTTCTAGCTAACTGAAAGCCGTGCAATGGGTATACTCCTATTGGATAGAATCCCGTTGGACCGAATTCAGATTTGTACAATTGTAGCCAAATTTAAAACAATTTATAGCCCAAAGAGCGATTTTCGGCTCAGTGGGAATATTTATATGGAATAGCTTTCGACTGAATGGAATGGGTTTACACATATAAAATCACAGCGTTTTCCTACAGTTGCCGAGCTCCAGTAGCGCAATGAATAGAATGAGTTGGATGATCGAAGAAGTTAAGCAGCATTTAGCGCCGTCAGTATTTGGGAGGGAGTTCACTTAAAGGTTGGGTTAGAGTTGGGTTAGTAATATTTCATAAGGAAAACTAAAATGTTACGCCTTTTCCAAAGGATTGAAGTTTATCTGCATTGACTATCCAAATTTATATGCCTTTTCCAAAGGTTAGGTTAGTAATATTTTGTATGAAAAAGTAAAATGTTACGCCTTTTCCAAAATATTGAAGTTTATCTTCATCGACATTCCAAATTAATATGCCTTTTCCAAAGATTTGGTTAGGTTACTAATATTTTATAAAAAAAACTAAAATGCTACGCCTTTTCCAAAATATTGAAGTTTATCTTCATTGACTTTCCAAATTTATATGCCTTTTCCAAAGATTAGGTTAGTAATATTTTGTATAAAGAAGTAAAATGCTACGCCTTTTCCAAAATATTGAAGTTTATCTTCATGGACATTCCAAATTAATATGCCTTTTCCAAAGATTAGGTTAGGTTACTAATATTTTATAAAAAAACTAAAATGCTACGCCTTTTCCAAAATATTGAAGCTTATCTTCATTGACTTTCCAAATCAATATGCCTTTTCCAAAGGTTAGGTTAGTAATATTTTGTATAAAGAAGTAAAATGTTACGCCTTTTCCAAACTATTGAAGTTTATCTTCATGGACATTCCAAACTAATATGCCTTTTCCAAAGGTTAGGTTAGGTTACTAATATTTTATAAAAAAAACTAAAATGCTACGCCTTTTCCAAAATATTGAAGCTTATCTTCATTGACTTTCCAAATCAATATGCCTTTTCCAAAGGTTAGGTTAGTAATATTTTGTATAAGGAAGTAAAATGTTCCAAAATATAAGTTTATCTTCATTGACATTCCAAATTAATATGCCTCTTCCAAAAAATTACATTTTATATTCACTTCCGATATAATGTTACTCCTTTTTGAATAATATTGTTCTTTATTTTTGCACTAAGATATTCGCAATACATATGAAACCATTAGCTCTGATCATACGAATAAATACTAACTTAAAAAACAACAATTTTAAAAAAAACCCATAAATTGAAGGAAAATTCATGATTGAAAAACCGCCCAAATTGCGGTATTCGGTCCAACGGGATTCGGTCGAACAAGACATTCGATGCAATGGGATTCGACCCAATGGTAGACAATCGTGCAATGTGGTTCTAGCGAACTGAAGATACGCAATAGAGAATTTCCTTCAGGGGAAAGCAAAAATTCTAGAGGAAATAAATTTAAAAGGATTTCTATTGTTCATCTTCAGTTCGCTAGAACCACATTGCACGGCTTTCAGTTAGCAAGAACCCTTCCAACTTTTGACCCAGCGGGGCTTCGAAAATCGGCACGGTCGCTTCATTGTTAGTCTCGATGCTCCGTTCTCAGTTCGCTAGAACCATTTTCGCTGGAAGTCGGCCTTTAAAAGCAATATTATTTTTAGGGATCCATGTAATTTTAGAAGCAGGAATGGAGAACGGTTAGCCTTTACTTCAGTCCGACTCATATCCTGGTATAGAGCCCCTCCCCTCAACACGAATGAAAAATTTAAATTATGTTATTGGCTCACTTAAACTACGTTATGATGACGTTGTTGAAGGGGACGGCGAAAAATACGAAGTTCCTTTTTTACCTCTGTCGCTTTGACCAGTGAGCACAAATAGAAAGGAGAGTCAAAGAGAGAAGGGGGAAGGTAACTATAACGGCCGGCCAACATGGCTCTCACGCGCACATACCTCGGCGCACAGCCAAGGAGTAAGACGTCAAGTCATCCGTTGAGAAGGAAATTCAAAAAGGGTAAACACGGAATACGGTTAGAGGCACACACCTCAGCCGTAATTGGCCGAAACGTAAACAAACTTCTCCGATTATTTCCCCCTCTCCGTTGCTCCGATTGCGCATGTGCGGTACTCTCATAGAGAGCCCCAGCACTGGTAATATCACGTTTTAGAAAGGGGGGCTGACGGAGAATTTGGTCTCTCGAAATCTCCTTTCTATTTGTCCCGGGGAAGAGGGTCTGGGACTTTGAGGTGCGCTCAGACTACCCCGTTCTCCATTCCTGCTTCTTAAATTCCATGGATTCTTGTTATTATAGATTGCTGAAATAAATTCAGAAGTGAGATAAATGAATGAAGATAATTTTTATTATCATTGAAATCGTGTGAAAAATACCTTCTGTTTTGTAATATATAATATCTTGGCTCTCTACGTGACGGTCGAGTTATCAAATTACATTCAGATGGTTTGGTCTGAACAAAGTATTGTTCTATTTAAATAAATATATTGATAGATTTATAAGCGTTCCAATATGGAACTACTAAGAATCACATGTATATTTTTCAGTATAATAATTATTCAAAGTATAAGTAAGTTGCTAATTAATATATTAATTAATATATTAATTAATATATTAATTATATATTACTTAAATATTAATATATAATATATTAATATTTCATCATTGAATTCAATTTCCACTTGTATATACTACCAAGAAGCGATATCTAGTTTACTAGAGAGAAGGTATAAATTCGCCATATTTCTAGCTTTATCTCCAGTCCAAACGTGGTCCGGAGTTAATCCCCGCCTCTTAATTACATTCAGCATCTCATTGGTTCTTGAAAACTCACGTCAGCGCGATGCCAATGACGAAAATTAAGTATTTTCCGACTGAGGAGAGGCGAAATAGCCCGGCCTCCTTTTACGTCCCCCCTTGTATTTTGAAAGGAGGACTGGGACTATGGTGCGCGTATACTAAGGCATCTTATACCTTCTCCCTAGTAAACTAGACATCACTTCTTGATACTACCTTGTTTATTAGCGTTTACGGGAAATAAGGATGTTTTTTTAAACTGGACATTAGATCAGTGACTTCCCTGGCCTGGAATAAATAAACTGGTCCATGACCATTGACCAGAGCACCTCGTCTGCTAAACTAAAGAAGTGGATAATTAAAATATTTGAGTTAATGTCTAGATCCTTGAATTTTTTAGTGGTCCCGTGGACCACTGACTAGTGACTACACTTCAGATTTAATATTTAAACTGAACCAGACAATTTTTAAACTGGTGATTTGCCCTGTGCCACCGCCTTATTTCCCACGCTGGTCTACGTTGTAATTAATCATCTAAGACCTTTAAACACAGATGTACTGGAATAATTATAAGCTAAAACCCCCGTTCTTATAATGGCATCGCCTTTGGTGGTCCCTAGCCTTAGAGTCCCGAAACCTTTTGACTCATGGACAAGGTTATGGCTATGGTTTGATTGGAAAAAATTTCAATATTGTTCGCGGCGTGGCGCTAGAGAGGCGCTGCCCTCAAAGAACCTCGCGCCCTATCTCCATTCAAATCCATCTGAGTTTAATGGTCTTAGTTTAATCAAAAATAAATACGAAATGCATGTCAAGCTAAGGCAAAGGCAGGAAAATATGACAGTCCGGCACTTTCCCCTATTTATTTTAGGTTTAATCATAAGTTTATAAGATATGTTCCATAAGCACCTATACTTCGTAATGCTAGTGGCTTAATGAGAGCTAGTTCAAGAACGACGTGAGAATTGACTACACTCGGTTTTGCAGTCCATCCTCCTATTTAGTCTATACTAAGCCTTTGACAGCGCCTCACCAGGCGTCGCTTTACGAGAATCTATGGCGTTTTGCCTACGTCACTTCATGACAAACTCATTAACGAGTGACACACTTATGGAACATATCTTATAAACTTATGGTTTAATGTATAAGGAGAGTTTTTGATTAGATGTAACTTTTTGCCTCTCCGAGTGACGATGATGTCACTGGACGTTTCAGTCTGTGTGTCTCACCGCGTTCGCAGTTGGGAAACGGAGCAAACTTGCTCGCAGAAAGAAATCTTTGGCTTCTACTGCATTATAATCGTAGGGTTAAGATTTAGTCGGCGATCGGCTATGGGCTACGATTCTCGAAAATTGTGCGGAAATGGGCATCCTCGTAATATAGAAATGTTTTTCGTGAAAAATGGAAACACTGGAAATACAGTCTACGAATGATTTTCAAATTACAATTTGGTTCATAGTTTCTGGGTAATTTTAAATGAGGACGTACGACCAATCGCGTAACTCCCTGCCTTCCTGTTAACAAAATTTCCTTTGCACGCTCTACATCTCGCGCCACGATTGTTACACCACGAGCAACTTCTATCAAATCTCGCGATAAATTTCATTCGGCTTGGAGCGTGCCACGAGAATTTTGTTAACAGGAAGGCATTGCGTTACGCGATTGGTCGGAGGTCCTTATTTCAAATTACCCATAAAATCTAAACCTAATTTTAATTTTAAAATCATTCGGAGACTATTTCCTGAATTTTTCACACTATGTAGAATGGTTTTGTAATTAGTAGAAGAATCGATAAAAAATCACTCTCACCCTCCCTTTAAGAACAATTAACTTTAATATCTTTCGCTCTGCACCTTCTTTATACCTCTCCGAGTGACGATGACGTCACGGAGAGGTATTACCCTGGACATGTTTGTATGTGTGTCTGTCACCGCGTTCGCAATTGGCAAATCGGATCAAACGTGTTCGCACAAAGGGATTTTTGGCTTCTACTCCATTATCATCGTTAGGCTTAAGAAGTACGAGGCGATTGGCTAGGGTTACGAGAAACTTCCAATGGCATCTAGGGCATCCATCAAAGGTTCGCGCAATTGCCGCTTTTCTTATCATTTCTTGTGAATCAATCGCCTTATACAGTATACCCTAGGAATAAAGTTTCTTAAAAAGATTTAAGTAGAATTAATGTAAAATACTGAAGATTAAATTGATTAGAGTCAATAATATTTAAGAAAAAACTCTTAATTTTGTCCCGATTCGGAGAGGTTCATTTTGGTTTTCCAACTTGTTTGACCCAACTATAATCTGTCGCGAACAGCTGGGTATCTTCCCTCGCTCAATTTAATACCCTCTTATGACATATCCTTTGTTGTTTATCCTCGTGTTTTTAAAGGGAATCAGAAGCTTTGTTTGAAAAACTTCTGATTTATCATTTATACAACAAAAGATAGAATTAATTTCTTTGAATTCAAAAATATCAAGCTTTTAATTCTCCGATTTCTGGTTATTTGGCAATATGCATTTGAAAATGCTTCATATGAAATTATTTGAAACCCACTTTTTATGAAAGGCTAAAACGTTTCCCGTAGGCTGACGTCACAGACATATTTTTCACGTGAGATGGTACCACTCTCTCCGCCCTCAGACCCCTATTTTAGACTGGCGGGAAGCTCGAGACGCGTATAGGATTCCCGCGATTTTTTTCCTCACGTCATAGTGATGTCATCAAACGGGCGAACAAGCTCGACAAGACAAAATTATTGATATATCGAAACTGAGTTTTCGTGATTTTTCAATGGATTTTAAAAATAGAAACTTTGGTTCAATTATATTAAAAACTTGATATTTTGAAAGTAGAGACTTGAAAGTGAACAAAATACCACTTTCGTGGTTAAATATGATATGAAATTGTAAATTCGCATACCCTTTAAGTCAGCGAATATGAGATACGAAGCCATAAATTATTAATTCTCGCTGACCTTTCATTGGTTATTCTTTCATATTGTACTTTCGATTTAGGGATATCATGGGCATTAGACACGGAAAAATGTTTAACCGGTGGTAAGACAATCCGTGATTCGAATGCTGGAATTCTCACTAGTGCACCAAGCTGGTCTTCAGAAAGAAGTTGTTTATGGATACTACCAGTTCCTGCCAATAAGGTTTGTTATTTTAAAAGTATCCTCATAAATTTATGGGAAACTCTCGTATGGTCAATTTAGGAATTGTTATTCCAACCCCAGTAGCATTGGGGTCAATTTAGGAATTATTATTCCAACCCCAGTAGCATTGGGGTCAATTTAGGAATTGTTATTCCAACTACAGTAGCATTGGGGTCAATTTAGGAATTGTTATTCCAACTACAGTTGTATTGGGGTCAATTTAGGGATTGTTATTCCAACCCCAGTAGCATTGGGGTCAATTTAGGAATTGTTATTCCAACCCCAGTTGTATTGGGGTCTGTTTAGGTATTGTTATTTGAACCCCAGTTGTATTGGGGTCAGTTTAGGTATAGTTATTTGAACCCCAGTTGTATGGGGGTCAGTTTAGGTATTGTTATTTGAACCCCAGTTGTATTGGGGTCAGTTTTGGTATTGTTATTTCAACCCCAGTAACATTGGGGTCAGTTTAGGTATTGTTATTCGAACCCCGGTACTATTGGGGTTAGTTTAGGTATTATCAAATGTGGATGAGAGGGAAAGTATGACAATGGCCATAGAGCCTGTGTTAAAAAACGCGGACATCAAAGTTTCGCCAATAACTATTTAGTTTACTAGTGACTGATGGACTTGCAAACTCGCGACTGAAAGTAGTTCAGACATTTATGCTCCTTGGCTTAACCATAGCCCACTCGATCACGCGCATCACGAAGCAAGCTGCTCGCGCTATAGCTAAATTACCGAGATTTGTTTTAAACGTATCTAGTTTTATGTGCTTTTCTATTGCTTCGATAACCTTACTTAAATCCATATTATACCTTCAAATGCCTTTTAAAACATTACCAGCTACTCTGTCCTGACTACAAACACAAATCGAGGAAGTTCTAGCATACACAATAGCAGACGACGGTAACCGCGTAACCGCGAATTAACACAAGACCTATTTTAAGGGAGTGAACAGGCCCAGTATAGCTACGCCAATAAAACGGTCAACTACGGCGAAACTCTGATGACTCGCGACTTTTGGCCGTTTTCTCATCCACTTTTGGTATTATGATTCCAACCCCGGTTGTATTGGGGTCAGTTTTTGCAGAGCTGTACTAATTAATTAGTTAGCTAATTGAATTTCTAATTAATTAGCAACATTTACTAATTGAAAATGGTAATTGAATTTTAATTACATTAGTGCTAATTGAGAAGTAATTCTAATTAATTAGTATGAATCGGAAAGGTAATTATCTAATTAAAATTTAATTAGATTTAGGATTAACTAATTAGCCAATTGGATTTTCAATTAATCTTTTACGCCAATTTGTTGTAAAAAAATCGAGGAATTAACTCTTGATTCATCTATTTGAATATGAAAAAGCCTTATCTTATATCGATGCGGAAACCTTAGTGCTACTCTAAATTTTTCAGCTCCTCAAATAAATTTCGTAGATCGCAACTGCCCCATTTCGAAATTTCGACTGTTTTACCTACTCGAATTAATAGCAGTACGCATGTATTTACTACTCAGGAGTCCATTATAGGAACTGTGGCAAGAAAATGATGAAATAAGACAAATTTTAACATGACGGAAGGCTTGAGGCTTGTCTCATTTTTCGAGAATAATTCATGGCTTCCGTACCCGTTTTTCAATGGCATTAAAACATTAAACTTTGCATTACCAAAGTACTAAATCTATGGGCACTTTTAAACTTTTATGTTTTCTTTATGGTTTCTTTTTTACCTTAATTAGACAAGTAATTAATTTGAAAATAGTAATTCTAATTAATTAGTTTGATAAATAAATGTCTAATTTCTAATTGAATTGAATTAGTTTCTATGTCTAATTGCTAATTGGCTAATTAATTAGTTCATAAATATTTCCCTAATTGCTAATTGGCTAATTAATTAGTTCATAAATATTTCCCTAATTGCTAATTCTAATTCAATTAGTTGTCAGCTAATTAGCACAGCTCTGAGTTTAGGTTAGGTTAAGGTATGATCGTCTTGTTGTAATAATAGATAATGTAAAGTGCAGGGTAAAAACTTGTTCAAAACACATAAATATTTACAATGCTATAAGGCGACTCTGTTTTCACAGCCATTAGTTTTTTCGGCTCATCTACACTGTACTTAGCAGAGCTTTTGACTTCTACTAGAAGTGTATAATAATTATCTTCGAGAGAAGTGTACCACCACATAGTAGGCTAATTGTAACACGATTCTTCCCAACATCAGAATTTACAATTGGAGTGCACAAGGTTACTAAACCGAATCACATACGCGATAAATAGTTACCTCATCATTACTTTATTAGTGCTGCTTAACTATTTGCCAAGGCGCATGCGCTTGTGTGTTTTTTGTCCCACGTCAAGTCCATCAAGGTTTGTGCCTACTTGATTGCTGGGGATTTAGTTAATACCAAACAATTCAGCCCTAGGTGCGATATTACCTAATAACGGGATCAAAAATAGAACTAATATCTGAACTAAAAATAGGCCAAATAACAAAAATAGGCCTAATATCTGAACCAAAAATAGGCCAAGTAACAAAATGGGTTGATTGCTGAGGATTTAGTATACCAAACAATTATAGAATTCAGTCCCAGGTGGGATAGTTACCCATCTGACGTTTGATGAGCGGGAGAGCAAACAAAACGGGTTCCCTCACCCGGGAAGAATCATGTTACATAACTAAAGTATTAAAGGGAGGGTGAAGTATAAAATAAAATGATTTTTAATCGATTCTTCTACTAATTATAAGACCAGTCTGCATAGTGAAACATTCAGGAAATACAGTCTCCGAATGATTTTAAAATTCAAATTAGTTTCAGATTTTAAGGGTAATTTGAAATAAGAACCCCTGACCAATCGCGTAACGCCCTGCCTTTTTATTAACAAAATTCCAATTGCACGCTTTATATCTCGCGCCACGATTATCACATCGGGCGGAAATGTTTTCAAATCTCCGGATAAATTTCATTTGACATGGAGCGTACCACGAGAACTTCGTTAACAAGAAGGCAAGGAGTTACGCGATTGGTCAGAGGTCCTTACTTCAAATTATCCTTAAAATCTGAAACTAATTTTAATTTTAAAATCATTCGGATCGAGACTGTATTTCCTGGATGTTTCACTTCGCAGACTGTTCTCATAATATGTGAAAGAAATGAAAAAAATTTGCTTCAGCCTCCCTTTGAGAGGATACAGAGTGTCATCCTTCTTCTATTATTATCCCCTTCTGCTTTTACGTAAATGCCAATAACAGCGCCATTATCATTGCAGTATATGAAAATTAAGTTCAACAAATTCAGCTTGAAAGAACAACAATTATGTCCGAGTTCTTTCGTCGATATAACTGTTAACAAAACTATAACAACTCGTTATTGCGGAAGAGAACTACCACCTTCATTCACCGTAGCTGGTCCACAATCGCTCATAATCTACCACAGCATTGGCCGCGTAAATGAGGAACCAGGGATTGAAATTCAATACGAATTGGTTAACCAAATGAGTAGGTCCTGGAGTTCATAATAACCCCCTTCGGGGGGAAGTACGAAACTGGTTAAAAAGCCAGTAACAACAAAGTTTCGCCGTAAAGCTCAGCGAATTTATACACCGCTTAACTCCCAAAGAAATAGTTACCAAAATTTTTAGCGCCCACTCTTCCGGTTTAGCACTATTTTTATCTTATGATTTTGGGAGCGAAAATGGCTCGCGTCTGTGTCTGTCGGCGCGGTGGAAATTAAGCCTTGGCTAAGAAGTTGGCTTTTTGATGGTTTCTAGTTTCTACAAAACATTTAAACGATCGTCATTAATGTTTTGTTGTGATATGTGTGTGTGAGAATTCCGTGGTTAAATTAAAACGGTTTGGACAAATTTATTCGCAGTATCTTTAATATAAGAATTCCATCGTGTTTCTACGTCCACCATAGTCGCCATTTTTCTTTTCGACGGAGATCCCAGCCAACGGAAGTTTTGAAACGAAAACCAAGGAGCATAGATACCACTGCAATCTACTACTAAAGTTGTATGTCCATCAACAGGCTAATCCTTTCTATGCGCAACGACAAAATCTTGTTGTTCGCGATTATTACCAATAGCTCTATGGCCAGTTCGTACTTCCCCCCTACCCCGAAAGGGGGTTATTATGAACTCCTGGTATGTCTAAGCTTTTTACAAAATACGTAGCTGTTTCGTGAAATGTACTTACTATATATTTCGCAGATGAATGCGGTACTGGACAATTTTCGTGCAGGAACAAAAAATGCGTGGAAATGAACGTAATTTGCGATGGGAAGGACGACTGCTATGATGGATCCGATGAAGAGAACTGTGGTAAATATTTCCGCGTGGCGTTAAGTGAGCACAAATAGAAAGGAGAGTAGGAAAGACCAAATTCGCTGTCAGCCCCCTTCCAAAAATCACAAAATCAGTAAAAAAGAATCACAAAATTAGTAAAGAAATCACAAAATGAGAATATAAATCGCAAAATCAGTAAAGAAATCGCAAAATCAGTAAAGAAATCGCAAAATCAGTAAAGAAATAACAAAATCAGTAAAGAAATCGTGAAATCCATTACAAAATTCACGAAATCCAAAATCAAAAGAAATCACAAAATCCAACAAAATCACGGGAAAAAACCTCAAAATTCGACGAAGTCCGTTGGATTTCACCAAATTTTGAAATCAAACAAAATCCGACGAAATCAAATGAAATCCATTAAAATTAAACGAAATTCGAAGAAATCAAATTGGATTTCTATATCCCGTACCGGAGCCTCCGAAATGAACGAGGCCCATGCATGTCAAATTTTATGTTTGTTAAGGAAAATATTTTCACCATACATGTGTATACGAGTTGGCGCTTATGTTACCGTTGTGACAGGGGTCTTCCTTAAATTATCGTTGATATTTTAGGGGTCAGTCATAAATTTTTTATGATAGAGAAATGTTTCATCCTAAAATTAACGTAAATGTTTTTGGGGCTATTCACTTTTTATTGAATCTTTCGGTTAGATTGTATTGATGACAACAAAATAAATTATTTCAATTAAAATAATTCAGTAAGAGTAATAAAAACGTATACTTTCGTAACGTATTTGGGCGACCTTGGCCCAAATACTTAAGCAGTCGACAGGGTCACGGGGTTGAACTTTGTTTATTTTACGGTAATATAAGCGCCCCCAAGCGTAAAACCACGGCGAACTTAATTGGTTAAAAAAAATATTCTCGCTTCGCGACACGCATGGGCCTAGTTCATTTCGGAGGCTCCGCCCGTACACTTTTTCCAAAACGTCCGACAAAAAGTGTGACCCTCTAACCGTATTTTCATGTTTACCCGTATTGAATTTCCTTCTGAACGGATGACGTGACGTCTTACTCCTCGGCTGTGCGCCGAGGTAGGTGCGCGTGAGAGCCATCTTGGGCGGCCGTTATAGTTACCTTCCCCTTCAGATATCTTTGACTCTCCTTTCCATTTGTGCTCACTGATTAAGTGGTGTTATAATACCACGAATGTGTATTGCTAGGAGGATATAGGGGTGAAGGAGTCTTCGACTGCCCGTTTTCCCATTGAAACGCGCTTACAGATTATCGGCCGTGGTTTCCCCCCGTTTTCACTCGTTCTGGGAGATTCTTAGCCGCGCACCTAGTTCCGCGCTCATCGTCATCGGGCGTCGTCAGTTCGTTTGTTTTAATTTTTGTTAAAAGCTTAATGCTTCTTGCACTTTTTTAGTGCTTTAACAGAACATTTATCATTATTTATTTTTTTATTAATAGTAAATTATGGTTCTTAGATAAAACTGAAGTAAAGGTAACGGTTTTTTACTCTTTGCCAACACCAAAAACTCAACTAGATAAGTGTTTAAGGTGGATTAAAGCCTGTGGGAGGGTCGAATTAACGCCCGATATAATTAAAAAAAATATCTCTACATGCGCAATGAACACGTAATATAGGCGGCTTTGCTTCTAAGGTCTAAGCTAGCATGAAAAACCCGCTATGTTTTGAATTGGATTTGCGTGGTCACGTGATGCGCGTAACCAATGTAACTAGGTGCGTCTGCACGAATCTCCAATCGGAGTGGCCGAAACCTGAGCTCTAAGAACGGCAGTCGAAGACTCCTTCACCCCTATATCCTCCTAGTGTATTGTAGAAGGAGTAGAGACTACCCCTTAGGGCCTAGACATAAGCGTACCAGTGCTCCGCGCACAATTTTCGCGCATACGGAGCCTATGTAAACAATCTCTGACGTCACGCGTTTTAAAGAAGACGTCGTTTTCTTCTTTCCCGGTTTAATTCTTTAAATATTTTCCATATTATAGTTAATATAAATAGAAATAATAGTAAAAATAAAAATAAAAATTTAAACAAGATTTGCAATCGCTTGAGAAACTCCCGTCACTCGGACTCGATACACAAAAGACCAAGACTTAACCCTCCTCAACGTCCGTAGCTCGCGGCCATCATGGATTAACTAACGCTAGGGATTGTCCACTAACCGGGTGTCCCATGTAACGCTATCGCCAACTACATGTTCCAAATTATTCCTTGATTCCCCTCTTCATTCCCCCAATTTATTGGACCAAAACGGATGTAGATATATGGCCATCTCTAGGCAAAATAAATAGAATATGCGGATTTTAAAGATGGCGGCGCCCAATTTAGGAAGGATTTCAATTTGACGTCATAGGGCATGTGATATTTGGTCCAATTTTCTTATAAATTTCTGTTAGGGATAGTAGCTGCTGCTAGGGGGCGTTTGGAACATGCATCTTTTATCTTTTAGGGGGAATGAACAATCCCTAGCGTTAGTTAATCCATGCGGCCATCTTTCTTGTTTACATGGGCTCGCCTAGGTTTGGAGGGAGGGTTAAAATTCATACCCCTTTTTTATGGACCAATAAGGTCTAGCTATTTTAGTAGAGGGGAAGCTACGAGTCTCTACGCTTTCTACAATACAGCTCCGTGATAATATCAGCCAAAAACTCTTGTAATGTTATTGACAGTGCAGTCCTAATTTTGTTATAGGGCACACTACTAAATCACCGACCGAGTGTGGCGCTCCAGCCATTAACCCCGATACTTTAGCTGAAAGAATAGTTGGTGGGGAAGAAGCTATCCCTGGAAGTTGGCCGTGGCAAATATCAATTCAAAAGAAAGATACTCTACCAAGTGGTCACGTTTGTGGTGGATCCCTTATCAATAACTTCTGGATTCTAACAGCCGGACACTGTTTCGAGTATGGTTTTAATCTTTATTACAAGCTCAGTAACTTAACAACAAAAGTTCATAGGTTAAACCAAAAGTGTACTTCGTTCAAAATTCCCAGCCTTTAGCCCCCCCCCAGAGGTCCTATAAAATCCTATATATTTTGCAGATCTCGTCAAAAATCCTATAATTTTGAAATATGCGCGAATTTTTAAGCAACCTATCGGTTAAACCAACAGGACTCGAGTCTAAAAATATGAAAAAACTACCTGTTACCCGCGGCGTCGCTCGCATGTAATAAGAACTACCATCAAAATGATATAAAGAATGGGTAGATTTTACTGATGACTAATATTTTTGTAGCACCCTAGGAGCGAAGGCACTCGGCGTTGCACGTCAGCCCGTCGGGACATTTTTTTATTATTTTTCACACAGACATTATTCTATAAAGAAGGGTTTTAAGTTTTTGGCCGCCATTTAAAAATATGGCAACAAATCGAACCCGTAAGACCATTCAACCCGTCTATAGGTTAAAGGAAACCAGTGTACTAAATATTTGTGAAATCGGTTGAAACGCGCGGACTTGTTGCACAGAGAAGATTTTTTACATTTCTGGGCGCCATTTTTCAAGATGGCGGCGGATTGGAAAAATCTTTCTTAGTACGCGCCTACTACATATGAGTAACGTTCCTGCAAATTTTCAGCCTTCTAGGGCAGGCGGTTTGGGCTGGGCGTTGATTATCAGTCAGTCTGTCAGTCATGACTTTGATTTATATAGATATAGATAGGGACAGCTTCCCTAATATTGCAGCTTAACTAGTTAAAAATGCCTCGGTGTATATTATGGTTCTGAGAATTGAACGTTCAGTGCCGACCACCATGCTGAGCTTTGTGTCTGGACGGACAGCCAATAAGGAATCTATTTGTTGTCGTCTGCTAGATCAAAAAAGTCGGGAAATGATTGTTTTCACCGAACTGGACTGTTATTTAAAAACAAATGGACGAAAAATAATAATATTTTAGTGTCCTATATAATCCCATATTTATGGAAAAAAGTCCTATAAAATCCTATATTTTCATTACCTATAATTCCTATAGAGCTATTTCAATTCGGGGGGAAAGGAGACCTTTAGAGGCGGGGTTTCGCCAGTCCCCGCCTAGGCGCCATATTGTGCGGGAAATTTAGCATAGAGTTCTTCAGTGGCCCGCACGGAGGGAGGGTGAAAACCGGCTCCGTTTATTGGCAGGCTCAACTGTGACGTTTCCCCCCTCAACTGATATAGCTCTATAAATATTTTTGAAATTCGGCTGGGGGCCCTGCATGTAAACCTCTACACGAACCAATTAAACGGAGAAGAGCTTTTTTGGGGGTCAAAGGTTTATTAAAAATGGTACTCTATCAGATAATCCTAAGTTTGATATTTAGTACTAGAGCTAGCATCGGCTACTCTATTGAGCCTATATACTTGTGTTACTTGTGTACGGTCGGTGCTACGCAGAGGGGGTCGACACTATTCTGAGAGGTAAAGAGGTGTTTTTCAGATTACACGGCGCGAGCAAATGGAAACGAAGTATACTTTTGGTTTTTATCTATCAACTTTTGATAACGATAGAGTTTTGAAACCATTAGACTATTTGAATTTCTTTCGATAACGTTTGAGACCAAAAGCTGAAGTCCATTAAATTAGCCTAGGAAGTAACGAAAAGAAGGGTTTGGTACTCCCCTCTCTTGTGTAGCAATACTGAAGAAGGGCAACACATTCACCACCTAACGATAACATTTCTCAGACCTCCGGTTTAGGCGCGACTCGAACGCCAAAATTTGCCCTATTGGGAGAGAAACAGCTATTGGCTGAACATAAACTCTGAATCTCTAAAGGGACCGGAAAACGCCCGCTTCTCACTGTACAAACCGAGTTCTCTATAGCATAGCATCGGGGGAAGGAATGAGGGCTGTAAATATGGGAACAGTCAAGGCCGTTCGGTCTTTTGTGATTCTTTTTTTTATAAAGCAAACGTGCTATAGAGAGGAATCTCCCCCGTTTTCCGGTCCCTTTAGAGATGCAACGTTCATGGGCTGAAGGAGTCACGCCCCGCTCACGTGAAGAAAGATTTCCAAGAGAGGAGCTCGAGATTTCAAACAGGCTTAATAAATAGGGAAAAACGAAACCCCCATCCATGGAGTTAAAAGGAGTTCTTACCCCAGCAGAGACGTACGCTACTGTAATTGTTTACTTCCTAGGCTAATTTAATGGACTTCTGCAAAAGATAAAATGACATGGTTTGCTTCTATTAATCCAAGATACATTGTTCTAATGCCAAGCGTATCTTAATTATTTTTGATTTTGTGTGAACAAAGAAAACGAAATGGCTCAGTGGTAAGAATTCTATTGGGTGATCATAACACGTTCAAATATGAAGGAAACGAGATAACTCGATATGTGGAAAAGGTTTACGTACACCCTGCCTATGATCCTGAACCAAAGGTTAGTCAAGTTAACAAGTCACGTAAATAAAATTTCCGTATTAGCTAGGTGTGGTTGGGTGGCGTGTTAGTCGTGTTTTCTCCAGGGGCTAATCATTTGTACACCTTATTTCTGAATTTTCATGTGAATTCCATTGATTACTGAATGAATTCCTTGATTTCCGTTATTACAATTATTTTCCGTGATTTCGATAATCTTTTCACTGATTGCCGCAGATTAGTTGTGATTCCTGTTCGAATTCCCCTGATTTTTGTTGAATGTCGTGACTGCCACTGCATTCTTCGTGAATTATGATGAATGCAGTGATTATTTCTATTTCAACTGATTACGATTTTCAATTTGGGATTTTCGAATTCCTCGATTGATTATGCGTGATTATTTCACGGAATACTGGATTACCGAAGTGACTACAAAGGATTACTAGTAAATCATGTGATTATTTCTGATTTTCTCAAGATTTTGCGTGATTATTGGTGATTCACTGATTTCTGATTACCTTTGAATGCCCATAAGAAGGATTTTGATCACTGATGATTTTCTAAGAATTCTAGAAATCAAGTTATCGATTTAAGCGGTTTTTTAACACCTGATTATTAAAGTGACTAACCCCTCGTGTTTTCTAACTATCTAAGCTAATATTTGAGATGGCCCTACCGTTGGGGTTCTTACTAAACAGGTATTTTTGTCTATCTAACCAAAACGCACGAAGCACAAACATACACACAGATCATAATCGTAAAAGTCAGTATTTTTTCACATTCGTAGCTTAAAACCTACATTGAAGGATAGGAAACAATATTGGCATTGTCAAAGAATTCACAGGGTTAGATTGCGACAACCCCCAAATTTAGTTTAATTTGATGGACAGCTGTGGCGAAGCCCATTTGCTGAAAGCGTTTTAAATTAAAATATTTTCACTTTACTCCGGTTTTTGGGGTTAGCGCGGGGAGGCTGAAAAGGAATGCGAGCAAGGTAGCTAGAATGAGAGATTCATTTTCATTCGGAAAGGGCACTATGTGTAAAGGCTGCTGGGTTGCTGTAATTTATTTATAATTGTCGTTGAAAACATCTCCTGACCCTTCTATGTGTATCTAGTTTTTATAGGTTTTTATCTACGTTGTGAATGACATACTGGCTTTCACGATTATAATCTGTGTGGTTTGTCTGTAGAGTCTGGATAGACGAAAAGACCTTTTCAGTTAGGTGTGGTGTGACCTTAATGTACCCCAACCGTTGGTTCATCTCAAGTATTACCTTAGCGAGCTAGAAAACAAGAATACTGTACTACATTAGCACACTAAGCTAACACGTCCTCCCCACACTCCCAACCACACCTAGCTAATACGTAAAAGTCCTTTCCGTGACTTGTTTCAAAAGTTGAAATAATAACTGTTATAAATTGCTATATGTTTATTTTTAATAGAACGATATTGCATTGCTGAAGCTAAATGCACCAGTGCAGTATAATAATAGGATTTCACCTATATGCTTACCCTCGAATGACGATGTGCTTGGAGGTTCGGCAATTGTGACTGGTTGGGGTGACACCATGAGTAAGT
Organism: Phalangium opilio; assembly: GCA_019434445.1. Classification (NCBI taxonomy): domain Eukaryota; kingdom Metazoa; phylum Arthropoda; class Arachnida; order Opiliones; family Phalangiidae; genus Phalangium; species Phalangium opilio. The sequence goes on along the minus strand of JAEQBA010000230.1, from coordinate 1,374,480 downwards.
AACAATACCTACAAGCCTACCAGACGGAAATAAACATAGATGGCACGTAACGTAATGGCTGTAACATCTAACAAGACTATTACATTTCCTTCCATTATTGGCTTAAGATTGATGGGGGTTGTGAAATCTCAGAGAAATAGGCGGGCTAATTGTGGAAACTTGCTGTGGAACAGCTCAGTTCCGGTGGGACGCTAAAAAATGGGGGAATAATGCTCGGAAAAATGGCCTGCGATCTACGAGGGAAATAAGAATACTTTTTATGCTATTCCTTGGGACCAGTGACCCCCCCCCCTAGTGTCCGAAATAATAAACTGGTCTGCGGACTTGTTCCCGCCTTTGTTTTCCTACAGATTTGCAATTAATTAACTGGTCCCGAGGACCAGTAACCTTCTAGTGTCCGAAATAATAAACTGGTCTCCGGACTGGTCCAAGCCTATGTTTTTCTACAGATTTGCAATTAATAAACTGGTCCCGAGGGCCAGTAACCCCCCTAGTGTCCGAAATAATAAACTGGCCCAGAACTGGTCCCCACCTTTGTTCTCCTATAGATTTGCAATTAATAAACTGGTCCCGAGGACCAGTAACCCCCACTTGAATTTAAAAACTAGTCCAAGCACTTAATAAACTGGTTTTGGACCAGGGTTGGCAAAAATCCGGATTTTTCTTGAAAAAGCCGCTGGTATGGTTTTTTGCTGGTTTAAACCGGATTTTATTGGTTTTATCCAGCTTTTTTAAACTACTCTTTAGTGCTTAAATTTTAGCACTTCTTTTTACATTTAGTGCGATAGTTGTCTTCTACTAGGCCGTCTGATTGAGAATCATTTTTATTGTACATAAAAGTTGTTAAAACTATAGACATTTCCCTTAGAGATGAGTAGGGCCCCTGATTTAATCGAGAATTTTCAATACAACCCGACATATATCGGTCGAAAAATCCTAAGTTTTAGTTAGAAAATGACTTAAAACTTTTTGCTGGTCGAGTCGGGTAGGGTTTTCATACCGTCTACCCGGGTAGGCATTTTTATTATCTTCAATAGGGCAGGGTTGGGCCCAGGTAGGCTCTTTTTGTGATCTTCAATGGGGCAGGGTCGGGCCCGGGTAGGCTGTTTTGTGATCTTCAATTGGGCAGGGTCGGGCCCGGGTAGGCTGTTTTGTGATCTTCAATTGGACAGGGTCGGGCCCGGGTAGGCTGTTTTGTGATCTTCAATTGGGCAGGGTCGGGCCCGGGTAGGCTGTTTTGTGATCTTCAATTGGGCAGGGTCGGGCCCGGGTAGGCTGTTTTGTGATCTTCAATTGGACAGGGTCGGGCCCGGGTAGGCTGTTTTGTGATCTTCAATTGGGCAGGGTCGGGCCCGGGTAGGCTGTTTTGTGATCTTCAATTGGGCAGGGTCGGGCCCGGGTAGGCTGTTTTGTGATCTTCAATAGGGCAGGGTCTGATAAAGATTTTTCTAAACGCGCGGTCCGACCAACCAATTTAGCATGGGGAAAAATTCAACTCGGTCTCACGAGTTTCGGGTGGAGCAGTGGGAGAAGGGTGCGTCAAAATAACCCACAACATATGGGAATGGACCATTTCGATGAAATGAAGAGGTAAAGACATGTGGGTCAAACTTTTCCTTCCATCTCACTTTATGGTGCCTGCGCTGTACTCTATTATTATATTTTTTTAAAAATCCACTGGATTTTTCAACGTGGTTTAAACCGGTTTAATCCAGGTGGATAAAACCGGACTGGATACCAGCGTGCCAACCCTGGTGCTCACTGCTATTTCTCCTTCTTTCACCATCCTTTATTGGATGTCGTCGTTGTGCTGTTCAGTGGCGTGAGAATGCGCGTGGAGATCCAAATAATACTAGAGGGTGTATTCTGCATTCCTTTAATAAAGATTGCGAAAGCTAGAGTTGTGAAACGGAATAAAGACAACGCCAGGGCAAAAGTATATAGGGAAAAGTACACTTTGATGAAACTTGCTCGCGCCGTGTAATAGGAGAAGCCTAACTCTTTTAGCCCAGCCAGAATAGAGTCTGTGTATGATTATGTTCCCGACCGTGGCACTGGAGACAAGCCGTTTCGTGAATAGGTTTATGGTGTAGCGGATGCTTGCTCTAGTACCAAAAATGAACGTTTGGATCAGCAGCATCATGTTACTGCTACTTTAAACCTATGGCGCCAAGAAGCTCTTCCCTGATTGGTTAGTTCTTGAAGGCGGTTAATTTAGAGGATGGTAGTTTCAGTCTACATGTCGTCTACAAGCAAAGGCAGGGGATTGCTAATGAAGTGTATTTTTTTATTACTATACACTTTTGGCCAGGGTAAATTAAAGTTTTTCGTGTACCTTGGTAAATTTGATTATACGCTGTGTGAAGGTATTTATGAAGTTGGGCGGACAATCCTGAACCCATATTCCTCACTTGCCCCTTCTGATAATACAGGAAGTACATAATACTACTCTTCGGGAGAAGTGTACAACCACAAAGCAGGCGGAGTAATTGTAACATGATTCTTCCCAACATCGGAATTAACATTTGGAGTGCACAAGGTTACTAAACCAAATGATGCACACACGCCATGTAAATGGTTCCCTCATCATTACTCTATTAGCGCTGCTTAAATATTTGCCAAGCGCATGCGCTTGTGTGTTTTTGTCCCAGCCACGTCAAGACAATCAAGGTTTGTGCTTATTCGAGTGCAGGGGATTTAGTACATACCAAACAATTATAGAATTCAGCCCAAGGCAAACAAAAAGGGCTCACTCACCTGGGAAGAATCATGGAACTACCTAACTAAAGTATTAAGAGAATACAGAGTGTCATCCTTCTTCTATTATCCCCTTCTGCTAGTACTGGTTTTCTAAATTCGTTTCAATTCTTAGTTGCAATGTAATTATATTATGCATTTTATAATAAAGCGCATGGTGAGTCAGACGTCTTAAGACAAGCGGTTATTCCATTTATTAACTCAACAAAATGTAACGAACTTTACTTCGACACTGTGTCACCAAACACTTTATGCACTCTACAACCTGGTGGTGGACGTAGCCCTTGTAACGTAAGTATATTCAAGTCCGGCACAAATTGTAAGGGAACTGTTATTAAAGAAGGGTGTAATTTGCATCTCTTACTCGCTTTTTCTTGGCTCTCATTTTTTTGGCATTATATTTTTACTGTTGATTTTTGTACTGTTTCATTGTGTTTTATGCAGATTTATTGTGTTTTTATGCTGTTTTATTGGGGTTTCAAGCTGTTTTGTGTTTCTATGCTGTTTTATTGTTTCTATGCAGTTTTATTGTTTCTATGCTGTTTTATTGTGTTTTTATGTTGTTTTATTGTGTTTTTATGCTGTTTTACTGTGTTTATATGCTGTTTTATTGTTTCTATGCAGTTTTATTGTTTCTATGCTGTTTTATTGTGTTTTTATGCTGTTTTACTGTGTTTATATGCTGTTTTATTGCGCTTTTTTGCAGTTTTATTGCGTCTTTTGCTGTTTTATTGCGTTTGTTGCCGTTTAATTACGTTTTTATACTGTTTTATTTTTGTGCTGTTTTATTTTTATGCTGTTTTATTTTTGTGCTGTTTTATTTTTATTATTTAAAAATGCTGTTTTATTTTTTATGCTGTGTTATTTTTTATGCTGTGTTATTTTTTATGCTGTTTTATTTTTATGCTGTTTTATTGTTTATGCTGTTTTATTGTTTATGCTGTTTTATTGTTTATGCTGTTTTATTGTTTATGCTGGTTTATTGTTTATGCTGTTTTATTGTTTATGCTGTTCAATTGTGTTTCTATGCTGTTTAATTGTGTTTTATGCTGTTTAATTGTGTTTTTATGCTGTTTTATTGTGTTTTTATTGTGTTTTTATGCTGTTTTATTGTGTTTTTATTGTGTTTCTATCCAGTTTAATTTTGTTTTTATTGCTTTATTGTCTTTTTATGCTGTTTTAATCTGTTGTATGCTGTTTTAATCTGTTGTATGCTGTTTTAATCTGTTGTATGCTGTTTTATTGGGCTTTAAAGCAGTTATATTGTTTTTTTTATGGTGTTTTCTGCTGTATACATCGAAATAACGCTTCTTTTGGGAGTAGTAAAGTGATCCTTCTTCGAATGGGTACAACCTTAACTATTTGGCGTTTTCACTTTATCAGAATCATAGAATTTACAATAGTATTTGATGCAAAACTCTAATAAACGCTGATAGCACTGTACAGATAATAATTCGTGTCATTTTTACGATGCAACAGGGCGACAGTGGTGGCCCGCTTGTTCAGAAAAAAGATAATCGATGGACTCTTCGAGGTATTGTTTCGTGGGGACACAGGATATGCGGAACCGAACGTGGGCCAGCTGTTTACACGGATGTGCAGAAATATCTAACATGGATTAAAAATATTGTTGATAAAGAATAGATGTATTTACATATTGTTATTAAAAAGCAAAATAAACGCAAAGCCTAGCTCCATCACGTTTTCCAAAAGTTCAGTAATTGGATAGTTCGAGGGGTCCGACATTTACACCAGTGACCACAAATAGAGGCCAAACTCTCCGTCAGCCCTCCTTTCTAGGAGCGTACCGCACATGCGCAATCGGCGCAATAGAGATGGAAACAAGTTGGGAAAACCAAAATATTACCTCTCCGTGTCAAGAGGTCTTCTACTACAAACGTATTTACCTAGATATGGAATTATTTAACTTTTTTGAAGTAAAAATTTACGAAATATTGAAGCAGTATTCCAAACATAGCGAATGTACAGTAAAGCAGACGACATTTTACATCCAATAAGGATAAATCTTGGACACATGGAAATCAGTCAATGGGGAAAAGAACAGGAAATGAAGTCTACGCTTCAGCTGTTTACCCTATATTCTGAAAGCTACATTCACAACTGGTTTGCAGTGTAAACACTATCGTCTCGTCTCACCTCAACAATATTCTTAGTTTGCCAACATGAATGTTAACGTTAAATAACACCAAAGCTAAATTGTAGCTAGACGCACTAATAGTCAATGTGCGCCATAAAGAGATAATAAGTCTGTAGTTACTACCCGTTTACCATTAGCCCTTTTACTAACCTTATAATTATTATTTAAGAGTGTATTTAACTTTCGGCTCACTCTGAACCGTTGATGTCTGTTCATTCCAGACACGAAAATCAAAGCCAAGAGTTTACTTCACCTCAGGCCTCAATTATTTACTCTTTGTTTCACTAAGCCTATTGCGGATAATACTTGTTATACGCGCCGGAGTTTAGGTCTTAGTTTTCTTCATGAAATCACTAAACCAAGGATTATTCTATATACAGATGTAGTATAGCTTAAGCAATATATAAACAGCCATTTCAAATAACAATATTAAAAAATATCTTTGGAATATCAAAATGAAACAGAGCTTTAAAGCTACAAAAGTACTAAATGCATCATAATTACGAAAAATACTTCCACATATTCACTTTATATTATGGAAAAAGGGAATATTAAGGTTCTGTATGATTTCTTAACACATCAACACAAGGCTAACTGCTAACGCGACGCACTAGTGTAACAATGGACGGACACACACAGACAACAAGAGTAACAAGGAGTGTAAACCCATTAGTGGAAGCAGTATTTGTTTTCCGAAACAATCTCGCTTATTTTTATCCTCTCTAGACTTCGCTAAAAACGTATTACTACTACGTAAAATATTAATAGACAGGCAAGGATTGATACCATTAAAGAAGGAGCGCAATATTATCCATATTTTCATTTCATATACAGAGAAAAGAAATTATTATGTTTCTGAGAGGAGCTTCCCATTTTGGTTGTTGTTTTGAAAAATATATCGCAATGCACGGGCCTTGGCAGATATAGGAGGCGATGATAATCTCTCTCTTTGCACGAGAGGTTTATCTTTTATATTTAAATAAATATAATTATTTTTAATTATTTTAATCTTCAATAATTAACATTAATAATAGTTAAATCGTTTAAATAAAGTTATACCTATTATCATCTCAACTTTGCTAATATTGACGTTTAAAGTGAAGGGTACCCCTCTTGCCCACTTTCTTCAAATTTTGGGGTATACATACGATTCGTTTCCATCATAATGGTAAGAAAAAAGCGCAATTGCGAAAACCTTTGGTGGCGATCCCACCTTAGGGAGGCTAGACGTTTCTCGTAACCCTAGCTGATCGCCGCGTATATCCTAAACCAAACGATGATAATGGAGTAGAAGCCAATGATACAGATTGGTGTCTATGTGGAATAGACGGAAGACCAGTGGATGGTGGTGTTGGAAGCCAATGATACAGATTGGTGTCTATGTGGAGTAGACGGAAGACCAGTGGATGGTGGTGTTTAGGAGCCAGTATGTACAGGCTGGTGTCCAAGTGGAATGGACGAAGATCAGAAGATGGTGGTGATTAGAAGCCAGTATGTACAGACTGGTGTCCAAGTGGAATGGACGAAGACCAGAAGATGGTGGTGATTAGAAGCCAATATGTACAGACTGGTGTCCAAGTGGAATGGACGAAGACCAGAAGATGGTGGTGATTAGAAGCCAGTATGTACAGACTGGTGTCCATGTGGGATGGACGAAGACCAAACATGGTGGTGTGAGAACTCAAATATAGAGTAGCCAACGGAGAGAAATACAATTTTCTAAATTTCTGTGACCTGTCAATGCGGTCCGGAAATTGGGAACACGTTTGCTCCGATACGCAAACTGCGAACGCGGTCACGTGGGTGTAACAACGGACAGACACACAGACACACACACCCCACACACACACACAGACACACACACAGACACGGCCGTTACAGAACCTCTCCTGGACTTCGTCACACGGAGAGGTAAAAATCAGAGAAGTTTGCTTACGTTTCGACCAAGAGTATTACGGCCGAGGCACACACTAACCGTATTTTCGTGTTTACCCTTTTTGAATTGCCTTCTCAACGGATGACGTGGCGTCTTACTTACGTGTTGAGGGGAGGGGGCTTTATACTCGGCTATGCGTCGGACTGAAGTAAATACTAACCTTTCTCAATTCCTGCTTCTAAAATTACATGGATCCCTGGTACAAGGGTAGTATGTCTAGACAGGGATAGATTTAATTTTGAGAAGTAGGAATGGAGAACGGTTAGTATTTACTTCAGTCCGACTCATCGCCCAGTATAGAGCCCCTCCCTCCAACACGTAACGAAAAGTTTAAATTATCTTATTGGCTCACTTAAACTACGTTTTGATGACGTTGCTGACGGTTACGGCGAAAAATACGTAATTCATTTTCACCTCTGCCGCTATGACCCCCTCTTCTTTCATACCCCCCCGTTCCGTGGAAGGGGGTCCAGGACTTTGACGCTCGCCCACATTATTCTGTTCTCCATTCCTACTTCTAAAATTAAATTATACCTTGTCTAGAATAAGGGAAGTATTTTTTTTGGTACTCAAGAAATTTTCAAATTTTGGTAAAATGTACCGAATTTATTAGATCAGTAATTTTACAGTTACTACACTGTACAAAAGGTTGACAAATTTAATTTTTAGGTTCGCTTTTGTATGCAAACGCATTTACTTCCAGTATGTGCGCAGTAACCTTGATTGTAGCCTATTGAAAAACAGTAAGTTCTGCATTTAAAGTCATTCTTTGGGCATCCGTGTTCGGCAGCAACCGTGTCAACCTCTGAATAAGAAAGATAGAGAAATAGATTTCAGCGCAAGAATCGAAACCACAGTCAATAATTAAAGTTTAATAAGCCTTTGAATCATCCGGCATATTCAAAAACAGTGCTGACACGAGATTCTTAAATTATATAGGTCATTTGATAGCGTAAAACTATGGATAAGGCTGAACATATTCTGAAAACTTCAACTATCTAGTTCACGTCTAGAATTCCAAGATGAATATAATCTATAATTTAGGGTTGTTAATTTGGGTGTACCTCATATGAGCAGTTCTCTGTAGAGCAGTTCTCGAAATAGCAACCGCGATTCCAAAAAAACAGCGGAGTTTTTCAAAACTGCTGTTTAGAAATAGCGGCCGCTGTTTTGAGAAATAGCAGTGTTTGTCTTGAGTTTCGAGCATTTCTTAACAATACAGTTATATTCGTTGGTCTCAAATACTTCCTTTTCCGTGATCATTTAATCAGGAATGTGACCTAATAAAACATCATGTTTTTGGGTAGATAATTGTAAACAGTAATTTTTTGGAAAAGGCATATTATATTCGAGAAAGGTTATTTTATTTCGGAAGTAGATAATTGTAAACAGTAATTGTTTGGAAAAGGCGTAACATTGTTACACCATTTCCAAAATATTACTAACCTAATCTAACCTGACCTAATACTATTTAGTTGAAATAATCAACTTTAACCTAACCAAATTATCCATATCTGACCTAGTTCAATTTGAGTTCATATAACCCAGCTGGGCCAGCTTACACCATAATAAACAACTATAGTTTTTCGCATATCTGTTTTTCCGCTCATTAGAGAACTGCTGTAACGGTACGCCGCGTTTACGAGAACCGCTGTATCGGTAATTGCTGTAATGGGTAAACTGCCATTTCGGGAACCACTATTTAGAGAACTGTTGTTATGAGGACCGCTATTATGAAATCCGCTCATATGGGAACTGCTCACATGAAGGCTTCCCGTTAATTTTCAGGTAAAATGAAACGTGGAAAATATTCCGTAAACTTTAGACTGAATTTTCAATTCTTTTTTTGAATTGATAGAAAATGTTTTTTAAGACTAAAATTTTAATTTAATTATTGGAATCTAACTCGCTATCGATTCAATTTCAACTCCTACAAAAGCCTAAAGTAAAAGTAAGACTGCGAACTCCGTTCTTCGGAACCCACTGCGTCTATAGTCCAGTTTGTAGTTAACACGAAACAAAACAATTGGGTATAAAAACCAGATAATTTTCCGATTTGCAACCTTACTCAACCCTCAAAGTGTAAAGGTCCGTTCAGAGTACCAAACTTTAGACACCTGACAAAGCCGAACTGAACAGTCAGGCCAGATTGTCAGGCAATATGAACGTTTCACCCAACCGTACTATTGTCTGGTTGAAGGTCCGATTGGATTCGGGCCGACTAAAGTCAGAGAGGAAACAAACCAATCACAATAGGCGAAACTATTACGTCATGGGCACGTGTCGTTTTTTTTAACGCGAGAGAGAGAACCGAGAGTAGCGGCCATTTTTTAATTATCGCTGAAAGCCTGAAAAACGATTTCGGGCCTTGGCCACTTTTTAACATGGGTTAATTATTAAGTCTTGATGGGTGTTCCTCATTGAATATTATCGGAAGTATTATAGGGAAGTTTCTTATCTTACTTCTGATATTATTGACCTTTATTATGTTTTGAACTGCAGAAATTTAATTGGATTAGCTCTTAATTATGCTTGTAAATTAATGACAAGTCAATGATTTGTCAGCTGACTAAAGTTGGGTAATCTGAACGGGCCATAGACGTTACTTGACTAAATTCCTTTGACGAGGGAAGAGTTATAAATTGCGCACACATCGGATTTAAAGCCAAAACTAGAAGTTAAGTTAAAAGTCTCGAATACGGTAATTCCCCCAATACTGGTTGGAAACCTTTGCTTATCTAGATACTTTTCAAAGAGCCGTGGTGTTTTGGAGGAATACCTTCTAAGGAACTTACTAGCGAGAGTTTCTACAATATATATCTTAATCTTGACTAATTCTAGTGTCCTAACAGAATATCATGTTAATAAATAACACCTACCGATTGAAGCCATTGCAATCAGGACAAGGATTACGAGCGCAACAGCCCTCATGATGAATGTTCTGCGAAAGTAAATAACCCTTAACAATTTATATCAGAAGGGGATAATAGAAGAGGATGACACTCGGTATCCTCTTT
>JAEQBA010000230.1:1177199-1359876 GCA_019434445.1 Phalangium opilio | reverse complement strand
AAGAACCCACAAGTACCCAAAAGAACCCACAAGTACCTACAAGCACCCACAAGTACCCACAAGTACCTACAAGCACCCACAAGTACCCACAAGAACCCACAAGTACCCAAAAGAACCCACAAGTACCTACAAGCACCCACAAGTACCCACAAGTACCTACAAGCACCCACAAGTACCTACAAGTACCCACAAGAACCCGGCAAAGCACCTACTAGAGCTCAAACGCCATGTTTTCTTGCTTAATATCCCTCTAACGGCGTGAATCACGACAACAAAACGCCGTAATTCCAATATAAAAAATTAGGGCTAAAATGCGTGTCTCTAACAGTGGTAAAACGCCGTAATTCCAATACCCAAAACAACGTAAGTCAAAGTATGTGTTAATAATGATAAAAATCGATACTTAAACTTAATTGATCTTAATGAAACTAAGAAAAGGCACATCTATGGACTGTTATCTTTCATTTAAGATGGTTCCCAAACGTAACGAATGATTAGTTTTCTTTATACACGATCCCAATTAAGGTCATTTTTCAAAAAAATCTCATGTTATGTCTATGGAAGAATATTGTATCTTTCACCAAATGTCTGATTAATTTTATGGATTCTAAAACCACCCTTAACAACTTTTTTCTTTATAGAACTAACTATTAGTTGGATCTCTTTGAAATTTTAACCACATAATTAGGGCCCAAATTTTAGTTCACTGGCAAAATTTCAAAGCAGCAACCACAATACGAAAAAAGTTACGGCCAATCAGAGAACCCTCCTTTAGCATTAGAGGCAGTATCAAGTCTTATCTAAGAGAGCGACCGCTCTCCTAGAATTAGTCCATTTGAGCGCCGCTTAGTTTTAAAGATTCTAGCAGCGTTTTCCTGGGGAAAAATATGATTAAGTGATCGACCGCAGCGTGGGAAATAAGGCGGATGCACAGGGCAAATGAGCAGTTTAAAAATTGCCAGGACCAGTTTAAAAAAGAAATCGGAGGGAGTCAGTGGTCCACGGGACCACCATGAAAATTCAACGGTAACCAGAGTCCAGACATTATCTCAACTATTTTAATTACCCTTTTCTTTAGCAGACGACGCGCCCTGGTCAATGGCCACGGACCAGTTTATTTATTCCAGGCCAGGGGGTCGCTGGCCCAATGTCCAGTTTTAAAAAATCGTTATTTTCCACCCTGATCAACCGCCATTTATGGAGATTTTGTTTGGGAATGGCTAACTCGATCACGTCCGTGAGCAGTTGGGCAGTGGTTGTTGTGGTAACCGATTATCGTGTGCTTAATAATTGAGATAGTAGGATTTCAGAATTTAATGGAACACATTTTTACAACACCTTTAAAACGGGGCGGCAGTAACATTATAACAATGGCTGCGTGCTTGCTGTATTCTTTAAATACTTTACTTTCTTCCACGTTTAGAAGTTGAGGTTTCCAATTTAATAACATAGTATTGGAATTTTAAATAATTATTGAATTTAGGTAAATTTTGTCATTAACAAAAATTAACCTTCACAGATGTTCTGTGTCTGAAAATGGAATGAATAGCAGATGACGACAATCAGTCCAAAACATGCAAGGGAAAAGTGTTTGAAAACAACGAAAATGGCGCTAGGTTTCGCCACTGGAAATGACCGGCCAAATAGACCAACACTATTTTACGATTTTAAAACTACCCTTATTCGAGCAAGACCGCTTTAACCTAATTAGTTAATAAATATCTTATGATGATGAAAATGATCTTGTAGTGATTTATTTTCAAATAGCTTTAATAAGAGTTACACAAAATAAATAAAACAAGGCTGCATTAAGATGTGATATTGAAATTTTTGTCCTTTAATCTAGTTTTCGATTTCATTTCTTTTTCGTGTCAAGAAAGACAATCCGCTGTCGAAACAAACAGGTGACGCGAAAAGAATATCAAGGTGGGTCGCGGTAATAAATCGCTCTTAATCGTCGAATGAGTCACTATGGAAGGTCGTAGCGATGAATGGGAGTTTGAAGACCTAACGATAGTCTCTCTTCCCGGTCTCTTTTGACGATCCGTGAAGAGCTTTGTACCGAAAGGAAAAGGAGCTAGGAAGCCCATTTTCGAGTTTAGACGCCTAAGCGAGCCTCATTAGATTCCCCCTAAACAATACATTTGAAGGTAATCTTCGCTGATGATAATTACCGATCTATAAACGCCCCTGGTGACGTTTTCGCGCCCTTCTCTTTCGCCATCTATTTGATACTCTCGTCTTTCTCTCCCCGCAATCACAATGAAATAGGAACACCATTGTATTAAATTCAGTTCTAATAAGCAAGATTTAAAGACTTATTTTTGGACTTTTTACTAGAATATAGGTGTTAGGGTGTCGTGTTTCTTTTACAGGTTGGAAGTTCCCCAAATGGAGAAAAGAGTTTGCACTATTGCGCTAATTCAAATGTTTCAGAAAATTCTGTTTAAATAAAAGATAAAGTAGCTAACCGGATTATTAAGTAAAGGGGTGTTTAGGAAGGATAAACTGCTTTTCAATCATAATATATTTATCATAAATGTGAATAAAAAAATTTGACATATGTACAATAGATATTTGATATGCAAGACAATTAAGGTTTTTTTATGGCATTAAAAATTTCCTAATTAGAATGTAAAAATATAATTAAAAGAATATTAGCCTCGCCTTGGTTGGTCTTTTTTTAATTAAAAAACCCCGCTCGTATTAGGGAAATACCATGGAATAAACAGCGGAAAATATTCTGTGGCGTCACATTTTACGTGCGTCATGAACAAAATTAAAATTTACAATGTATTTGTGTCTATGCAGAGTTAAACGTAAGAGTAAGTAAGCGAATCCAAGTGTTATCTGTCATTTAAAAGTGACATGGTAAGGGAAGATGCCTACGCGAGATATCCGAGTACTATGGAATATAAGGCTGGGCCGTTTTACGAAATATTTGCATAAACTTTCGGACAGTGGCTTGAAAAATATCGTGCCGAAGTTCGTTTTCGCCCAGCGCTTCAATTAAACGGAATTAATTCGGGTGGCATATACGTAGGAGAAGAGAAAGATTAGAAAGAGCTTCAATTTCTGCCCCTTCACAGCCTTCTTTAATAAAGGCTTGAATTGAAATCCACTAACATAAGTGAGGACAACAACCAACTTTAAAGTTAACACAAAATATCGCTTATTAGATGTTGTAAATACCGATAAAGAGGCACATTTTCCATTATGTCGAATAAATTGTTCAAAGTTAGAGAAACGGTGACATTATGAAGTATCTTGATAAATTTTAACTTGGGGGTAAGTGAATTTATCAGTTCCGTCTTAATCATTGGGCCAGACGGGCACTTGATCACAGGCACACGAACATAGTGGTATTATGCATTCCTTCATGATTTACATATATATTTTATTTCAATATGGATTTTAGTGTTGTTAATTGCCCGACGTCTTGTAATGCTTTTAAAACCTACATGTGGTGTCTCTCCTGTCCCTCGTTTTCAACTAAATTAATCTTCGTTTAGCTGTATTAGTGTATTTCACCCGTAAACAAGCAAAGTGCAGATACATAAAGACGCAGGTTTTTGGTGTATATTATCAAACGCTTTCCCATCATGGCCTGTGTTAGAGAAGGCAATGCCGTTTGGAAGGGACCAACTCGCCAGAGGGAAGCGCCGGAGGAAAGGAAAGGGACAACTTGATTCGCGCCCTGTGCGAATATATTAGACTTATTTCCATAATTACCAGAGAAGGGCAGCGGAGAGGCGGTAATTAATGCCATTCGGTGTTGGGCTTCCCCTTGTTCTTGAGCGGCAGGGTGGCTAGCATACTGTAGACACGAGGAAAGGGAGGCCGAGTTCTTTAATGACGATCGTTTATATAGAAGGGTTGGTCCTCGGACACGCCTCATCCAAATAAGCCGAGACGTTCGACGAACGCGGAGCGACAAGTTTATTAAAGCTTAAACCGCCGAGAAACCGCGTATTAACCGAGGGTTCCTCCTCCGTCCTATACACCCTCCCTTTAATTGTCATTAATAGCGACCGAACTTGGGCGAATATTCTAGGAGAGCGGTCGCTCTCTTAGATAAGACTTGATACTGCCTCTAATGCTAAAGTAGGGTTCTTTGATTGGCCGTAACTTTTTTCGTATTGTGTTTGCTGCTTTGAAATTTTGCCAGTGAACTAAAATTTGGGCCCTAATTTTGTGGTTAAAATTTCAAAGAGATCCAACTAATAGTTAATTCTATAAAGAAAAAAGTTGTTAAGGGTGGTTTTAGAATCCATAAAATTAATCAGACATTTGGTGAAAAATACTATATTGTTCCACAGAGATAACATGGGATTTTTTTGAAAAATGACCTTAATTGGGATCGTGTATAAAGAAAACTATTCATTCGTTACGTTTGGGAACCATCTTAAATGAAAGATAACAGTCCATAGATGTGCCTTTTCTTAGTTTCATTAAGATAAATTAAGTTTAAGTATTGATTTTTATCATTATTAACACATACTTTGACTTACGTTGTTTTGGGTATTGAAATTACGGCGTTTTACCATTGTTAGAGACACGCATTTTAGCCCTAATTTTTTATATTGGACTTACGGCGTTTTTGTCGTGATTCACGCCGTTAGAGGGATATAAAGCAAGAAAAACATGGCGTTTGAGCTCTTGTAGGTGCTTTGCCTGGGTGCTTGTAGGTGCTTTGCCCGGGTTCTTGTGGGTACTTGTGGGTGCTTGTAGGTACTTGTGGGTTATTGTGGGTGCTTGTAGGTACTTGTGGGTTATTGTGGGTACTTGTAGGTACTTGTGGGTTCTTGTGGGTGCCTGTAGGTACTTGTGGGTTCTTGTGGGTACTTGTGGGTGCTTGTAGGCACTTGTAGGTGCTTGTGGGTGCTTGTAGGTACTTGTAGGTGCTTGTAGGTACTTGTGGGTAATTGTAGGAACTTATGGGTACTTTTAGGTACTTGTGGGTGCGTGTAGGTACTTATGGGTACTTGTAGGTACTTGTGGGTACTTGTAGGTACTTGTGGGTGCTTGTAGGTACTTGTGGGTGCTTGTAGGTACTTATGGGTACTTTTAGGTACTTGTGGGTACTTGTAGGTACTTGTGGGTACTTGTAGGTACTTGTGGGTGCTTGTAGGTACTTGTGGGTGCTTGTAGGTACTTGTGGGTACTTGTAGGTACTTGTGGGTACTTGTAGGTACTTGTGGGTACTTGTGGGTACTTGTGGGTACTTGTAGGTACTTGTGGGTGCTTGTAGGTACTTGTGGGTGCTCGTAGGTACTTGTAGGTACTTGTGGGTGCTTGTGGGTACTTGCCCCGGGTGCTTGTTCCGGGTACTTGTGGGTGCTTGTAGGTACTTATGGGTACTTGTAGGTGCTTGTAGGTACTTGTGGGTTCTTGTGGGTGCTTGTAGGTTTTGTAGGTACTTGTGGGTACTTGTAGGTACTTGTGGGTGCTTGTAGGTACTTGTGGGTGCTTGTAGGTACTTGTGGGTGCTTGTGGGTACTTGCCCCGGGTGCTTGTCCGGGTACTTGTGGGTGCTTGTAGGTACTTATGGGTACTTGTAGGTGCTTGTAGGTACTTGTGGTTCTTGTGGGTGCTTGTAGGTACTTGTGGGTTTTTGTGGGTTCTTGTGGGTTCTTGTGGGTACTTGTGGGTTCTTGTGGGTACTTGTGGGTGTTCTGTGGTATTGTGGGTCTGTGTAGGTGCTTGTAGGTGCTTGTGGGTTCTTGTGGGTGCTTGTGGGTTCTTGTGGGTTCTTGTAGGTACTTGTGGGTACTTGTGGGTTCTTGTAGGTACTTGTGGGTTCTTGTAGGTACTTGTGGGTTCTTGTGGGTGCTTGTAGGTACTTGTGGGTTTTTGTGGGTTCTTGTGGGTTCTTGTGGGTACTTGTGGGTTCTTGTGGGTACTTGTGGGTGCTTGTAGGTACTTGTAGGTACTTGTGGGTTCTTGTGGGTACTTGTGGGTTCTTGTGGGTACTTGTGGGTGCTTGTAGATACTTGTGGGTTCTTGTACGTACTTGTGGATTCTTGTGGGTGCTTGTGGATACTTGTGGGTACTTGTGGGTGCTTGTAGGTACTTGTGGGTGCTTGTAGGTACTTGTGGGTGCTTGTAGGTACTTGTGGGTACTTGTGGGTGCTTGTAGGTACTTGTGGGTGCTTGTAGGTACTTGTGGGTGCTTGTAGGTACTTGTGGGTGCTTGTAGGTACTTGTGGGTGCTTGTAGGTACTTGTGGGTGCTTGTAGGTACTTGTGGTGCTTGTAGGTACTTGTGGGTGCTTGTAGGTACTTGTGGGTACTTGTGGGTGCTTGTGGTACTTGTGGGTGCTTGTGGGTACTTGTGGGTGCTTGTGGGTACTTGTGGGTACTTGTGGGTGCCTTTAGGTACTTGTGGGTGCTTTTAGGTACTTGTAGGAGCTTGTAGGTACTTGTGATTGCTTGTAGGTACTTGTGGGTGCTTGAAGGTACTTGTGGGTACTTGCCCCGGGTACTTGTGGGTGTTTGTAGGTACTTGTGGGTGCTTGTAGGTACTTGTTGGTACTTGCCACGGGTGCCTCTGGGTGCTTGCAGGTACTTGCCCCGGGGGCTCCTGGGTGCTTACCCCGGGTGCTTGCAGGTACTTGCCCCGGGGGCTCCTGGGTGCTTACCCCGGGTGCTTGTAGCTACTTGCTCCGGGTGCTTGTAGGTACTTGCTCCGGGTGATTGTAGCTACTTGCTCCGGGTGATTGTAGCTACTTGCTCCGGGTGATTGTAGCTACTTGCTCCGGGTGCTTGTAGGTACTTGCTCCGGGTGCTTGTAGGTACTTGCTCCGGGTGCTTGTAGGTACTTGCTCCGGGTGCTTGTAGGTACTTGCCCCGGATACTTGTACTGTATTTTGTAAAATTGTCAATTTGGTCCAATTTCTGGAATTTTTAGGGGGGCGCCTCGCGTTTCAATAAATGATTGTAAAAAATTGTATTATGTTAATTACAATAAGAATACAAACTTTTATTGATTTACGTTTTTTTTGAAGTATCATTATAAATAAATGTCTGATTGAGCTAAAGTTATGGTCCCCTATATATATATATATATGTTTCTGCTTAGTGCAGATTTTGAAAATGTAAAACAGTTTCTTAACATTCTTAATTAAAATGAAGACTGAAGGAACAGATATTAATCAAAAATGTCTTGATTAGAATCAAGACCTAAAAAGTATCGATAAGACTGAGGTTATCACTTGTCTGAAGGATCAGATATTAATTTTTCTTTTTAATTGAAACTTAAATGCATGCTTAAGAAAAAACAACGTTCCATTACCGTTTTCCGTTGAAATAAATTATTTTACTGGTAATAAATTTCAAAAATTTACTTATCTCGGCTTTTCGACCACAATTCCATTCCCCGAAAACATTTTATACTTACATTAATTACTTTTGGGAGATAACGTGTCAAAATACCCTATAAAACAATAAAAAACTGTAATAGCGGTCTGTTTAGAAATGACAACAACCTTTTAAAAGTTACAAGGACTATATAACCCTTTCAAGACTAACAGGACCTGAGCAAACTCTAGCTTAACCTGCTACTAGTACGACCAGGGAGAATTTTTGTAAACTGGAGTTGAAATTTCATCATGTGCGACCTGCGGCCCAGAAACTCTCCCATAGTCCCAGTGTGTGTAGAACCTAATTTTTTCGCTGTTATTCGCCGAAATCAATCTTTCTAGGTAGTGCCGCCTCCTCCCTTGAATTTTTCATGATATATTAAGGTTTGAACGAACAAAATTCTAGATTACTATTTTCACTACCATGTCCCTCTGCTACCTTGAAGCAAACTTTCCTCTCTTTTTGCTGCTCATTACCGGTGCCATTCCCTTGACTTCCTGTTCGTTATAACTACTATCATGAGTTTATTTATTTCAAACCAAAATATAAAAAAATGGATTCTTTTTCCTTTTGTGCTACTTAGAATTTACAAATGTATATAACGTTGTGCCGTGCCATATCAAATAGTCTCTAACCATTGTTAGAAACTAGAGAGAGAAATTGGGCAGTAACACTGATCATGCCCTGAACTATGAGAAAGAACAATACGACGGTTCACTAAAGTACAATTGATATTACATCATTTTGCAAAACCGCGAGTAAAAATGTTACTGTCCCTATTGAATTTGGCGCCATTGGTTTCAGAATAATTGAAATGTTCCACTGCGAAGCGTGCCGGTCACGAATGGGGATGTAAAGTCTTTAGGAACCTTTTAAAACGCAGAACCATACACGTACTCTCCCAAAAGTAATTAATGTAATGATAAAATGTTTTCGGGGAATGGAATTGTGGTCGAAAAGCCGAGATAAGTAAATTTTTGAAATTGATTACCAGTAAAATAATTTATTTCAACGGAAAACGGTAATGGAACGTTGTTTTTTCTTAAGCATGCATTTAAGTTTCAATTAAAAAGAAAAATTAATATCTGATCCTTCAGACAAGTGATAACCTCAGTCTTATCGATACTTTTTAGGTCTTGATTCTAATCAAGACATTTTTGATTAATTATTTATCAGACACTGTAAAAAATAACCGTACTGTCTAGTACCTTTAAAGGTATTTTTCAATGCATCCCCAGACGTACCTATATAGGTACTACAAAATACCGTTGTGTAAGGGTACTATGAAATACCTCTTGAAGAAGGTACTTTTGAGGACTACAAGGTATTTTGTGATCCCGTAATGGGTATCATTTAAACCTCAACAAAGGTCGGAATAAAACTTTCAAATTGTGAAAGGTACTCCTTATTACCGAAAAGGGTACCTGTTAACACTCGAAAAGGTTCGATAATATACTTCTAAAGGTATTTTGTGCTACCGAATTAGGTGTCAAATAAAACCCACAAACAGGTCTAAATTATACTTTCGCGCCATCAAAAATATTTGCGCCACATTTGAAACTGGTAAACTTTCCTTTATTACCGCGGGCTTGAATCATTTTCAGACATGGTAAGCAATACACCACTTCGATGCAAATGAGACTGAAAGACACGAGAGTAATATTTTCCTTCCATCTCAACTTTTAGTGTCTGTGTTGTGGGCTTACGGGATGAGGGTAAAATTTTGCCTTCCATCTCGCCTTTAAGTGTCTGCGCCATAGGCTTGCGGGGTCGTGAGAGTTCGCATAGTAAGCAAGGGATTAACCACTCTACATTTCCCGATACTATATTTAGCTTCCCCTTGTTAAGGAAGGTGTGATACTGTTATAGTGTAAAGGTAATTCAGGGTCACATATACATGGATATTTTCTGAATGGCGACTGAAGGCGTAAGCTCGGATTCAAACCTTTATATTAACTATGTAAGCCTTATATCATAATTGTATTGCCTTTAAATGATGTAACGTATGCTAGTGTATATAGCTGTCAAAGAAAATAATTAATGTTAATTATATGTAATTATATATTTAAGAAAAACCACTAGCTAGGAAACTTGAGATTGAAATTGAAATCTCGGGTAGAAAACCACTACCCTATTCTACCCTACCGAACCTATTCTTTATGGTTATTAATAATATTCCAACAGAGATTTCTTCTACGCTGTCATTACTAGTGCTACTGGTGAAGTAAACAGTTAGTGTTAGAGAATTTGGGCTTGAAGTATTATATCATGTATTTTACTTTCGTAGTGTTAATTATAATCAGCACGCCGGAACTAAAAACTCCCTCTAAAGGAGTCTGTTAAGTCCTTTTCTACTTCCAGGGTACGATAACATACCAGCAGAAGCGCAGAAACTCTAAAAGGTTTCATTATATACCTTATATTTCCAAAATACCTTTTTCGAAATCATTTAATACCCGCACTGTGAGACAACTAATAAAATACGTTCATGGGTACTAAAAAGGTCGCGGAGGTATTTTATAGTACCTTCAAAATACCTTTATTTTTAACAGTGGATGTATCCAAATTCGTCCTTTTCCTCGTTACATCGATATCGAGCGGTCGCTAGCCTAATATTTCTCGTAAGGAGAGAAATGGTCGAATAGCTTTGCTCTCTCGCTTTCTATGCTCCGAGAGTCCGAGTGTTTGATAGCGGATATGATTAACGGGAGAAAGGTAATTCTTCCTACGGGCTCGAAAAGGTTCTTTGAATAATGGATTTTCGCCTTGTCCCCAGAGAGTCGCGTAGTGGTCTCCTACTCTTTCTCTTGTGGTATGAAACTTAGTTATATAAAGTCTTGTTTGTTACCTTGTCGATACCATCAATAGTTTTGGAGGAACATGATCCCCAGAGACGTTAATGTAGAGGTCGGTCTCGTCTATTCATTGTCAACGAACAACTAGTGAATAATCGATTACTTATATGAACACACTAGTGAATAGTCGATTACTTATGAACAAACTAGTGATTATTCGATTAATTGAAACATTTTGGTGAATAATCGATTAACTATAAGATAAGTGATGAATAATCGATTAACTATAAGATGTGTGCTGAATAATCGATTAAATAGAAGATGTGTGATGAATAATCGATTAAATATAAGATATACGGTGGAAATCCACTTATTAAAAACAATGCTGTGAATAATTTATTTCTTATAAACTATGCTGTAAATAATCGACTAATGAAAAAATTTATTGTTGATAATCAATTAGTGATAAAATTTGTTGTGGATAATCGATTATTTATAAAAAAAACTTCATTAATCGATTAATTCTAACAATGTCGCTAACAACCGGTTAATGATGAATAGTTCTGGGAAGAAGCGATTAGTTTCAAAATATGTTGCGGATAAACGATTATTTATGAAAGAAATTAGGAATAATCGATTAATCTTAAACCATGTTTTGCATAATGACAATCTATAAACCATGTTTTGCATAATGACAATCTATAAACCATGTTGTGGATAATCGAGGAATTATAATGTTGTGGATAATCGTATTTTTTCTTTTATTTCCTGGACTACGTGACATGTCTTCTCTCACAACGGAATCCCTTAAAGGATGTCCATGTCCTGGTAACAATCCCTCATACAATTAATGAATTTTCCGATATAACGTGAACTAGCTTTTGTTCATAAAATTCATTTCTAAACTTGCCTTTGTAAATATGGTTTTGTAAGAATAGATGCTGTACATCTCCGATATGCCTATGTGACAAATTACTCACTGTTGCTTACGATAAAAACATCAGAAGGCGATTTCGGATATTTTCCTCCCTCGGACTTGGCTTTTAATTCAAAGAGAAAAAAAATTAAATTTGCTTACGCAATGTCGAAGACCTCCGGTTCCTCGAAATATGAAAGATGAAGGCCAGCGGGTGTACAAAGTTGGATAGACGGACTTGGCTTCTGAAGGGCTTAGAAGAACCAATTTTGTCAAGACGAAGACATTTCTTCTCAGTACGTCGCGGGATCTAATATATCCAGTGACGCTGCTACCAAAACATGATTCTATATCTTTTATTCGGCAGACGAGTCCTCTATATTTTTACAGATATAAAGAGAGAAAGTATCTACTATATTGCTTGAAGGATAAGGAGGAAAAATGCATTTCCGGTTAGAGTTTGGATTCTTTCTTCTCCGGCGAAGGAGGAAATTCAAAAGGGTAAGAATTCTTTCGACGACCAAATACTTAGTATATTTGCAAAAAGTAATTTTCTTTTCCCAACAAAATATTCCCTTACGTTAGAAATTGTATTTTTCCCTGAGATTCGTTCGGCATTGCATATTCTATTTCCCCATGAAATCGAGGTCGCGGCTCGTACTAGTAGCCTAGGAATTCCAGCCTGATGCTGGTTCAATAAATACTTTTAGATGTAATGAAGCGAAATCGGCTTCTTACTTCGTAGAGCTCTTTAGATTCCGAGACTACACTCGGAAACCCTATCATATCCTGCTCGCGTTAAAACCGACATTTTCTCTCGTTTATACATCGCTCCATTTAACACAAACCATCTCTTACTTTTCTTGTACATTCAAAGTTGGCCGATTCAAAGGAAGACTAAGAGTAAACAAAATTTTAAAACTTCATTTAATTATGGAAACTATATTTAATGTCATAAGGCCAAGCCTGAAAGGTGTTAATAAACAGAACCTTACTCATTTCGTTCATAACATATATTAATAATTTCTTAAAGCAGATTTTTCTGGTGTTTACTGGCAGCAAAGAGACCCGTCGATACCATTCAAGATATTTTCGTTTCTTTCAGTCCGCCATTTTGAAAGGTGACGGCATGTACACTTCTCATATCATAACTGAAAAACTCCGCCAACAATCATAGTAAAAAACCAAGGATTTAGAGTATGCTTTTTTCAATACTTTACACATTAAGACGAACATTTTCACTTGTCGAGATTTTAACCATTTCTTCAATTAGCATAAAAATATAATTGCCTAAAGCTAGTAACAAATAGTCTCCATCTGCTTTAAATATGCTGATAGAAATTAAGAATCCAAAGTTGAAAATATTGACCAAGCTAATAACGCTTAAGGAATATAAGTTCCATTTAAAATTGTTAAATCGCGTGCCATTTCAATATTAAAACAATTAACGCCTAAGGAATATTTATTGTAGATGCTAGTGCCCTTCGTATTAACCGCATCAGCCTTTGCTACTTCTAGTTTTCTTTATCAATTGTTGATGGGGGCCCTATTTCGAAATTATAAAACCAAAGGCTTTTTAAGCTATATTAATAGCTATTTTATAACCTATACAGGGTGATTCTAAAATGGTGGTATAACCGAACTACTGCGGGTTCTATGAGCGATTTTAAGTCGAAAATGTTCTATGGCATTTTGTCATCCAGGCCGCCGTTTAAAAGTTATGATAAGGATCATTTACGGATGACCCCTTAAAATTAATTAAATTCGAAAACAAAAGCGCGCCAACATTTAAAAATTTTGTAATGGCACGTGCAGCCTTTTACTGTGCTCAAGTCTCGTGACTACGATCTTCCCAACAATTCTTAAGCCTAATTTCAAATTAGATTTTGAACAGCGCAGACACTGAACGAAACCAACCCGCTTTTTTAAAAACCAAGTTTTAGAAAACCGCTTTCTGAGCCTAGAACGACTGATGGATAAGAATCCGCGAGAGGTATGCTCGACCACTTCGCCCTCGCCTGGGAAATGCTTTGGTTCATTCCTAGCTACCTACATTACTGGAACCATATGAGACTGCTGTATTGCGCCCGATGGACAGAGAGTAAAAAGCGATTCGAGGGCGCTGGTATGGCCCTCCACTAATTACAGCGCTTAATCAAAAACTAAACTGATAATGGCCACTTGTCGTCAAGGTCGTTGCGATGCTACTTTTAGTCTTGGATTCACCACAGAAAAACATTGGCGGGTTATTACGTCCACTCTTCATAAACTTTCCAAATTCATAAACATTTCCAAATTACCGCCAAAGATGAAAGAAAACCACAACAATTTGAACTCTTGCAGCTCTAATACCTTTCCAAATTCCAACTGACATTACAGTTAGTTGCAATCCGGCCAAGAAAGCAAACAAACAAAAGCCAGCGATTCATCAAGTTTTGAGAATCGAATGTGACTATGTGAGAACATCTAGTCATACTCTCATTCCACGCTACACCGCCAAAAACTGACATTTAGTTGATTTCATAATTTGGCTTCTGACTTTACAATTTTCTTCATTTCTTTTTGCGATTCTCAGAAGAGAGTGGAAATAAAACATTAAACCTTTGTTGATTGTTTGTTAGGTTTTTCTCAATCCGGCAAGAATCTTCCCATTTGGTCCTTTTTTATTAAATTTTCAATGCATTTCCCCATTGGGTTAGGTTTTTCTCAATTCGGCATGAATCTTCCCATTTGAACCCATTTTCAAGCTTACATTGGTGGAGGACTTCTTTATGGAGTTCACGGGGAAGTAAATCGCGAGCGCGATTACTAAACACGTGAGTCCCCTTAAAAAATGTATTCAACCCGCTGGGCTTTTGTTAACGAATTTAATTAATTTTAAGGGGTCATCCGTAAATGATCCTTATCATAACTTTTAAACGGTGGCCTGGATGACAAAATGCCATAGAACATTTTCGACTTAAAATCGCTCAAAGAACCCGCAGTAGTTCGGTTATACCACCATTTTAGAATCACCC
The DNA here is from genome assembly GCA_019434445.1 of Phalangium opilio. Lineage (NCBI taxonomy): Eukaryota > Metazoa > Arthropoda > Arachnida > Opiliones > Phalangiidae > Phalangium > Phalangium opilio. The sequence goes on along the minus strand of JAEQBA010000230.1, from coordinate 1,345,787 downwards.
TGTATTAATAGCTATTTTATAACCTATATTATACTTGCTGTTACCCGCGGTGTCGCTCAAAATGATATAAAGAATGGGTAGATTTTACTTATGACTAATATTTTTGTAGCACCCTAGGAGCTAAGGCACTCGGCGTTGCCTGTCATCCCGTCAGGACATTTTTTATGATTTTTCACGCGGACATTATTAAAGAAGGATTATTCAGTTTTTGGCCGCCATTTAAAAAGATGGCAACAAATCGAACCCAAAACACCATTCAACCCTTCTATAGGTTAAAGCAAAACCAGTGTACTAAATATTTGTGAAATCGGTTGAAACGCGCGGACTTTGTTGCATAGAGTAGATTTTTACATTTTTTGCGCCATTTGTTAAGATGGCGGCGGATTGAAAAACTCTTTCTTAGTACGCGCATACTACTTATGAGTAACGTTCCTGCAAATTTTCCGCCTTCTAGGGCAGTCAGTCTGTCAGGACTTTGCTTTATATCGATATAGATTTACAGAATTCTTGGCATCGGTATAATTAAACTCACGAGAAACCATTTTGTGTACGTGCGAGAAATTTAATTATTCAAAACAAGTCTTAACGAATATTGTAATTTAAAATTTAGGCCAATATTCATGTCTGGCTTTTCCACTTGTTATCCTGAGTATCGTTTATTAGTTTTTTAACAATACTACTGTAAAAAAACGTTTTTCGCATTGCATTGATCGTGTGCAAGTGCCTTTAATATTTACTCCATTTTATATATTGTTCTTTTTATAGAGAAACTTGATGTTGGTAAATAGCGTATGGAGAACTAGCATTCCTCGTGGAAACGAAGGAAGGTCGGCTTCTAAAATCGAAATAGTTTGAAGGGATGAAAATTCCTCTTTTCTGTCGGCCATCTCCTTTTCGTATTTCTCTCTCTCTCTCACTCTTTCTCTCTTTCTCGTGACACGCCAAGTTCCTTTTCGATTAAATCTGTCTTTCTCGAATCTTGAGGGAATGACAAGAAATGCATAAAAAGGGAATCTGGGAAGAGAAAAAGGGGTTGAGGGAACAAAATTTGGCTTCAATCGCGTTCCCTCAGAGCCAAATCTCCGTATCTTTGACGTAGATATCACGTGAGAGATACGTCTCTTCACGTTTTGAGCAGCGGGATTCGTTGCCCCTTGTGTCGTCGACATCTTCTCGATTTTAAAGATTTTTTTTTTCCTTTTGGTTTTTTCTTTATATCCTTCTCTTATTTCTTTTTTAATCTAGATTTCAAACTCTGAAATAAGAAAGTATACCGGACGTTTTTAGGCTGGAGGACGGCTTGTTCAATAACGAACGCGGATATCCGAGTAGATAATTTTTTTTTCTTTTCATTTCCTTTCTTTCGAATCCAATGAAGATAGTTAATTTATTTCGAAAATGTCGAATTCTAGGTTCAAGCTACAAATCTAATTTTTCTTTCAATTTTCAAGCATTGTTTTGCAAAGAAGGGTAATAACAGTATTTACAAATACCGATTAAAATCTACTTTATACTGCAAATATTTTTCTCTATTTAAAAACAAATTTTAACAAAGATAACTTATGCAGTTTTAATTTGAAACATACATTTATTTCTATGTCTATCTACATTATTATTAGTTAAGGCCGCACTGAGAAGGCGAAGAGCTGTATACGCATTTCATTCATATTTTAGAAGGTTGAATTCTACATATACGTGCATTTATAAGTCGCTTTTTTACCTCTTCGAGTGACGATGACGTCACGGAGAGGTATTACAATGGACGTGTCTGTGTGTCTGTTACCCCGTTCGCAGTTGGCAAATCGATGCAAACCTGTAGGTAGAAAGCAAATTTTTGGCTTCTACTTCCATCGTTAGGATTAAGAAGTACGCGACGACCGGCTAGGGTTACGAGAAACGTATAGCCTCCCAATGGTAGGGCTTCCATTATAGCTTCACGCAACTGCAGGTTTTCTTATCATTTACTGTGAATCAATCGCCTTAAATACCCTAAATTTCCCGAAATTGTTAAAGAGGCATACGCTTGAATTCAAACATCAACAATAGCTATGTTTGTAATGATTTTAGGAATAAAGTGTCTTAAAACGATTTAACTAGAATTAAGGTAAATTAATGACGAATAAAATAATTAATATCAAATTTATTTATTTTATTATTTAAGAAAATCGAATTAATTGCGTCTCGACTAGGAGAGGATTATTTTGGTTTCCCAACTTGTCATATTTTCAATTTTAATCTATTTTATAAGCCTTCGAATTTTAATTCCGTGTATCAAGAAGGAACCTTCCAGCTTAGCGTAAAGTTGAATTTAATGAGGTCTCTAGGAGCTTATTTAAACGAATTCTACCTGTAAAGAATTACTTCCACAAATCGAATAATTTTCTAACCGCATCCTCTCAAGTTGCCCATAGCATTATTCTTCTAATCCATTCCAGTAGCAATCTTACCAGCTTTGAAACTTTTTCTTCTGCCGCAATTCAATATTCGTAACGAAGCGAAGGAAGTAACGAAGGGACGAAATGAAGTTGAGCTCCTAGTGCTCGAATATTTGACTCTAGGCAAACAATGGCTTGTGATCAGAAACATTTTTCTCGTTCGCGGAAGACTTTAATCAGTCGTAAAACCGGTACCAAGTGAAAAAAATTCTTATTCCATGATCTACTTGGTAAGAAAAAAAATGAGAGAAGGGAAGATCCTTGCTGGAAGATGAGACGAGAAAGGAGAGACGCGTAACCAGGCCTTCCGGTATCACTCTTCTACTTTTTAAAGCTGGGTTTTCATTAACATTATATTAAAAAAAATTTGGTACTGCTATCATTTCAAAACACGTGGGATGAAGTGGTTAGCACTTTTGCCTCGAAGCAAGAGGGTCCCGGGTTCGATCCCGGACTGTGGCACCGGGTGAAAAATCTGGGAACAAATCCTTCTGCGTAGAGTTTGCAAATTCTCTCCCCACATGTTAAAGGAGTTTTCCTCCGCGGTCTTACCCGGTTTCTCCTTTCCATCAAAACTTCCCGAGGTTAACGGTAATAGTTAGTATAGGACGCTGTCGGTTAGCTGTGGCATAGGGGCTAGTCACCACCTCCCTATGCATTGAAATCGAGACCCATTGAAATATAGCCCACGTAGGTGTTATGGACAGGAAATAAAGCTAGATTATAATATAAAATGTGAATATAAGTTTGTCAATAGTTTTTGTTTGCAGTTTGAACTGAGATAGAACTGGAACAAAAAAAATTATGCTGTCATTTTCTATTTTTAACATATTTTCACAAATGTTACTTTAAATGCTCGCGTAAAGCCCATGGCGATCTGGTGATTCATTTGCATCTACTGATCTAAAGCAGTTTAAATTAGTAAATTTGAGCAATATATTAGCAATTAATTTTTATTGTTTGGTTGAATTTGAACGATGGAAAAGAATAATAATGGGAAATTTTATAATTTTTAGACATATTTCTATTAGACAACGTACTTTTTGGAAACTTGCGCCAAGATTACTGTCTTTATGTTTATTTATTAATGACTTAAAAAAGCTTTCAAATATATTTGAAATTTTGCAAAGATAGAAATATCGCTTTGATTTTGAAATTTCAAATTAAAATTCCGATTATAAATACAAAACATTAGCGGCATCACAATCCTCCGAAATTGTACTTAGCAGCTTGAGATAGACCCTTAAACATCGGATCGTCCAAGTACTGTACAAATACGGGCTCCCCTTCATATACAGAGAAATCTATTTCCACTACTTTGCATATGTCATTTTGGTCGTCCAGAATAGCGGATGAGTGGCTAAGGCTTAAGGTTGATGTGGAAACCAAGCTTAAGACGAAATGGTCTCTCGGTTATCTTTTTTAGGGAGGCGAGTCTCTCTTTCCAATTAGCGGGGAAAACTTCTTGGGTAATGAATGGTGGCGCCCGAATTGTATAACGTCGAGTACTCGTTGGCATCCAAGCTCCTTCGTCCTTTCCCATCGCTCCTTGATCAAAACCACCCTTCATCCTCGTCTCTAATAAGACACGCGCTCTCTCCGCTAGGAAAGGCATCGATTAGGTTTCGGATTAATTAATCTAATTAATTCCAAGCCTCAAAAGTGACTTTTCCATAGAACAGGAATAAAATTTTCGCTTCCTCCGCAATAATTCCAATATCTTCTTATGGCTTACATTGACGCTCTAATAATTCAAAAATTTCTCAATTCTCAGATGCTAATGTTCAAAATAAAAAAAAAATTGGTTGCTAGAAATTGGCGAGGTTTTATAAGAAATATGCCCAGTTAAAATAGAAATTACTGACAGGGATGAAATGCCTTCCACAAATAAAGGGTCAACGGACGAACTTAAAGCCTATGGGATCCCCCCCCGGGCCAAAGGGGTGACGCTCAAGCTAGACGTCAAAGGTGGGTAGGACAAGCTTAGAAGCGAAATAGGTACCCAGACCCAACACCAAATAGTTGGTAGCCTCATAATTTCACTAGAATAATACTACGCTATAGAAGCTGTTGACCAGAAAAAAATAGAACATCTTGTAAATATGTAAGTCGTCTGAATAAATAAGTCCAAATATTTTCATGGATCAAGGAAAATGGTATATTACGATCCACTGTCCATTGAACTAATAGAATTCTGTATAAGATAACAATTTTAGGGTGTGTAACCGATTATTTATAAACAAAGTTGTGGATTATAATACGATTTAACATGTAAGTTCTGTGGATAATTTTCAGAATATGGATAAAGATAAAATAACGTGGATAATGGATAGATAATGTCGAGCTGAAGTAATTTTGATATTACTGTGTTTACATGGCTTCCATTATAGAACGAAAAATAAAGCTTCCATAAAATATGTATTCCATCTGAGTTCGTACTTTGACAATTAGAGTTAAGTACCAATTGTTACAGAAATTTGGAAACGCATTAATATATTAAAATGGTCATCCTATTTTTCGCAGAGCATTTCGAAAAAGAAAACATAATGTGTATATTGGAAAACAGTAGTGATGATGCTTTATAGAACAAATCAAATATACACACCGGCGATAACGATTTTCATCGACCATGTTCATTTGTTGGGAAAAATCTGTATTCAGAAAATAAAGGACAAACATTGAAAAGCAATTTGAACTTTTTAAAAGGTATAGGCCTAATTTGTTTCCAATATTCCGAAATTTCCTGTATTTTTCAACCTAATTATCTATATTAGCTTTATAACATGAAGCATTTTCACTATAAATAAACGCTCATTTTCGAGCTTCATATTTCACTGACGTACTTGGAAGTTTTCACATTACTTTTCCAAGGAAAATAACTGAGCTTATACCCGTCAAAACATTTTACAATGAATGAGTTTTACAATTTAACATGTCTCATTTTAAAAGCAAGTATTTCATTATTTCAAAAAATTATTGTTTTAATTTAAATACTTAATCAAAAGTATATAACATAATATATAAAAGGTTGTAGAGTGTTAAAATAGAATAACCCTTCTGTCTGCATTTGATAGTTTTCAGGTCCTGGTAACTGTTAAATAACGCGAATATCTTGACTACTTATCAATGATAGAAACTTTCTTGAGTAACTAAAAAAAGTAGTTCGCAGTTCACCAAATAGTTGCTTTATTAAAGGAATGGTTCACCCTAGAATTTTTTATTTTTAATTGGAAAGATCATATAAAAATATGGATATTTGAAATTGGAACCATGTATTTATCCACAATATTAAGGAAGATATGAGCGTGTAACCTAATACACTGGCCCTTTCGCGTTAGGCCATACTGTGAGGTGCCTTTCTGTATTTTCAAAAATTTCGCGAATTTCCTAGTCTAAAATCTTATTGGCTCTTGCTCACCCTCTGTTGGCCAATAATATAACTTTAAAAAGAGTGAGACGATCCAGAAAACGAAATTTAAGGGAACGTTTCTAGCAGCAGACTACGTGTAAAACGAGCTATCTTACAGGCGGAGTGTATTAGACAATCATCGTTTGGACTAACACGTCACGCAACATACGGAGAAGCTTCATTACAGGGGTCAATGGCGGCGCCCATATAAGTTAATTAATGGTCTTTAATTGAAAAGCTGGAATTGTAATTAAAAAATAAAACCCGGTTCTTAGCACTTACGATACTTATAAATATATCAAGGAGAAAAGAAAGTAGTCTCGTCTATTCCGGCTTTAAGCTAGTTACGACGCTTAAACAGTATAATATTTCTTTATTTTATAGCGATTTCCACTGACTGCTCCAAAGAGTGCTCTCAGTGTCAGGATGACGTAACTGCCCTCAGCGAGTTTTGGAGAGAATAGTTTCGTTAGTGGAACACGATCGAGAGGTCAGAGCGCGCTCTGAATAATCAAAATTGGCGCCGGAGACGAAATTGCAATAAAGTGTGTATATCTTGACGCAAATGGGCCGAAACCAATTAATAGAATTAACATTTCAATTAATTTTCAAAAAATCTATTTTGAATAATGATCGACAACGTCTCTGATATAATTATTGGTTTTAGGAAGAGGCGTAATATCTTTAAAGTAATGATAAAACCTCGTATTCTTCATCTTCAGAACTTTAAGAAGATGATTCCAGAAATAAATAAGCATAAGCGAGAGCCTGTCTTCTATGAGATACCCCATGGTCCGCCATTTTAATTTTATTACGTCATACTCGAGCACCGTCGCTCCGTCGAATTTTTCAGAGCACGAAAGAGCAATTCTCGGGCAGTTTTTGGGGTCAGTGGAAAACGCGATTCTGGGCGAGTGTTGCACTCGTGTTCCCAGTGGCGGACGAAAACGCGCCAAGAGTGCACTTAGAGTGCTCTAGTGCAGTCAGTGGAAATCGCTATTAGGCTTTTAGCTTTAAAATTAAAAGTCGCCTATAGCTTTTAAATTCTTAAAAAATAAGGATTACTTATTTTATGGACCCTGTTTAGCTTAATGAATATGGTTCAGCTAGCTAGCTAATTGGACCAAGTCATCTTGCGACTTATTGCCACTTATCTAACGCCTTTACGCGTTATGAAGGTTGCAAACTGAACATTGGTCGGAACCTTAGGGAAAATTGGTAGACTGTTACCTTGGAGTACGTATAGTAGGTTTCTTCTTATATATCCATTATATAGGTTGTTCTAAGAAAAAAGCTTTAGGACCCAAGTACAGTAGGTTCTTTAACGATATTGAGTCATAAATGTTCTATGATATTTTGTCCTACGGAACAAGTACCCTTTACAAGTCATGAATGTAGTAAGTGAGAAACTGAAAAGCTATGCTAATCTTTGAAAAACTCTAATCAAAACTTGTAAAAGGTCATGGAACATCTTCGACTCAAAATTGCTCAATGAGCCCACTAAACTTCGGTCTTTCACCTTTTTTGAACACCTTTATATGATTGAGGCAATAAGAATTTTGCTAATAAATTATAATTGAACGCATTTGAAAACATATTGGTCAACATTCCCATTGGCCAAGTCTTAAGACTTCCACTTTATGCCTTGTAACACTTTAAGATTAACTTCTAAATGATAAACCACAAATACTTCATATTCTGAGAGAGCGGTAGCTCTCTTAGATATGACTTCATACTGCTCTTAATGTATAAGGAGGGTTTTTTGTTTGGATGTAGATTTTTTTGTATTGCATTAACAGTTTTGAAAAAATTCCACAGAACTACAATTCTGGTCCACAATATGTGGTTAAAATTTCAAAGAGATCCATTAATTAGTTAATTTTATAAAAAATAAAGTTGCTAAGGGTGGTTTTCATTTCCATAAAATTTTTCACACCTTTTTATGAAAAACAGGAATTTTTCCCATAGAAATAACATGGGAAATTTTAAGAAAAAAACATTCCGGTTACTCCGATTTTAGAAAAACTATACGTTTGTTAGACTTGAAAACGGTTTTAAATGGAAGGTACAACACTTAACGTGGCGCTAAGCAATTTTCATTGACTATAATTAAGTCTAAGTATGTTTAAATTTAAATTTTCAAAACCATTCCAATCTGCGATATTTAAGCAGTGTAAAGAGTCAGTTTATGATGTTAGCACTTTTAAAGCTATTTGGTTCATATTTCGTGGTGGTTGAAAAACAAGGGGACCTAGCTTTGTGTGAGCTAACAAGTTAAGTTGGAAAAGGTTCCCCACACTAATAAATTATGTAACCAACTGCCTTTGGTACTTGTGGGTACTTGTAGGTACTTGTGGGTGCTTGTTGGTACTTATGGATGCTTGTAGGTACTTGTGGGTGCTTGTAGGTACTTGTGGGTGCTTGTAGGTATTTATGCATGCTTGTAGGTACTTGTGGGTGCTTGTAGGTGCTTGTAGGTACTTGTGGGTGCTTGTAGGTACTAGTTGGTGCATGTAGGTACTTGTGGGTGCATGTAGGTACTTGTGGGTGCTTGTAGGTACTTGTGGGTGCTTGTAGGTACTTGTGGGTGCTTTTAGGTACTTGAGGGTGCTTGTAGGTACTTATGGATGCTTGTAGGTACTTATGGATGCTTGTAGGTACTTATGGATGCTTGAAGGTACTTATGGAAGCTTGTAAGTACTTGTGGGCGCTTGTAGGTACTTGTGGGTGCTTGTAGGTACTAGTTGGGGCTTGTAGGTACTTGTGGGTGCATGTAGGTACTTGTGGGTGCTTGTAGGTACTAGTTGGTGCTTGTAGGTACTTGTGGGTGCATGTAGGTACTTGTGGGTGCATGTAGGTACTTGTGGGTGCTTGTAGGTACTTGTGGGTGCTTGTAGGTACTTGTGGGTGCTTGTAGGTACTTGTGGGTGCTTGTAGGTACTTATGGATGCTTGTTGGTACTTGTGGGTGCTTGTAGGTACTAGTGGGTGCTTGTAGGTACTAGTGGGTGCTTGTAGGTACTAGTGGGTGCTTTTAGGTACTAGTGGGTGCTTTTAGGTACTAGTGGGTGCATGTAGGTACTTGTGGGTGCTTGTAGGTACTTGTGGGTGCTTGTAGGTACTTGTGGGTGCTTGTAGGTACTTGTGGGTGCTTGTAGGTACTTATGGATGCTTGTAGGTACTTGTGGGTGCTTGTAGGTACTAGTGGGTGCTTGTTGGTACTTGTGGGTGCTTGTAGGTACTAATGGGTGCTTGTTGGTACTTGTGGGTGCTTGTAGGTACTAGTGGGTGCTTGTAGGTACTAGTGGGTGCTTTTAGGTACTAGTGGGTGCTTTTAGGTACTAGTGGGTGCTTTTAGGTACTTGTGGGTGCTTTTAGGTACTTGTGGGTGCTTGTAGGTACTTGTGGGTGCTTTTAGGTACTTGAGGGTGCTTGTAGGTACTTATGGATGCTTGTAGGTACTTATGGATGCTTGAAGGTACTTGTGGGTGCTTGTAGGTACTAAAAAAATTAATATCTGAACCTTAAGTCAAGTGATAACCTCAGTCTTATCGATACTTTTTTAAGTCTTGATTCTAATCAAGACATTTTTGACTAATTAATATGGGATCAGATCAGTTTGTTCTATCGAATATCGCAATATAAAAGCTTCATTTACCTCGTTAGATATAGCAACGTCGCATATTCATGCAATAAATGATCGCTAAAATCAAATCGTACCATTAATTAATGTAGACATAGGAGTTTCGAACGTTTAGTTTAGAAACTTTTCATATAATGGATGACCAATGGCTTAAGCTCATTAGATTTAGTCGAACTGACGTATCTACGAATCTTCATTTCTTTCTCTACAAGAGCGTACATATCCCTAAAACATTCGCTTGACTAAATAGTCAGGGAAAGTACCGAGACTGGTTGCTATACTGACAGGGCCGGATTAAGAGGGGGGCAGGGGGGCACTGGCCCCCGGGCGCAAGACTTGTTGGGGGCGCATTGAGTTTAACTGTTCCCCCTTAGGGACATTTACTGTTCCGTTTTTTCCGACTTAAGGGGGCAAAATTGCTTAATCCGGCCCTGTATACTGAACACGTCCATTAAAATTGGTATTTAGCTCCTATGGAATTTGAAATTCTTTTTTCCGGCATGAGCTCCCTAGGTAAATAGGCTTAGTAAACGGCAATGGCAGTGAGTGGTTTTTTTTTACGTGAAGAGGGACGTCTAAGACAATTTCAGCTAGAATATCATACATTTTGAATTTTTACACTTTTTTTACACCAGAAAAACCCGTGGGAGGAACCATTCGACTCAACGGATAGAATGAGTTATTTTGCATTTGAGAAACACGCAAAACTTGGGTAACATTTTTAGACTCTTATTGGGATTTTCAGTTGGGCGAATTCTGTAACCTTTTTAGCAAGTTATCGTAAGTAACACCTATCGCTTAAAGGGTTTGTATCTCAAGATTCAAACAGCGACTTTATGACAGTGCGAGATATAAGATGACGAATTGTCTTAGGTGTGAAAAAACAAATAGCAACGGTGGTCTCCAGATGGTCAAATTCCAGTTTCATCTTAAGAAAGAGGTCAAGTTTGTCATTAAGTTAACACTCGCGTGACAAGACCATAATAATCGAATTTGACCATCTCGTTTCTAATTAGCGAGGGAGGAATCGTGAGAAGTCCGCCGCTTTACGAAAGTTTTGACCTATTTAGATCTCTCGAGTTTGACACTAAACCTTTGCTATAACTCGCTTAAAAAGTAAGTTAATTGCGCCAAATGTTTGATAATTTCAAATCAATTTCCAGATTCAATGGTCTTGTTTTCAAAAGCGAAAGTGGCAACCCCAATGATAACTTTTTACTATTGAAAAATGTAATAAAAATTTATGTTTAAAAGGTTAAATTGCGCAAATGAATACCTATGATTTCAGGTAGCAGACATTGCATTATTTCCAATTTCACCAGACCAATCAGTGATGCGGAAATTGAATCTTACAATGACAGTTCCCTTTATGTTTTCGTACATTGCAATTTTTTCTCATTTAAACACAACGGCTCATATTATTCCTCCAGGACCATTTGATGAAATTTTCAACCTTTCAAACGAGGTATATTCACTTAAATTGTCAAACACCAGTTGACTGTATACGAGTTATTTAAATTTTCCGATGGTTTAAAATACATTTCGTTCAATGATGAGCTTTGAACATTCATTAAAATAACTTGGAACTAATTTAAAAAATATCAATACGTCTTTAGGTGTGGATATGCATTATTGCTGCAGCTGTTTTACTGGCTCTGGTAGGTATTATGGACGAGCAAATTAACGGCATTCCAAGGAATATCTCGAGAAATTTTGCTGAAAAGATGTTCAGCAACTATCAAATCCTCTTGGGTCAAAGTAAACGTTTATATTTTACTCTTGTGCACTTAGTCCTTAGGCTTTAAACATCATCTTTGTGTATGATTAGTCTCCTCAGTTAGCAGTAATTTCTACTGTTGCGTCTAATTGGAAGGTTTAGGTCCAGAAAAGTTTTATATGCCGAAATGATTGGGGTCACTGAAGCAGAGTGCTAGGGACAATGACCTGAACAATGGTGATCATCTCTCATAGCTAGGTATTGGGACTTAGACAGGCGAGTAGGGGCTGGACGATTCCTCACAGTACTTGTGCTTTTTATACCCAAGCGGCATAAGTGACCAATAAACTAAAAGAAGTTGTTTTGAATGGCATAGACTCTTCTTTACCAAACATCTGACCATATTGTTATGCCTATGCGAATAGTTATTTTTAGTGGTCGGCATTTGGATAGGAAAATATCTGTTTGTTTTATCTTTATCCATAATTTGAAATTATCCACGGGAAGTCTATGATTAATGCAATGTAATCACGAATAATTATCTAATTATTATCCATGGATAACTGATTAACCAAAATTCTGTGGATTATCTTGTCCAAACGCCGACCACTAGTTATTTTCAAAAGCTTATGGAATATGAATCGAATAGTAAATCTTCTATTCCAAATCCAAATCGAGTCCTCGTTCAAACGAATAATACTCGTTTTCCTAAAGATAAATCGTTTTTTAAATACATATCGGTAATGGTTTTTTCAAAATAAATACCCAAAAATTCGATTACTCGGTTTTACCAGACGAATTTCTTTTCAAAGCGACTACTCCGTATTGTCAGACGAATATGTGTTTCAAAAAAATTAATCATTTCTAAATATACGTTATAGTATAAAAATATTGTAGTTCTCTCGTAGAATGGAAGTTTTCCTTTTTCTCTGGTTCCCACGCTAAGACTGAGTATGGCGTGAGAGATAAACCAATTAACGTTGAAAGTCCAACCCCCCCCCCCAAAAAAGGCTTCATATATGACATGTGGCCATGCATGTACCTCCCCATATTCAATAAAATACTGGTTTTTCATTCGAATTTAATATTTGACTTCAACAGGTATAAATATACCATCACTACCGGCGGTTCGAATCAGCTTTGCTACGTGGCTACTGGAATTGCTCATTTTCATCAACATTTTCAGCGGAATTATGAAAGCTAACTACACTGCTCATCCCAAAAATAATATTAACAGCATAGAGGACATCGTTAAGACGCCTGACATGGACGTATTTATCCATGAGACATACGAGAGGGAAATGTGTGAAACGGTAATAGTCTGTGCGCCACGTTATTTCAGAGAAACTGTAATAAAATTTATTTTCTTGACAAAAGGGAATTGAAGAATTTGTTGAACTCTGCGAACGAAGCCGAAAGACAAGGAGAAAGACGTACACGCCTGAAACCATTTGGAGTTCATTTGTTGGTGGAAAGTCGGTCAATGTTGCAGATTTTAACGGTCATATAATCTTGATGGAGTATTTTTTGAACTTCACCGATGAAGCAAATCAGAAAAAACTGAAACATCTTGTGCATGTTAGTAATAAAAGGTATCTCACCAAACCCGCAGTGTACTACGTCTCCAAGAACATGAACAAGAGCGCTTTGCTACTCATAAATAAAAGGTTTGTCCCAAAGACTTAGAATACGAAGGACCTATAATGACCAAGGTTAAAGGTAGTCATCCCTCATCTGATAAAACAGTTGACGAATTGTTTTAATTTTTAATTGGAATATTGGAACAGAAAAGATTCATGCCAAAAGCGGCAGCTATTAGGACATGGTTTCAAAAATCAGACGCTTAATTCAATTTTAATATATGGAAGTTATTAATGCATTATTTTTTTCCCTAATGAGTTTTTCTAAAAAGAACCACTTCAAAACTTTTTAAAATATACAATATGAAACCTAAGTTCATGAGATATCTTCCACAAGTTTGCCATTGGTTACTGAGAGCTTGTCGTGAAATAACGTATGCGAAAAGTGATATATTCTTTTAAAGCGACGCCTGGTGAGGCGTTGTAAAAGGCTTCGTACAAACTAAATAGGAAGATGCACTGTAAAACTACGTGTAGTTAATTCTGGCTTCGTTCTCAAGCTAGCTCTCAATAAGTCTCTAGCATTAAGAAGTATAGAAAGTGCCGTAACATATAAAATTATGATAGAACATATAGAAATCTACTTATTCTGTTGTTTTCGATTTTATGATCAAGTTTTTTTATTGAAATCTTCGTTTCAGGTTAATGTCGTTCTACGAAACCAATCAATTCGTGGTGTGGCACCGTCGCATGGAACGATTCTTAGGGATGACATTCGAACCCTTGCCCACGACACCAACTGACACTAGCAGCCAACCTACGAGACTCAAAGACATGGTTCATATGTTCATGCTAGGAATTTGCCTTTTAGGTTTGGCTCTAATAATACTCATACTGGAGATTATGTTCTTTAAGTTCTCCTCAATATGCAATGGCCGGAAATTACGGCGTAAGAAAAACTGTCGTAAAGCCCTACGCATTATCATCAAAGGGCAAAAAAATGTTAGAAATATTTAAGACTGAAAGACATGGTTCATTTGTTCATGTTAGGGATTTGCCTTTTGGGTTTCACTTTTATAATACTCATATTGGAGGTTATGTGCTTTAAATTCCAGATATTATGCAATGGCAGGAAATCACGTCGTAAGATAACCTGTTGTTAAGCGCTACCCAATATCATGAAGGGGTAAAAAAATGTTATTGTAAAGAAAAGCATCCAAAATTAATGTTACTACAAGTATGTTTGGAGATTGAAATTAATTATTTATCGTTCTCACTTATCCGTTCTCATTGCGTTCAAGAAGTATACTAACTTTAATAAACAAAGCAAATAATAGAATTATCAGTGCTATTCATATTAACTCCTTGAGGCAGATGTGCTTTAAAGTATTACGCAATGCTTGTAATACGTAAAGATAATTTGGAAGTTACAAACGATTGTTTTGGCGAAATATTAAGTAACTAATTTATGTTGTGACCATCAAATTAACCGTTTCAAATATGTATGATGCATTCCATGAACACTAAATAACAAATAAATATTAATTTTGATGTAGATTTCTAGTAATGAAAAAACACCTTTATTTTAAAATTTACTCCATATGATTTTTGCAACCATAATAGTTTAGAGGGGTTTTTGAGACTTATAATTTTGTTATTACTGAAACTTGGGGGAAAAAATGCTTTTAAGTGATAATTTAATTAATTGTAAGGACTAAATTGGAAATTGAGGCTGGGTGAAAGGTAAGTGTGGTTTCAATTTTAATTTGTTAGTTTAATTATAAGATATCTATGAATTTACCCAAACAATTCGTGTTTTGGGTTAATTTCACCTTAATTATACTTCAGTTTAATTCAACGGTTTACCTTGGTAAAGTTTAAATTTAACGCACTATGTTACGAAAGACCGATATTTTGGCAAAAATTCCACAAGGCTCATGGTGACAATATTTTTACATTTTTGTCTTCCACTGAGTTCTTGGATCTTGCCAAACTAAATAGTTTTCGGGTGCGCCATCTGGTAGGCAATTTAGCCTCCTAGTAGGTCTAAGTGTGTTTTGACGTTTCTAATGTCTTAAGAGCTTCATTCCTATGGTAGGGTAAAAATTTAATTAGTAAATGTCACTTAACATTGGAGATGCAGGGAAAACACTATCGAAAATTGCTCAAATTGAGTCATTTTTGATCACTGATTACTCTTAAACGCGCAAGTGAATTACGACGCGATTTTTTTTTAAAATGTAGTGCAAATTTCATTTTATAGAAATACCTAGAAGGATATTTGCGGTTTTGTCTGGTCTTCTAACAGTTGGTGTTCCGAAGTCTAAAACAAGGAGGAACGAAATATGCAAAACGTTAAGCGACGCACTTACAAAATATGCAGCACCTTTATACCAACAAAAAGGGCAACACTATAATTCAAGATGAAAAATAATGTTTATTAAACTTGCAGTACACATTGGTGTGATAAGACTATAACAGTTTATTCGTAATCAGTTTAGTCATATCCGTTTTTCACTTAGGGTTCAAACTGATACAATCGAAATTCGCCAGAAAGCATGTATCTTCTATTTGATGTTCTTCCAAGTTAACAATTTCTGTAGGATTGCTGGGTTCGGGAATGTAGTCTTATCATACCAATATGTACTCCTAATTTAATAAAAATATTCTGTTTCATCTTGATTTTTAATGTTTCACTTACAGGTTTCATAAAGGTGCTGTATGATTTGTAAGTGCGCCGCTCAAATTTTTGCAGATTTCGTTCCTCCTTTTTTTAGACTTCGGAACACCAACTGTTAAAAGACCAGACAAAACCGCAAATATCCTTCTAGGTATTTCTATAAAATGAAATTTGCACTACATTTAAAAAAAATCGCGTCGTAATTCACATGCGCGTTTAAGAGTAATCAGTGATCAAAAATGACTCAATTTGAGCAATTTTCGATAATTTTTTCTCTGCTGCTCCAATGTTAAGTGACATTTACTAATGAAATTTTTACCCTACCATAGGAATGAAGCTCTTAAGACATTAGAAACGTCAAAAAATACTCAAACCTACTAGGAGGCTAAATTGCCTACCAGATGGCGCACCCGAAAACTATATAGTTTGGTAAGATCCAAGAACTCAGTGGAAGTCAAAAATGTAAAAATATTGTCACTATGAGCCTTGTGGAATTTTTGCCAAAATATCGGTCTTTTGAAACATAGTGTAACGGTTTTTCTTGATTAAGTTTAATTTTACGTTTTATCTTGTTTCTCTAGTGTTGATTTAGTTTATAATACGAATTTTAATAAAATATTAAGTTTAATTGCAACGTTTTGGGACGTTTTTAATTTTAGCGGATTAACATTCACTATGTTAACATTTTAAATTTTTAATGTATGCGCTTTTGATGTAATTTAATGATGATTTAAATTAATTTTAAAGTTAAATAGCTTCGAGGCTGAATAAACAACTTGTGATGTTTTAATTTTAATTTGAGCGTGGTTAGGGAGAGTGGATGAAGCTTAAAAATATAAGTTATTTTAATTTTTTACCCTAATTGAAGTAATTGCAACGTTTAGTGCAGTTTAATTTTTGCCCGCACATTCATTATTTTTAGTGGTCGGCATTTGGATAGGAAAATATCTGTTTGTTTTATCTTTATCCATAATTTGAAATTATCCACGGGAAGTCTATGATTAATGCAATGTAATCACGAATAATTATCTGATTATTATCCATGGATAACTGATTAACCAAAATTCTGTGGATTATCTTGTCCAAACGCCGACCACTAATTATTTTACCCTAAACTTTTCAATTATACGCCAATTAATGTACTACAAATATATTTTAAATTCACTTAAGTGTGGGTTAGAAAACATGGGGCTCTACCAACTTCTTGGGTAGTTTTAATCTTAATTAAGTAGTTCATTTAAAGGTTTTTTGGTTTTAATCTAAAAATATTAGTATTTTTGGTTTAATTTCATGTTAATTATACTTAGATAAGTTGAAATTAACGTAGGATTGTAATTCGGCAGTGTTCATTTAGCTTATAACATGAGTTTCAATATATAATTCACCTTTATTACAGTTTTAGTGGAGATTTGATTATTGCCGAACATTATCTATTTTACCCTAAAGTTTTGAGTTTTGCGCCTATTAAAGTACTTCAAAGATAAATTAACTTAGGTGCTGAATAGAAAACATGTGGCTTTACCAACGGCTTGTGTAGTTTTTATCCAAAAATGTATATTTTATGTTAAATTTCACGCTAATTATACTTAATTAAGTTGAAATTAACGTTGGTTTGTGTTGCGGGAACTTTTATTTAGCTTATAAAAGAAGTTTTAATTAATAATTCACTTTAATTGTACATTTATTGGAGTTTTTGATTCTGGTCGACATACTGCGTGAAAATTTCATCATATCCCGATCTAAATTCAATGAACCATTTGAACTTAGCACCTTTGTCCAACCGCACGTAGTTAAGAGAGGTAAACAATTTTGCAACCCATGTGTTGACAGCAGCTGTTGAGAGATTTGGTGGGCCTCACCCAGTTAGCTTCACGAGTAAAATCATACAGTGGTAACAATGAAGGCTGTTATGTGGTAGCCGAAGAGTGAACAAGAACACAAACCTAACATTCTTTAGTAGAGATGGCCGATACCAGTTTAAACCTATACCGAAATATCGGTTTAGCCAAATATTGGTACCAATAACAGTATCGGTATCGGCCCATCTCTATTCTTTAGGCAGGTTTTACTTTTTATTTATTGTAACGTCTGTGGAGCTTTTGAAATTGTAAAAATACTTTTAAAATAAAATAAATATAAGTGCTTCAATTAGCAGCTCTTTTTCTAAAACATACCGTCACTATCCAAATGATCAACAAGCATGACTATTTCTAAAATTAAACATGTCTGTGAACCAAAAATGTTGCAATAAGCTTCATTTTAAGAAATGATAGCGTAAGTCAAACTAGACAACACTGGAGGCTCTGGAACTGGGTTCCCGTCTCCCGAGAATGAATAAAAAAATACGTAAGAAATCTAAGCCATGGTCCTAAAGAACATCCAATAACCAATATCAAATTCTAGGAGAGCGGTCGCTCTCTTAGATAAGACTTGATACTGCCTCTAATGCTAAAGGAGGGTTCTCTGATTCGCCATAACTTTTTTCGTATTGTGTTTGCTGCTTTGAAATTTTGCCAGTGAACTAAAATTTGGGCCCTAAATATGTGGTTAAAATTTCAAAGAGATCCAACTAATAGTTAGTTCTATAAAGAAAAAAGTTGTTAAGGGTGGTTTTAGAATCCATAAAATTAATCAGACATTTGGTGAAAGATACAATATTCTTCCATAGACATAACATGGGATTTTTTTGAAAAATGACCTTAATTGGGATCGTGTATAAAGAAAACTAATCATTCGTTACGTTTGGGAACCATCTTAAATGAAAGATAACAGTCCATAGATGTGCCTTTTCTTAGTTTCATTAAGATCAATTAAGTTTAAGTATCGATTTTTATCATTATTAACACATACTATGACTTACGTTGTTTTGGGTATTGGAATTACGGCGTTTTACCACTGTTAGAGACACGCATTTTAGCCCTAATTTTTTATATTGGACTTACGGCGTTTTTGTCGTGATTCACGCCTTTAGAGGGATATTAAGCAAGAAAAACATTGCGTTTGAGCTCTTGTAGGTGCTTTGCCCGGGTTCTTGTGGGTACTTGTTTGTGCTTGTAGGTACTTGTGGGTACTTGTGGGTGCTTGTGGGTGCTTGTGGGTACTTGTGGGTGCTTGTAGGTACTTGTGGGTACTTGTGGGTGCTTGTGGGTGCTTGTAGGTACTTGTGGGTGCTTGTAGGTACTTGTGGGTGCTTGTAGGTACTTGTGGGTGCTTGTAGGTACTTGTGGGTGCTTGTAGGTACTTGTGGGTGCTTGTAGGTACTTGTGGGTGCTTGTAGGTACTTGTGGGTGCTTGTAGGTACTTGTGGGTGCTTGTAGGTACTTGTGGGTGCTTGTAGGTACTTGTGGGTACTTGTGGGTACTTGTGGGTACTTGTAGGGACTTGTGGGTACTTGTAGGGACTTGTGGGTACTTGTGGGTACTTGTAGGGACTTGTGGGTACTTGTAGGGACTTGTGGGTACTTGTAGGGACTTGTGGGTACTTGTAGGGACTTGTGGGTACTTGTAGGGACTTGTGGGTACTTGTAGGGACTTGTAGGTACTTGTAGGTACTTGTGGGTACTTGTAGGGACTTGTTGGTACTTGTAGGTACTTGTGGGTACTTGTAGGTACTTGTGGGTACTTGTAGGTACTTGTAGGTACTTGTGGGTACTTGTGGGTACTTGTGAGTACTTGTAGGTACTTGTGGGTACTTGTAGGTACTTGTGAGTACTTGTAGGTACTTGTGGGTACTTGTAGGCGATTGTGGGTACTTGTGGGTGCTTTTGGGTACTTGTGGGTGCTTGTAGGTACTTGTGGGTGCTTGTAGGTACTTGTGGGTGCCTGTAGGTACTTGTGGGTACTTGTGCGTACTTGTGGGTACTTGCGGGTACTTGTTGGTACTTGTGGGTACTTGTGGGTACTTGTAGGTACTTGTAGGTACTTGTGGGTACTTGTAGGTACTTGTGGGTACTTGTAGGTACTTGTGGGTACTTGTAGGTACTTGTAGGTACTTGTGGGTACTTGTAGGTACTTGTGGGTACTTGTAGGTACTTGTAGGTACTTGTGGGTACTTGTGCCTACTTGTGGGTACTTGTAGGTACTTGTGGGTACTTGTGGGTACTTGTGGGTACTTTTGGGTACTTGTAGGTACTTTTGGGTACTTGTAGGTACTTTTGGGTTCTTGTGGGTACTTGTGCGTGCTTGTGCGTGCTTGTGGGTACTTGTGCGTGCTTGTGGGTACTTGTAGGTACTTGTGGGTGCTTGTAGGTACTTGTAGGTACTTGTGGGTGCTTGTAGGTACTTGTAGGTACTTGTGGGTGCTTATGGGTGCTTGTAGGTACTTGTGGGTACTTGTGGGTGCTTGAAGGTACTTGTGAGTTCTTGTGGGTGCTTGTGGGTTCTTGTGGGTACTTGTGGGTTCTTGTGGGTGCTTGAAGGTACTTGTGGGTACTTGCCCCGGGTACTTGTGGGTGTTTGTAGGTACTTGTGGGTGTTTGTAGGTACTTGTGGGTGTTTGTAGGTACTTGTGGGTACTTGTGGGTACTTGTAGGTACTTGTAGGTACTTGTGGGTACTTGTAGGTACTTGTGGGTACTTGTAGGTACTTGTGGGTACTTGTAGGTACTTGTGGGTACTTGTAGGTACTTGTGGGTACTTGTGGGTACTTGTAGGTACTTGTGGGTACTTGTGGGTACTTTTGGGTACTTGTAGGTACTTTTGGGTACTTGTAGGTACTTGTGGGTACTTGTGGGTGCTTGAAGGTACTTTTAGGTACTTGTGGGTGCTTGTGGTTACTTGTGGTTACTTTCCACGGGTGCCTCTGGGTGCTTGCAGGTACTTGCCCCGGGTGCTTGCAGGTACTTGCCCCGGGTGCTCCTGGGTGCTTACCCCGGGTGCTTGTAGGTACTTGCCCCGGGTGCTTGTAGGTACTTGCTCCAGGTGATTGTAGCTACTTGCTCCGGGTGATTGTAGGTACTTGATCCGCGTGCTTGTAGGTACTTGACCCGGGTGCTTGTAGGTACTTGACCCGGGTGCTTGTTGGTACTTGCCCCGGGTGCTTGTAAGTACTTGCCCCGGGTACTTGTAGGTACTTTGCCTCCTCCATAGGATTAACATTACACTAAATTTTGGAAGCTCGTAACTCTGGTTTTATTAGAGATACAGGGATATCCTTTGATTATGTAATAGTCCTATTTTCCCCTTCCCTCCTTTGTTAACATTTGCTCCATGGAATACTCCATATACGGGAAAAACATGGAAAACTCAGGGAAGTATATGGGGAAAAGCCTGGAAATCTCAGGGAAATTTGTTCAGAGCTGTGCTAATTAATTAGTTAGCTAATTGAATTTCTAATTAATTAGCAAAATTTACTAATTGAAAATGGTAATTGAATTTTAATTACCTTATTGCTAATTGAGAAGTAATTCTAATTAATTAGTATGAATCGGAAAGGTAATTATCTAATTAAAATTTAATTAGATTTAGGATTAACTAATTAGCCAATTGAATTTTCAATTAATCTTTTACGCCAATTTGTTGTAAAAAAATCGAGGAATTAACTCTTGATTCATCTATTTGAATATGAAAAAGCCTTATTATATCGATGAGGAAACCTTAGCGCTACTCTAAATTTTTCAGCTCCTCAAACATGAGAAATTTCGTAGTTCGCAACTGCCCCATGTCGAAATTTCGACTGTTTTACCTACTCGAATTAATAGCAGTGCGCATGTATTTACTACTCAGGAGTCCATTATAGGAACTGTGGCAAGAAAATGAAGAAATGAGACAAATTTTAACATGACGGAAGGCTCGAGGCTTGTCTCATTTTTCGAGAATAATTCATGGCTTCCGTACCCGTTTTTCAATGGCATTAAAACATTAAACTTTGCATTACCAAAGTACTAAATCCATGGGCACTTTTAAACTTTCATGTTTACTTATGGTTTCTTTTTTACCTTAATTAGACAAGTAATTAATTAGAAATTAGTAATTCTAATTAATTAGTTTGATAAATTAACGCCTAATTTCTAATTGAATTGAATTAGTTTCTATGTCTAATTGCTAATTGGCTAATTAATTAGTTCATAAATATTTCCCTAATTGCTAATTCTAATTCAATTAGTTGTCAGCTAATTAGCACAGCTCTGAATTTGTTTTCGAAAAGTTGTATGAAGCTTGTTTTGGAACATATGTTATAAACTCATGGTTTTAGTTATATAAAGTTTTACCAAGAAGCGATATCTAGTTTACTAGAGAGAAGGTATTAGATGAATAAGTATTCGCGCCCCATAGTCCCAGTCCCACTTTCAAAATACAAGGGGGGACGTAAAAGGAGGCCGGGCTATTTCGCCTCTCGGCAGTCGGAAAATACGTAGTTTTCGTCATTCGCGTCGCGTTTACGTGAGTTTTCTGGTCCGTGACCAAATAAGCATTTTTTAAACTGGACATTAGGCCAGTGACTTTCCTGACTTGGAAAAAATAAACTGGTCCGTTACCATTGACCAGAGCACGTCGTCTGCTAAACTAAAGAAGTGGATAATTAAAATATGAGAATTTTAATGTGTGGAGTCTGATTACCCTTGAACTTTCTTAGTAGTCTCGTGGACCACTGACCCCCCTCCAATTTAATTTTTGAACTGGACCAGGGAATTTTTAAACTGGTCATTTGCCCTGTGTCACCGCCTTATTTCCCACGCTGGCGCGAGTTGTTTTGCGTTGTCGAGTGCGTGATGGAGTTGGCTATGCCTGGAGTCCCAACCTTGAAGGAGAGAGGAATGGAGTAGAAACCCCCACACCTATAGCGTTGCCTGTGTACCCCCACCTACGGCAACATAGTCCTCTCAGCATCCTCAGCGGTTAGGTAGGGTCGTACTGGACTAAATTGTAAAAGGCGCTCCCTCTATCTTCAAAATAGAAGCTAGTTCTCATACAAATAAAATGGCGCTCCGCGGCAGCACTTAGCAATCGCCTACCGAAGGGTAAGGGCGTGCGCGAGGTACATAGGGAGAGATACGGTGCCGCAGGTCGCCCATCATTATTTCCAATCCATCTCAACTTCGTTATCACTGTCCCAACCCCCGCGACTTCCAACCACTAGCATAGCCCACTCGATCACGCTCTCTTTTCCCCGGCTACATATTTTGAAGATGGCACTTTTTAGGCGTATTAACAATCTTGGATCATCTTGGTGAACTTTTAGGGTAGCCCTGACTATATTTTGTTTAAGGTTTTAAGCTTCATATCAAACAGACGTTAGTTTATGCTACAAAAAAAGTGTGAAATTGAAAATCTCGGATCGTCTTTATGAAGTTTTAAGGATATCCGAATTTCATATTGGGCTTATGACAATTTTGAGCTAAATGATAAACGGACATAATCAGCATTTTTAAAAATTTTGTAAAATTGTCAATTTGGTCCTATTTCTTGAATTTTTAGGGGGCGCCTCGCGTTTCAATGAATGATTGTAAAAAATTGTATTATGTTAATTACAATAAGAATACAAACTTTTATTGATTTACGTTTTTTTGAAGTATCATAATAAATAAATGTCTGATTGACCGAAAGTTATGGTCCCCTATATATATTTGTTTCAGCTTAGTGCAGATTTTGAAAATGTTAAACAGTTTCTTAACATTCTTAATTAAAATGAAGACTGAAGGAACAGATATTAATCAAAAATGTCTTGATTAGAATCAAGACCTAAAAAGTATCGATAAGACTGAGGTTATCACTTGTCTGAAGGATCAGATATTAGTTTTTCTTTTTAATTGAAACTTAAATGCATGCTTAAGAAAAAACAACGTTCCATTACCGTTTTCCGTTGAAATAAATTATTTTACTGGTAATCAATTTCAAAAATTTACTTATCTCGGCTTTTCGACCACAATTCCATTCCCCGAAAACATTTTATCATTACATTAATTACTTTTGGGAGATAACGTGTCAAAATAAACTATAAAACAATAAAAAACTGTAATAGCGGTCTGTTAAGCCATGACAACAACCTTTTAAAAGTTACAAGTAGTAGCGTCGCCAGGGTTTGAAATTTGGGGGGGGGGCTAAATCTGGGCAAACTATTTTAAAGTTATTATAAGAACTTAATATAAACAAGATGGCCCAAGGGCTGGGACTTAATAGTAGCCACATCGTTATCTATTTAATTAGCACATGAATAAAAAGAAAAAAATTCAAAGACCCTAAACAAAAAATCAGAAATGTCCGACCCCACAGTGGTAGCGTGTCTTACTGCTGCGCCTGGATTTTCACTCGTCTTAGGTTTATTTTTAGTTTTGGTTAGCTTTTAGTCCACACTATTGGGACTCCCTTCGAAAGAACATGAAACATTTTACTTGTTTCCATCTGTTTTTTTCTTCAAAATTTTACTGTTTGATATTGAAATTTTT
Source organism: Phalangium opilio (assembly GCA_019434445.1). Taxonomy (NCBI): domain Eukaryota; kingdom Metazoa; phylum Arthropoda; class Arachnida; order Opiliones; family Phalangiidae; genus Phalangium; species Phalangium opilio. The sequence goes on along the minus strand of JAEQBA010000230.1, from coordinate 1,321,942 downwards.
TTATATATTGCTACAGAATTTTAGGTTGCTAACAGCAATTTTTTGGTAGGGTTTACTGATTATTTTTGGGGGGGCTAAGTTTGGAATTTGGGGGGGCTATAGCCCCCCCCCAAAAAAAGGCCTAGCGACGCCACTGGTTACGAGGACTATATAACCCTTTCGAGACTAACAGGACCTGAGCAAACAATAGCTTAACCTGCTACTAGTACGAACAGATGTAAACTGGAGTTGAAATTTCATCATGTGCGACCTGTGGCCCAGAAACTCTCCCATAGTCCCAGTGTGTGTAGAACATAATTTTTTTCGCTGTTATCTGCCAAAATCAATCTTTCTAGGTAGTGCCGCCTCCTCACTTGAATATTTCATGATATATTAAGGTTTGAACGAACAAAATTCTAGATTACTATTTTCACTACCATGTCCCTCTGCTACCTTGAAGCAAAATTTCCTCTCTTTTTGCTGCTCATTACCGGTGCCATTCCCTTGACTTTCTGTTCGTTATAACTACTATCATGAGTTTATTAATTTCAAACCAAAATATAAAAAAATGGATTCATTTTCCTTTTGTGCTACTTAGAATATAACGTTGTGCCGCGCCTTATCAAATAGTCTCTAACCATTGTTAGAAACTAGAGAGAGAAATTGGGCAGTAACACTGATCATGCCCTGAACTATGAGAAAGAACAATACGACGGTTCACTAAAGTACACTTGATATTACATCATTTTGCAAAACCGCGAGTAAAAATGTTACTGTCCCTATTGAATTTGGCGCCATTGGTTTTAGAATAATTAAAATGTTCCACTGCCAAGCGTGCTGGTCACGAATGGAGATGTAACGTCTTTAGGAACCTTTTAAAACGCAAAAACCATACACGTACTCTCCCAAAAGTAATTAATGTAATGATAAAATGTTTTCGGGGAATGGAATTGTGGTCGAAAAGCCGAGATAAGTAAATTTTTGAAATTGATTACCAGTAAAATAATTTATTTCAACGGAAAACGGTAATGGAACGTTGTTTTTTCTTAAGCATGCATTTAAGTTTCAATTAAAAAGAAAAACTAATATCTGATCCTTCAGACAAGTGATAACCTCAGTCTTATCGATACTTTTTAGGTCTTGATTCTAATCAAGACATTTTTGATTAATAATATAATGACTTCAATTACCTTTAGTTTTACACCTGGATTGCTTTTTTCGACAAAATACCGATCTGACAGCAAAGTGTTTGTTAGCAAGAGTGTTACAGTAAATTTATAAACGAAATAAACATTCTAAAACGGTAAAATACTAAACAAGAGTCGACTGCTCAAAAACTTCCACAGAATGAAGCAAACTGAAATTGTCAACTTAACTTGTTATCAGGCACAAAGGTAGGCACTCCCTTGTTCTCATTCTGTTTGAATATCGAAGAAATGGGCATCAACGCGCTAACAGCTTAACCTGACGTCTAATTCAAAAGCTAGTTTTTGCCGTACTTCCTTTATTTAAAAAAATTAACATACTTAGACTTAATTGTTTTTGATCACACTTGCAAAAGGCACACCCTGAATACTTAATTGTTAATTTAAGAGTATTCCGAAAAGTAACTTCGCTGTAGTTTTTAAGTAAGAGGTAGGGAAAGATCACGAAGAACTCCATGTTAATCTCTATAGGAAGTTTAGTAAAAGCGTGTGAATTTTTCTTTAACTTTACGGAATGGTGTCAAGTCATATCTACAAAGGCCTACCGGCCTGTAGAATATCGCTGTTAATTTTAATAAGGGAATTTCAAATGTATAATTTCCCAACCTTAGACGTTACGTATACGTTCATAAAACAATGCACATTTTAGGATAAAATCCAAGAGTTCGTGATTTAACGAAATATTTCGTGATTTCGAGAAAGGTTTCGTGAATTCGCCAAAGCTTTCGTGAATTCTTATATTTCGCAATTTCACCAAACATTACAGAATTTACTCTTCGATTTCGTGATTTCTTCAAATATTTCGTAATTTCTTCAAATATTTCGCAATTTCGTGATTTCTTCAAATATTTCGCAATTTCGTGATTTCTTCAAAGATTTCGCAATTTCGTGATTTCTTCAAAGATTTCGCAATTTCGTGATTACTTCAAAGCTTTTGCGAGAATCGTGCTGTTTTTTATGTAAATGTCGAACCCCTCGGATATAATATATTGAGCAAATGCAATTTTGGTGAATAAACCAAGATCAGCAATTTTTCACAGTATTAATGTTTTATAATCATGTCTTTAAAACTGGAAATTTTAATATCGGTCACTTCAGCTAAATTGTTTACTGAACTAAATAAATCGGATTTAGTATAAACAAAAACTAACATTCGTGCTGGCAAACTAAGAATATGGTTGAAATATTACACACCAACTTGGTTGTTTATAGAGATTTGAATAATTCGTTAATTTTAATTTCAGCAAATGCTTATCACTAATAGCTAGGTAAATAAGATTATATGTAACCCTCTTCTCGCCTCGGAGAGGTAAATTTCGGCTTTCCAGCTTATTGTGAGTTCCTAATCAACAATTTGAAATAATCCTGACAGGCAGTGCATGTACACAAATGCCCAAAAAAAGTTAATTTTGACATTACTGTGTTTACATGGGTTCCATTATTAAACGAAAAGTAAAGTTTCCATAGAATATACATTACGTTTAAGTTCGTACTTTGACATTAGAGTTAAGTACCAATTTTTGCAGAAAGTTTGGCAACTCATTAAATTTTTCAAAGGCCGTCCTATTTTTCACAGACCTATTCCAAAAAGAGAGAATAATATATATATTGGAAAACAAATTGATGCACTATAGATCATAACAAATATACACACAGGCGATAACAATATCTATCGACCATGTTCATTTATTTAGAGAAATCTGTATTCAGAAAATTAAAGTACAAACTTTTAAAAGCAATTTGAATTTTTTGAGAGGTATAATTTGTTTCCAATATTCCGAAATTGCCTGTATATTTCAACCTAATTATCTATATTACCTTTATAAAAAGAATCGTTTTCACTATAAATATACTCTCATTTTCGAGCTTCACATTTCACTGTTGTACTTGGACGTCTAGAAATGGGTACAGTCTTCACATTATTGATTCAAGGAAAATAACTGAGTTTATACCCGTCAAAACATTTTACAATGACAGAGTTTTACAATTTAACATGTCTCATTTTAAAAGCAAGTATTTCATTATTTCAAAAAATTATTGTTTTAATTTAAATACTTAATCCAATGTATATATCATATTATATCAAAAGCTGCACAATGTTGAAATAAGGTAACCCTTCTCAGCTGCCGACAACTGTTAAATAACGCGAATATCTTTTCTACTTAGACCAATCCTCAAAAGAAATTTTTTGAGTAACTATCGAAGGTAGTTCGTGGTTCACCAAGTAGTTGGTATTTGAGCTAGCTACAACGCTTAAATCGTATAATATTTCTTCATTTTAGGCTTTTAGCTTCATAATTTAAAATCCCATAAAACTTTTAAATTCTTAAAAATAAGGATTTCTTATTTTATGGACCCTGTTTAGCTTAATGAATATGCACGCGTAATGAAGGTTGTAAACTGAACATTGGTCTGAACCTTAGGGAAAATTGATAAACTGTAACCTGGGAGCACAAATAGTAGGTTTCTTTTTCCTATTTGGAAAGTAGGTTCCTTAACGATGTTCTATGATATATTGTCCTACGGAACAAGTACCCTTTACAAGTCATGAATGCAGTAAGTGAGAAACTGAAAGGCTATGTTAATCTTTGCAAAACTCTAATCAAAACTTGTAAAAGGTCATGGAACATCTTCGACTCAAAATTGTTCAAAGAGCCCACTACACGTTGGTTTTTCACCATTTTTGAACACCTTTATATGATAAAGTCAATAAGAATTTTGTGAATGAATTATAAATTATATTGGTCAACATTCGCAATTGCCAAGTCTTAAGACTTACACTTTATGCCCTATAACATTTCAAGGTTAATTAAATAAAAAACCGCAAATGATTCATTTAATATGGGATCAGATCAGTTTGTTCTATCAAATATCGGAATATAAATGATCGCTATAATCCAATCGTACCATTAATTAATGTAGACATAGGACTTTTTAACGTTTAGTTTAGAAACTTTTCATATAATGGATGACCGATGACTTAAGTTCATTAGATTTAGTCAATCTAACGTATTGACGAATCTTCATTTATTTTTTTAGAAGCCTTCAGATCCCTAAAACATTGAACTACACTTGACTAAAGAGTCAGGGAAAGTACCGAGACTGGTTGCTATACTGAACGCGTCCATTAGAATAGACCCAACCAACAAATAAACAAGTTGTCTTTTGTCTCGGCTCCATCTAAGGGATAGGATCACGTGATTCACAAAATTGACTGTAGTACCATCTGTCGTAGAGCAACGAAAATAAGTCTCTTATTTTTCTGGTTGGATTACAGTCCGAATCTTGGGATAAAATAGGTTCCGCGCATGGTAAAATCGAGCCAATCAGGTTTTTCCTTTCTCGCCTCAAAACCCGAGAACGAAATCTAAGCCGTTAAAAAAATTCAAAAGATTTGTTGGTTGGGTCTATTAGTATTTAGCTCCTATGGAATTTCAAATTCTCTTTTTCCGGCATGAGCTCCGTCAGTGAATAGTGATGGTAGTGTGTGTGTGTGTTTTTTTTTGACGTGAAGAGGGACGTCTAAGACATTTTCAGCTATAGTATCATACATTTCGAATTTTTACACCTTTTTACACCAGGAAAACCCGTGGGAGGAACCATTCGACTCAACGGATAGGATGAATTATTTTGCATTTGAGAAACACGCAAAACTGGGGTAACATTTTTGGACTCTCATTGGGATTTTCAATTGGGCGAATTCTGTAACCTTTTTAGCGAGTTATCGTAACAACTATCGCTTCAAGGGTTTTATCTCAAGAGTCAAACAGCGACTTTATGACAGTGCGAGATATAAATTGACGAATTGTCTTAGGTGTGAAGAAACAAATAGCAACGGTGGTCTCCAGATTGTCAAATTCCAGTTTCATCTTAAGAAAGAGGTCAAGTTTGTCATTAAGTTAACACTCGGGTGACAAGACCATAATAATCGAACTTGACCAGCTCGTTTTTAATTAGCGAGGGAGGAATCGTGAGATCAAAGTTTTAACCTATTTAGATCTCGCGCTCTTGTAGATAGCTCGAGTTTGACACTAAACCATTAAGCGATTATTATCATTTGCGATAACTCGCTTAAAAAGATAGATAATTGCTCCAAATGTTTGATAATTTCAAATCAATTTTCAGATTCAATGGTATAATTTTCAAAAGCGAAAGTGGCAACCCCGATGATAACTTTTTACTATTGAAAAATGTAATAAAAATTTATGTTTGAAAGGTTAAATTGCGCAATTAATACCTATGATTTCAGCTAGCAGACATTGCATTATTTCCAATTTCACCAGACCTTTCATTGATGCGGAAATTGAATCTTACAATGACAGTTCCCTTTATGTTTTCGTACAATGCAATTTTTTCTCATTTAAACACAACGGCTCGTATTATGCCTCCAGGACCATTTGATGAAATTTTCAACCTTTCAAACGAGGTATATTTATTCACTTAAATTGTCAAACACCAGTTGACTGTATATGAGTTATTGAAATTTTCCGATGGTTTAAAATACATTTCGTTCAATGATGAGCTTTGAAAATTCATTAAAATAACTTGGAACTAATTTAAAAAGATATCAATACGTGTTTAGGTGTGGATATGCATTATTGCTGCAGCTGTTTTACTGGCTCTGGTAGGTATTATGGACGAGCAAATTAACGGTATTCCAAGGAATATCTCGAGAAACTTTGCTGAAAAGATGTTCCGCAACTATCAAATCCTCTTGGGTCAAAGTAAACGTTTAAATTCTACTCTCGTGCACTTAGTCCTTAGGCTTTAAACATCATCTTTGTGTATGATTAGTCTCCTCAGTTAGCAATAATTTCTACTGTTGCGTCTAATTGGAAGGTTTAGGTCCAGAAAAGCTTTTATACGTCGAAATGATTGGGGTCACTTTAGCAGAGTGCTAGGGACAATGACCTGAACAATGATGATCTTCTCTCATAGCTAGGTATTGGGACTTAGATAGGCGAGTAGGGGCTGGACATAGACGATTCCTCACAGTACTTGTGCTTTTTAAACCCAAGCGGCATAAGTGACCAATAAACTAAAAGAAGTTTATTTGAATGGCATAGACTCTACTTTACCAAACATCTGACCATATTGTTAGGCCTATGCGAAAAGTGATTTTCAAAAGGGTATGGAATATGAATCGAATAGTAAATCTTCAATTCCAAATCCAAACCGAGTCCTCGTTCAAACGAATAATACTCGTTTTCTTAAAGATGAATCGTTTTTTAAAAACAAAGCAGTAATGGTTTTTTCAAAATAAATACCCAAAAATTCGATTACTCGGTTTTTTCAGACGAATTTCTTTTCAAAACGACTACTCCGTATTGTCAGACGAATATGTGTTTCAAAAAAATTAATCATTTTTAAATATACGCAGAAGTGAGATGAGACTAGAAGTGAAGGGCTCTAGCATTGATAGTAGATCCTGGCACTAGTGAACAAATTTGAGGATTTTATGCCGCTTCCCACGTGCCTACACTACTGAGAAAAAATTGGTCGAGTTCCAAAAACATTTCCTACCCCCTTCCCCTCAACCTAAAGCCGCGGAACAAGGCTAGTTCGACGGAATCTAGTTCGGTCGTCTCCCACCGCGAGCGTCTCACGTTTTGGAGGGAAAATTCTGAAACCGCCACCAGAGGGCCAACCGTTGGTTTGTTATCAAGAATATTCACTTTCGACGAATGAAGAATTTGGTTAGCTCAGTACTTCTGGTCTCATCTCACTTCTGATATACCTTATAGTATAAAAATATTGTAGTTCTCCCGTAGAATGGAAGTTTTCCTTTTTCTCTGGTTCCCACGCTAAGACTGAGATTGGCGTGACTAGTTAACGTTGAAAGGCAAAAAAAAAACCCCCAAAAAAAGCTTCATATATGACATGTGACCATGCATGTACCTTCCCATTTGCAATCAAATACTGTTTTTTTTTCATTCGAATTTAATATTTGATTTCAACAGGTATAAATATACCATCACTACCGGCGGTTCGAATCAGCTTTGCTACGTGGCTACTGGAAATGCTGATTTTCATCAACATTTTCAGCGGAATTTTGAAAGCTAACTACACTGCTCTTCCCAAAAATAATATTAACAGCATAGAGGACATCGTTAAGACGCCTGACATGGACGTATTTATGCAAGAGACATACGAGAGGGAAATGTGTGAAACGGTAATACGCTGTGGGTCACGTTATTTCAGCGAAACTAATAAAATTTATTTTCTTAACATAAGAGAATTGAAGAATTTGTTGAACTCTGCGAACGAAGCCGAAAGACAAGGAGAAAGAAGTACACGCCTGAAACCCTTTGGAGTTCATTTGTAGCTGGAAAGTCGGTCACTGTTGGAGACTTTGCCAGTGGTATAATCTTGATGGAGTATTCTTTGAACTTCACCGATGAAGCAAATCAGAAAATACTAAAACATCTTGTGCATATTAGTAATAGAAGATATCTCACCAAACCCGCAGTGTACTACGTCTCCAAGAACATGAACAAGAGAGCTTTGCTACTCATAAATAAAAGGTTTGTCCCAAAGCCTTAGCATACGAAGGACCTATAACAAACAAGGTTAAAAGTAGTAATCCCTCACCTGATATAACAGTTGACGAATTGTTTTAATTTTAAAAGGAATATTGGAACAGAAAATATTCATGTCAAAAGCCTCAGTTATTAGGACATGGTTTCAAAAATCAGATGCTTAATTCAATTTTAATATATGGAAGTTATTAATGCATTATTTTTTTCCCGGATGAGTTTTTCTAAAAAGAACCACTTTTCAAAACTTTTTAAAATATCCAATATGAAACCTAAGTTCATGAGATATGTTCCATAAGTTTGCCATTGGTTACTGAGAAATGTCATGAAATAGCGTAGGTGAAACGTCGTATATTCTTGTAGAGCGACGCCTGGTGAGGCGCAGTAAAAGACTTAGTACAGACGAAATGCGAAGATGGACTGAAGAACTGCGTGTAGTCAATTCTGGCTTCGTTCTCAAAACTAGCTCTCAATAAGTCTCTAGCATTACGAAGTACAGGAAATGCCGTACTTATGAAACATACCATATAAAATTATGACAAAACATATGGAAATCTACTTATTCTGTTGTTTTCGATTTTATGATCAAGTTTTTTTTTATTGAAATCTTCGTTGCAGGTTAATGTCATTCTACGAAACCAATCAATTCGTAGCGTGGCATCGTCGCATGGAACGATTCTTAGGGATGACATTCGAGACCTTGCCCACGACGCCAACTGACACTAGCAGCCAACCTACGAGACTCAAAGACATGGCTCATATGTTCATGCTAGGGATTTGCCTTTTAGGTTTGGCTCTCATAATACTCATACTGGAGATTATGTTCTTTAAGTTCTCCTCAATACGCAATGGCCGGAAATTACGGCGTTAGGAAAACTGTTGTAAAGCACTACGCATTTTCATGAAAGGGCAAAAAAATGTTAATCTAAAGCAAAACACCCAAAAAAATGGAAATATTTAAGACTGAAAGACATGGTACATTTGTTCATGTTAGGTATTTGCCTTTTAGGTTTCGCTTTTATAATACCATGAGTGAATAATATGTTAGCTCCCTATAAGTTACTCAGGCTCCTTAAGCGTAATATATCCAGCGATTTCTTCTCATTTCGCCCGCGCGGGAAAAAAATCCGAATGTTGCGCTCTCTCTTGTCGAAAAAAAAATCCCGCTCGTACGGCTCCTCGACCTCGAGTCGTCGGCTGCTTTTTCACCAAGGGAGTGTTTTAGTCGTGAATGTTTATGTTTTAACAATTTAACATTAAATCACGGCGTTTGTGTCAGTACTGTCACAAAAAAATGCAGGAACACAATGTAATTTACCGATATTGATAAAGAATTCTAAAAACAAGAGTTGTTATTGTGACTTGAAACCAGAAAATTATACAACTGAGCTAAATCCAATCCACTGATCTCAAGGCTACTGAGCGAAATATTCGGCTGCTTAAATAGCTCCGGTATCATTGGCTAGCTTCCACTACACGCGCTTCCGGGGAAAAACCGGAAAGAAGAGTAAATAAGATTTTCGTTCCCGTGGCGGCCGCAGAGCGTCGCATATAATTGGGAAGCCGGCGGCGCGGGAGAAAACGCTGGAGTATAAAAATGAATTGCCTGAGTAACTTATAGGGAGCTAACATATTATTAACTCATGGTTTTAATTAATAATTCACCTTATTTGTATATTTATCGGAGTTTTTGATTCTTGTCGACACACTGGGTGTAATTTTCATCATATCCCGATCTAAATTTAATGAGCCATTGGAACTTAGCACCTTTGTCCAATCGCACATAGTTTAGCGAGATAAACAATGTTGCAACCTATGCGTTTACAGCAGCTGTTGATAGATTTGTTGGGCCTCACCCAGTTAGCCTCACGAGTAAAATCATACAGTGGTAACATTGAAGGTTGTTATGTGGTGGCGGAAGGTCGCAAGATTGAACAACAACACAAACCTAACATTCTTTGGTAGAGATTGGCCGATAGCCGTGTAAACCGATACCGAAATATCGGTTTAGCCAAATATTGGTACCATTAACAGTATCGGTGTCGGCCCATCTCTGTTCTTTAGGCAGGTTTTACTTTTTATTTATTGTAACGGCTGCGGAGCTTTTGTAATTGTAAAAATACTTTAAAAATAAAATAAAGATAAGTATTTCAAGTAGTAGTTCTTTTTCTAAAACATACCGTCACTATCCAATAGATCAACAAGCATGACTATTTCTAAAACTAACCATGTCTGTGAACCAAAAAGTTTGCAATATAAGCTTCATTTTAAGAAATGGTAGCGTAAGTCAAACTAGACGACACTGCAGGCTCTGGAACTGGGTTCCCGTCTCCCGAGAATCAAGAAAAAATACATAAGAAATCTAAGCCATGGTCCTAAAGAACATCCAACAACCAGTATCAAATAATATAATGACTTCAATTACCTTTAGTTTTATACCTGGATTGCTTTTTTCAACAAAATTTTGACCTGATAGCAAAGTGTTTGTTAGCAAGAGTGTTACAGTAAATTTATAAAACGAAATTAACATTCTAAGGCGGTAAAATACTTAACAAGAATCGACTTCTCAAAAACAAGTGAAACTTCCAGAGAATGAAGCAAACTGAAAATGTCAACTTAACTTGTCATCAGGCACAAAGCTAGGCCCTCCCTTGTTCTCATTCTGTTTGAAAATCGAAGAAATGGGTATCAACGCGCTAACAGCTCAACCTGACGTCTAATTCAAAAGCTAGTTTTTTCCGTACTTCCTTCATTAACTAAAATTAACATACTTAGACTTAATTGTTTTTGATGGCACTTGCAAAAGGTACACCCAGAATACTTAATTGTTAATTTAAGAGTATTCCGAAATGTAACTTCGCTGTTTTTAAGTAAGTAGGGAAAGATCACGAAAAACTCCATGTTAATCTCCATAGGAAGTTTAGTAAAAGCGTGTGAATTTTTCTTTAACATTACGGAAGAGTGTCAAGTCATATCTACAAGGGCCTACCGGCCTGTAGAATATCGCTGTTAATTTAATAAGGGAATTTCAAATGTATAATTGCCCAACCTTAGACGTTATGTATACGTTTATAAAACAATGAACATTTTAGCATAAAATCCAAGAGTCCGACATTCCCAAAAAAAGGAACGGGATTTCGTGATTTAACGAAATATTTCGTGATTTCGAGAAAGATTTCGTGAATTCGCCAAAGCTTTCGTGATTTCGTGAATTCGCCAAAGCTTTCGTGATTTCGTGAATTCCCCAAAGCTTTCGTGATTTCTTTTATTTCGCAATTTCACCAAACATCACATGAGTTATTTTTCGATTTCGCAATTTCTTCTTTGATTTCGTGATTTCTTCAAAGATTTTGCAATTTCGTGATTTCTTCAAAGATTTCGCGGGAATTGTGTGCGATTTAGTGTAAATGTCAAACCCCTCGGATATAGTATTTTGAGCATGTGAAATTTTGGTGAATAAACCAAGATCAGCAATTTTTCACAATATTAATGTTTTATAATCATGTCTTTAAAAGCGGAAATTTTAATATCGGTTACTTCAGCTAAATTGTTTACTGAACTAAATAAATCGGATTTAGTATAAACAAAAACTAACATTCGTGCTAGCAAACTAAGTATATATATGGTTGACATATTACACACCAATTTGGTTGCGAATAGAGATTTGAATAATTCATTAATTTTAATTTTTGCATTTGCTTCTTACTAGAGACGTGTAAGTTAATAGCTAGGTACAAAAGATTTTAGTTAATCCCTCACTCGCCTCGGAGAAGTAAATTTCGGTCTCCCAGCTTGTTGTGAGTTTCTAATCAACAATTTGAAATAATCCTGACAGGCATTGCATGGGCACAAAATACCCAAAAAAAATTAATTTTGACATTACTCTGTTTACATAGGTTCCATTATTAAACGAAAAGTAAAGTTTCCATCGAATATACATTACGTTTGAGTTCGTACTTTGACAATTAGAGTTAGGGTCAGCTGCCCTAATTTGGAACAGCTCTAATTTGGAACACTTTTCTTAAAATCGTCATAACTTAAGTTTGAGAGCTTCAAATTAATATTTTAAGGGCTCATTTTGAAGATTAAAACTCCCTCTATCCATAAAACACGGCCTCAAGACTCTATCATAAATTCCAGAGAAGATACAAGCATAATTAGACAACCTCATATTTTGCATAATTTATTTTTTCCAAAATGAAGGGAAAGTTCTTCCATGGGTCTCGGGAAATAAGCTTTCACGGCCAATGGGAGAAACATAGGCTTACGAAAACGATTCCATTGAAAACTTCGGATCTTTCTCTTCAAATTAAACACTTTAAACGCCAGGTTAGGCCCAAAAATTATTGAGAAAACTCGAATAGAAAATATGTCCTCATTTGCCTAAAATGGAACACCCCGAAACACGAAAATTTACTCTATCTTTTTACATCCATAACTAATGTTTTGCTCACTAAAGGACAACAAAAAAGACCTTAGAAGATGCGTTGATTCATTACCTGTTTAATAATTTTGGTCCCGTAAGCGTAGATTAAGATGCGGAAAAGATACGGGAATTATTAGCCCAGTGTCCAGATTTAGTCATAAACGCGATGCCAATTTTAGCTGATTTAGCATGTTTCGCCTAGTGATATTGGGTTTCAAACACCGTATCATGACTCATTTGATGTAAAATGTAGATTCGACACAATTACGCCACAAAAACATAACAGTGTTGGTTACTTTGATCTAACTTGGTAATTATTTCATTCGAAATACCGTTAGAGTGCATTTAATTTACAATGTTTAACCGTAGTGAACTGACAGCGCGCCAATTTTTGAAGCTTTAAGCAGATGACACTCAGTGCCCTTTAAAATATATGTACAGGTATAAAATGGAAAGCGTTGGTCGCTAGATGGTCGTAGCATCGCTAACAAATTATATTTGCTTATTATTAGTTGCAAAAACACGGATATTTTCGTATTCAAATTAGGGTGTTCCAAATTAGGACGGGGTGTTCCAATTTAGGACGGGGGCGTTCCAATTTAGGACGAACTGTTCCAAGTTAGGGCTGAAATCGATCTTTTTTAAAACCTATTTTGCAGGAAAAGTACGCGTCTTAGCAATCTGAAAATGGGTGCAATAGATCGGCAATAGTTCAAACTTATTGTATTGGTCTGCTTTTTAACTTCAGTAACTTATTTGGTATTGAAAAATCTGACTTTCCAAAAAGTTTGAGAAAGTGTTCCAAGATAGGGCTACTGACCATAAGTACCAATTTTTACAGAAAGTTTCGCAACGCATTAATGTTTTCACAGACCTTTTCCAAAAAGAGAGCATAATATATATTGGAAAACTGAAGTGATGAACTATAGATCATTACAAATATACACTATGGCGATAACGATTTCTATCGACCATGTTCATTTGTTTGAAGAAATTTATTTAGAGAAATCTGTATTCAGAAAATTAAAGTACAAACATTGAAAAGCAATTTGAGTTTTTTGAAAGGTATAATTTGTTTCCAATATTCCGAAATTGCCTGTACTTTTAACCTAATTATCTATATTAGCTTTGAAACAGGAAGCGTTTTCACTATATATATATGCTCATTTTCGAGCTTCATATTTCACTGTCGTACTTGGACGTTTAGAAATGGGGACAGTCTTCACATTATTGATTCAAGGAAAATAACTGAGTTTATACCCGTCAAAACATTTTACAATGACAGAGTTTTACAATTTAACATGTCTCATTTTAAAAGCAACTTCAAAAAATTATTGTTTTAATTTAAATACTTAATCCAATGTGTATAACATATTATATCAAAAGCTGCAGAGTGTTAAAATAGTGTAACCCTTCTCTCTGCATTCGATAGTTTTCAGCTGCCAACAACTGTTAAATAACGCGAATATCTTGACTACTTAGATCAATCACCAATAGAAACATTTTTGAGTAACTATCGAAGGTAGTTCGTGGTTCGCCAAGTGGTTGCTATTTAAGCTAGTTACAACGCTTAAATCCTCTAATATTTCTTTATGTTAGGCTTTTAGCTTTAAAATTAAAAGTCCCATAAAACCTTTAAAAACTTAAAAATTAAGGATTTCTGATTTTATGAACCCTTTTTAGCTAGATGAATATGTACCCGTAATGAAGGTTGTAAACCGAACCATTTGTAAAATTGGTACACTGACACCTTTTCAACACGGATAGTTGGTTAAGACTAACATTAAGGCGTTCGTGTTATGACCTGTAACACTTGAAGATTAATTAAATGAATAACCGCAAATACTTCAGGGAAAGTACCGAGACTGGTTGCTATAGTGAATGCGTCCTTTAAAATTAGTATTTAGCTCCCATGGAATTTGAAATTCTCTTTGTCCGGCATGAACTCCGCAGGTTAACATGCTCAGTAACCGGCGATAGTAGTGTATGGTTTTTTTTCGTAAAGAGGAACGTCTAAGACAGTTTCAGCTTTAATCTAATATATTTTGAATTTCTTTTTTACATTTTTTAAACCAAAAAAACCCGTGGGAGGAACCATTCGACTCAACGGATAGGCTGAATTATTTTGCATTTGAGAAACACGAAAAACTTGGGTAACATTTTTAGACTTTCATAGCAATTTTCTTTGGGGCCAATTCTGCAACCTTTTTAGCGAAATATCGTTAAGTGACAACTATTGCCTGAACAGTTTGTGTCAAAAGTCATCAAGCCATAATATGATAGCACGAGATCTAAATTAACGACTTGTCTTAGTTGTCATGAGAACATCAACAAAAGCCCCTCGTACTAATAAAAAACCAGATTGTCAAAATCTAGTTTTATAGCTTGTAATTTTTACTAGAGTCATATTGTATGAAAGGGATTAAACTGGTCATTAAGTTAACAATCGCGTGACAATCGATCGAATTTGCCCAACTTGTTTTTATTAGCGCGGGCGGAATCGTGAGAAATCCGCCGCTTTACGATCAAAGTTTAGACCTATTTAGATCTCGAGCTCTCATAAATCGCTCGAGGTCGACACTAATGCTTTTAGCGATTATCATCGCTTGCGATAACTCGCTAAAAAAGTTAAAGAATTGCCCCAAAATGTTTTATAATTTCAAATCAATTTGCAGATTCAAAGGTTTTGTGTTGGAACCAAAAAGTTACAACCCCAATGATTACTTTCTACTTTTGAAAAATGTAATAAAATTTACATTTTAAAAGTTTACTTCAAGCAATTAACACCTTTGATTTCAGTTCGCGGACATTGCATTATTTCCCATGTCACCAGACCCTTCACTGATGCGGAAATATAATATTACAATGACAGTTCCCTTTATGTTTTCGTACAACGCAATTTTTTCTCATTTAAACACAACGGCTCATATTATGCCTCCAGGACCATTTGATGAAATTTTCAACCTTTCAAAAGAGGTAGATTAAACCACTTAAATTAAACCAGTTGATTTAAAATACATTTCGTTCAATGATAAGCCTCAAACATTGAAACTGATTTAAACAATATCAATACGTGTTTAGGTGTGGATATGCATTATTGCTGCAGCCCTTTTACTCGCTCTGGTAGGAATTATGGACGAACACATTAACGGCATTCCAAGGAATATCTCGAGAAACTTTGCTGAAAAGTTGTTCCGCAACTATCAAATCCTCTTGGGTCAAAGTAAACTTTTAAATTTTACTCTTATGCAATTTATAAGTCCCTAGGTTTTATTACATTATCTTTGTGCGCGATTTCGCTCCTGAATAAGAAATAATTTCTACTGTTGCGTCTAATTAATCAGTTTAGGTCGGGAAAAATTTATTCCTCAAGTCATAGTTAGTAACGGGACTTATTGCTTTACTGCGAAATGCTTGGGGTCGCTGAAGCAAAGTGCTAGTGAAAATGATTGAACAATGTTGATATTCTCTAATATTCATTAATTGGGACTTAGACAATCGCGTTGAGGCGATTCCTCTAAATGCTTGTGCTTTTTATAACCAAGCGACATAAGTGGCAATTAAGCTAAAAGAAGTTGTTTTGACATCTGATCACAACGTTAGGCCTGTACGAATAGTGTTTTTTCAAAACGAATCGAATAGAAAATCTACTTTTCAAAAAAACTGAATTGTGTAGTCGAAAATTCGATTACTCGGTTTTACCAGACGAAAATTTGTTTCCCAACGATTACTCGGTTTTATCATGAGTTAATAATATGTTAGCTCCCTATAAGTTACTCAGGCAATTCATTTTTATACTCCAGCGTTTTCTCCCGCGCCGCCGGCTTCCCAATTATATGCGACGCTCTGCGGCCGCCACGTGAACGAAAATCTTATTTACTCTTCTTTCCGGATTTCCCCGGAAGCGGGTGTAGTGGAAGCTAGCCAATGATACCGGAGCTATTTAAGCAGCCGAATATTTCGCTCAGTAGCCTCGGTTAAGAAAACAGTTAAGAGATCAGTGGATTGGATTTAGCTCAGTTGTATAATTTTCTGGTTTCAAGTCACAATAACAACTCTTATCCATAGCATTCTTTATCAATATAGGCAAATTAATTACATTGAGTTCCTGCATTTTTTTTGTATCATCACTGACACAAACTCCATGATTTAACGTTAAAACATAAAAATTCACGACTAAAGCACTCATGTGGTGAAAATGCAGCCGTACGAGCGGGATTTTTTTTTCGACAAGAGAGAACGCAACATTCGGATTTTTTTCCCGCGCGGGCGAAATGAGAAGAAATCGCTGGATACATTACGCCTATGGAGCCTGAGTAACTTATAGGGAGCTAACATATTATTAACTCATGGTTTTATCAGAAGAAATTTTTTTTCAAAATGACTACTCCGCATTATCAGGCGAATATTCGTTTCAATACAAATAATCAATTCTAAATCCTCGTAGTAGTCTAAAAATGTTGTAGTTCGCATAGAAGGGAATTTTTCCTTTTTCTCTGGTTCCCACGGTAAGAGTGAGAATGGCGTGAGAGATAAACTAAATCGCATTGAAAATCCAAAAAAAAACCCGCTTCATATGTGTCATGTGGCCATGTATCTTTTCATTTTCACTCCAAATCTCGATTTTTATTCGACTTTTACCCTTGGACTTGAATAATTGGTTTAGGAAACTGTATTCGAATAAATGTCAAATACTCGATTCGAGTTAAACGAATACTTTTCCAAAATTCGAGCATATGCACAGCCCTACATATAGTGAGCTTGCACAAGCTGTAGAAAATAGTTCTTTTAAAATGTTTCTAAAATTTCACTTAAACAGGTATAAATATACCTTCACTACCGGCGGTTCGAATCAGCTTTGCTACGTGGCTACTTCAATTGCTGATTTTCATCAACATCTTCAGCGGAATTATGAAAGCAAATTACACTGCTCATCCCAAATATAAAATTAACAGCATAGAAGACATCCTTAAGAAGCCTGAAATGGACGTTTATATCCATGAGACATACGAGAGGGAAATGTGTGAAACTGTAATATAGTCTGTGCGTCACGTTATTTCATCGAAACTGTAATATAATTTATTTTCTTAACATAAGGAAATTGAAGAATTTGTTGGACTCTGCGAACGAAGCCGAAAGACAAGGAGAAAGAAGTACCCGGACGCAACGATTTGGAATTTGTTTGTAGCTGGAAAGTCGGTCAATGTTGGAGACTTTGCCAGATATATTATGTTGATGGAGTATTTTCTGAATTCTATCAACAACAAGACAGAGAAGGCAAAACTAAAACATCTTATGCATATTAGTAATAAAAGATACCTGACCAAACCCGCAGTATACTACGTCTCCAAGAACATGAACAAGAGCGCTTTGCTACTGATAAATGAAAGGTTTGTCCCAAACTCCAGGAACCCTTTCAAATTAGAACATGAAGGACCTATAATAATAATAATTTCTTCTTTGATATAAAAGTTAACGAATTAGTTTATTTTTAAATGGAATATCGGATCAGAAAAGATTCATGCCAAAAGCCCAAGTTTCAAGAACATTGTTTTAAAAATCAGATGCATATATTCTTTTTAATATAAGGAGGTTATTAATGTATTAGCTTTTCTCCTGGAAGAGCTTGTATAAAAAGTAGAGATGGCCGATACCAGGCTTAACCCGATACCAATCGATATCGATATTACTCACTATAATCCGAAAACCCGATACTTCAACCGATACCGATATTGTTAGTAATACGGTGCCATTTACATAAGAATTGAAAATACTAGGAAATAGTAATTTCATGAATTATACTACTAAGTACAATGTTTAGAGGTACTTTTGACATCAATACATTACTAAAAATGTCATGTAGCGCCATACAAAGCATTTTAAACGAGGATCGGTTTAGTATCATATTAAGACAACCGATCCGATACTGTGGGGAAACCCTGAGTATCGGTGCCGATATCGATTTGGTATCGGTACCGGTTCATCCCTGGTAAAAAGTACCAGTTTTCAAAATTTTACATAATCCACTTATCCTGTTGTTTCCTATTTTGTTTTTAATTTTTTTATGAAAATCTTCGTTGCAGGTTAATGTCGTTCTACGAAACCAATCAATTCGTGGTCTGGCACCGTCGCATGCAAAGAGTCTTAGGGATTACACTAGAGCCTTTGCCCACGACGCCAACTGACACTAGCAGCCAACCTACGAGATTCAAAGACATGGCTCATATGTTCATGCTAGGAATTTGCCTTTTAGGTTTGGCTCTCATAATACTCATACTGGAGATTATGTTCTTTAAGTTCTCCTCAATATGCAATGGCCGGAAATTACGGCGTAAGAAAAATTATCGTAAAGCACTACGCATTACCCTCAAAGGGCAAAAAACTGTGATGCAAAAGCAAAACACCCAAAAATACTAGAAATGGGTGGCGTAGCGACTAGGACTTTCGCCTCGCAGCCAAAGGATTCCGGGTTCGATCCCGAACTGTGGCACCGGGTGAAAATCCGGGAACAAATCCTTCTGCGTAGAGTTTGCAAGTTCTCTCCCCGCTAGTTAAAGGAGTTTTCCTCCGCGGTGTAACCCGGTTTCTGCTTTCCATCAAAACTTGCAGAGGTTAACGGTAATAGTTAGTATAGGGCGCTGTAGGTTAGTTGTGGCATAGAGGCTAGCCACCACCCCTCAATACATTGTAAAGGGACCCACCTGTAAACAAGCCACAGGCTAAGTGTGGAAATCCCTTCATAGACAAAGCTTAGATTATTATTTTTTAATGTCACTCTACTTGTATGCCTGATAACTGAACTTAATTATTAATCGTCACTTATCCGTTCTTATTGTGTTCAAGAAGTATACTAATTTCAATAAACAAAGCAATTAAAAGTGCTATACATATTAAGCCCTTGAGGCAGATATACTTTGAAGTAATAGGTAATGTTATTTTGGAAGTTACAAACGATTGTTTTGGCGAAATATTAAGTAACTTATTTATGCTGTAACCATCAAATTAACCGTTTCAAACATCTATTGATGCATTCCATGAACACTAAATACCAAAAACTGTTAATTTTCATGTAGAAAACTGTTAATTTTCATGTAGATTTCTTGTAATGAATAAAAGTTCTTACCTACGGAAATTCGTAGAGGCTGTTCATCGTAGATTTGTTTCCTATGTACATACATTCTTCTTGCGGAACCTAGAATACGACTACCTTTTTTTGTTAAATCATTTGGGTCTTTCGACCATAGACTATCACTTGGCAATGATAGATATTAAATTCCTCCATAAATTGATTCATAATCGCATTACGTTAAGTGAGCTACTTGTTAAACTAAACTTTTTGGTTCCCCTTAGTCTTCGTAAAAACGTAACTTTTCTTGTGCCGTGTAAAGATCTGAATCCAATTTATCGCATGTAAAAAAATTATAACAACTACTCTCACCAATTCGATATCTTTTCAATTAAACTCAGACAAATTTGTTAGAAAATATAGTTTTTGTAAATATCATGGATGTACATACTTTTGTATTTATGACTCTCATGTGTATATTCTCGTGAACTACTAGTTTAGTTTTTTATATACACAATAAAAATGCATTTCATTTCATTTCATTTCGGAACTAATGGAACAACAATGAGTTCGTAAATGCAAATTAAAATTTGACAATTTAAGTTGAAGTACCTAGATTTAGAGAAAATTTGGCAAACCACTAGTTTTCTTAAATGATCATTCAAATTCTAATATCCCTTTTTCAAACAAAACATTAAAATGTAGGAAAGGCCGCAATATTGATGCATAGCACATTAGAGGAAATATACATTAAATGCGATAACGAGATTTATCGACAAATTTCATTTGTTTGGAGAAATTTTCATTTAAAAAGGATTTAAAACCAATCATTGAGAAGCTATTAAAATTTTATACAAAGTTATAGTTGGTTTATAATATTTGGAAATGGACTTTTTTTAACCTAATTACTTATTTATTTGTATTAACCTAACCAGTTTCAATGTTTTTACTATATATACATTGTAGCTCATATATATATGTAATAAAACTGTTCAATTTTGTTAATTTCGGCCAAATGTCAAGGTGTAATAAAATGTTATTGTAAAGCAACACATCCAAATGTCAAGGTGTAATGAAATATTATTTTTAAGCAACACACCTAAAAGTGAAGGTGTATTAAAGTGTTTTTGTAAAGAGACAAATCAAAAGTCAAGACTGTAATTAATGAATAAACTCTTAGCTTAACCGTTGTCATTTTACGAAAAAATTTATCAGTTTTAATAAAATCCAATAAGCAAAAGATTAAGAGTTACATTGTTATTCACCACTTCAGGCACAAGAACTGTGAAGTTAAATGTAAAGCCTGCAGCAGATATTTTGTACTATGCTGTTTTCGAGCGACCATTTTCCGAAATACCGTGAGTGGGGATATGATATCCTTTTGAAGACTAGCATTTGTAGCTCTATGTTTCGAATTGAAGTTCACAGATATTCACCTTCTTTAGAGATAATTTACCGGTCTAGTTCATATCACCTGTTTTCATATGTATTACGTGAAATGTCTGTTTATTGGAAGCCTCGTAATAGAAAATAGCGTAAGTGTAATAAACCCCAAACAAAACTTGGCTGCCGTTTCCAATGTTTTGATTGAGAAAATGATTCGTTAGTACCGAGTAAGATGTATAATGATGCCCTCATTTAAGCAGTTATCTTATGAGCGGATCCCACAATAACGTTCCTCATAGCCGCGTTTTTCCAAATAGTGGTTTCCCGAAATCGCAATTTACCCGGTACGGCAGTTCCATATACAGCGGTTCTCGTATACGGCAGTTCCCTATACAGCAGTTCTCCTATATAGCAGTTCCCTGTACAGCAGTTCTCCTATATAGCAGTTCCCTGTACAGCAGTTCTCGTATACAGCAGTTCCCAAAAAACCAGTACAACCGAGAAGTGAAAAACGATAAGCGTTTATGAGGGTGTAGGTTGGGTTACTTTTGGTTATTTAAAAACAGTAGTGTTAGAGTTAGTATGGGTTTTGTTATTCCAGACCGAATAGTATTAGGTAACGTTGAAGTATGATGATCTTGTTGTACTTAATAAGTATTGTAAACTGTAGGGTTAAGAATTGTTCAAAACTCAAGCTATAAAGTGCTATTTCCCAAAACAAAAGCAGCTATTTGTAAAACAGCGGTCGCTTTTTCCTAAATAACAGTTTTGAACAACGCCACTGTTTTCATTGAATGGCGGTTGATAATTCGGCAAATGATCATACAAGGTACACCCGATGTATACGACGTGAAATCTTGGTTTCGCTGTACTTTCTCTTGTCGATAAATCGGCGCTTAACTTAACCTCGAAAAAAAAATCGAATTTTTGGACACAGATTCTGGTGATAATAGATTTTGTAATTTCAACCTCGAAAATAACATTTATTCAAACTCTAGGCTTCCCCTAGTCTAGTATATCGTCCAACGACAAAGAATTTTTTTCGTTCGCTAAAATCAACTTGAATAACCCTTGACCTGTGCTCTTAATACTTTTTCACTTCCTTTTAGTTCGATTTTCCTTTCACTGTAATCATATTGAAGTGTAGAGTACTTGATCAGGGTGGGAATAAAACTTGACATTGGGCCAGCAACCCCCCTGGCCTGGAATAAATAAACTGGTCCATGACCATTGACCAGGGCACGTCGTCTGCTAAACTAAAGAATTGGATAATTAAAATAGTTGAGATAATGCCTGGACTCTGGTTACCCTTGAATTTTCTTAGTGGTCCCGTGGCCCACTGACGCCCCTCCGGTTAAATTTTTAAACTGGTCCAGGCAATTTTCAAACTGGTCATTTGCCCTGTGCGACCATCTTATTTCCCACACTGTACTTGATTATATGGCGGTTCTTTTTAAACAAAGAATACATTAAATATTGTGAGCTTCTAAGTAGGCCTAACAGTTTAAAAAACTAGAGAGATATTGCATGCACGTTAAAAACTAAAAACTTTAGTCCTAATTTACGTGATTTCTAGTATAGAACGAATTTTTTCCCATAAAATAAGTACTCCATTAGGGTCCCTAAATGCACTTAGTGGTTTTAACAGCTTAAGTTGAAGAACCAATGTTGACTCAAAGTTTCGCAACTCATTTTATTTTTAAATGACCATCCTAATTTCGAAACACATTTTGGAGAAACAAATTACATTAAAATGTAGAAAACCGTAATAATGACGTGCATCGTAGATCCTTCAAATATCACGACAAATATAAATCAAATGCGATAACGAGATTTATCGACCAAATTGTATTTAGAAGTTTCTATCCAAAAAGGATTAAAAACAAATCACCGAAAAGCTATTTGCATTTTTCCAAAGATATAACTGGTTTCCAATATTCCCAAATTGCCTGTTTTTGAACATGACAATGACATATATATTTGTACTAGCCTCAAATTATAACAGTTTTTACTATATATATATTCTCTTTCACGGAAGAATATGTTCATTATCGTTTTAGGCGGGGTAAAGTTCCGGAAATTTGTCCTGTCAATGGCTGAAGAAATATATGATTGAGTTAATACTGACTATTAAAACCATTCCACGATGAAGAATTTTTACAATATAACGTGTCTCACTTTAAATGCAAGTATTTTGTAATTTTAGGAATTATGTTTCTAAATTAACTATCCGACAACCGTTAATAACACGGCTATTCTGATTACTTTACCGAAATCAGAATTGAATCCAGATTAAACTGATGGAACCTTCAGTAAACACCCATCGAAGTAGTTCTCTGTTAAGATAGTAGTTACTTTCTTAGCTAGTTACTCTGCTTAAATCTCTTTATTTTAAAAGTTTATAATAAAAATATTCTACAATAAGGATTATTCTACAGGGCCGGTAGGCCCTTGTAGATATGACTTGATACCGTTTTGTAACGTAAAAGTAATATTCACCCGCTTTTGCTAATTTCCTATGGAGATTAACATGGGTTTTTCGTGATGTTTCCCCACCGATAACTTAAAAACTACAGCGAAGATACTTTTCGGAATTATCTTAAATTAACAATTAAGTATTCAGGGTGTGCTATCAGCCAGTTTGATCCAAACAATTAAGTCTAAGTATGTTAATTTTAGTTAATTACAGAAGTACGGCTTTGACCATCGTGATTGGACATAATAATTAGCTAGATCTCTGGGAAAACTCAGCGTTATTACGTATCTGTAGTGTGGTGGTTATCACGTCCGCTTCAGACGTGGAAGGTCCCAGGTTCGAGCCCTGGTAGATACATGTATTGACCATCGTGATTGGACATAATAATTAGCTAGATCTCTTGGAAAACTCAGTGTTATTACGTATCTGTAGTGTGGTGGTTATCACGTCCGCTTCAGACGCGGAAGGTCCCAGGTTCGAGCCCTGGTAGATACATGTATTGACCATCGTGATTGGACATAATAATTAGCTAGATCTCTTGGAAAACTCAGTGTTATTACGTATCTGTAGTGTGGTGGTTATCACGTCCGCTTCAGACGCGGAAGGTCCCAGGTTCGAGCCCTGGTTGATACATGTATTGACCATTGTGATTGGACATAATAATTAGCTAGATCTCTTGGAAAACTCAGTGTTATTACGTATCTGTAGTGTGGTGGTTATCACGTCCGCTTCAGACGCGGAAGGTCCCAGGTTCGAGCCCTGGTTGATACATGTATTGACCATTGTGATTGGACATAATAATTAGCTAGATCTCTTGGAAAACTCAGTGTTATTACGTATCTGTAGTGTGGTGGTTATCACGTCCGCTTCACTCGCGGAAGGTCCCAGGTTCAAGCCCTGGTAGATACATGTTTTGACCATCGTGATTGGGCGCTTGAATTAGCTAGATCTCTTGGATAACTCAGTATTACCACGGTGTAGTGGTTATCACGTCCGCTTCAAACACGGAAAGTTCCAGGTTCGAGCCCAGGTAGATACATGTTTTAAGCATCGTGATTGGGCATAATAATTAGTTAGATCTCTTGGAAAACTTAGACTTACCACGTGTCTGTGGTGTAGTGGTTATAATAAATATTTAACAATTATTTCACTTCACTTGGTTTAATAATGTGACATAGGTAGCATACTTTTTCCCTACTTTTAAAACCATTAAACTAAGTAATATTAGAAGTTCAACAGATTGTCAAAAAAAAAGATGATAAAAGCCACTGTAAATGGTGCTTAAATGCCTAATATTTCCTTAATAGTTAATACTTCAAAATAATTTTAGTAAAAGGCGTGAATTGATCATAGAAATGGGGTTAAAGTACACCCTAAATGATGCCTTTTTTGGCACTGGAAAAAACAGCATATATTGTGTTTGAATGCACCATTATATTTTAGAGTGCAAATGTATGACGGTAAAGCAAACATAATTATTCAAAATTTCATTACATTAAAACTGAAGTGACAGATATTATATAAAAACGTCTTGGTTTGGACCAAGGCCGAAAAAACAAACGATATGTGTGAGGTTTATCAAGTGACTGAAGTTTCAGATATTGAAATTTTTTTCTAGTTATTTTTATCCACTCAATCCTTAATAAATATTTAATTCAATCAACTGATTTTACTGTTAATCGATCTAGTCCCTCTAAATTAATTGAAAAAATTACATATCTACGCTTTTTCAAGAACAATTAATTTCATGATAAAATGTTTTCGGAAAATGTAATTAATCTTGAAAAAGCGTAGATATGTAAATTTTTCAATTAATTTAGAGGGACTAGATCGATTAACAGCAAAATCAGTTGATTGAATTAAATATTGATTAAGGATTGAGTGGATAAAAATAACTAGAAAAAAATTTCAATATCTGAAACTTCAGTCAATTGATAAACCTCACACATATCGTTTGTTTTTTCGGCCTTGGTCCAAACCAAGACGTTTTAATATAATTCTAGGAGAGCGGTCGCTCTCTTAGATAAGACCTGATACTCCCTCTAATGCTAAAGGAGGGTTTTTTGATTGACCGTAACTTTTTTCGTATTGTGTTTGCAGCTTTGAAATTTTGCCAGTGAACTAAAATTCGGGCCCTAATTTTGTGGTTAAAATTTCAAAGAGATCCAACTAATAGTTAATTCTATAAAGAAAAAAGTTGTTAAGGGTGGTTTTAGAATCCATAAAATTAATCAGACATTTGGTGAAAGATACTATATTGTTCCATAGAGATAACATGGGATTTTATTGAAAAATGACCTTAATTGGGATCGTGTATAAAGAAAACTATTCATTCGTTACGTTTGGGAACCATCTTAAATTAAAGATAACAGTCCATAGATGTGCCTTCCCTTAGTTTAATAAGATAAATTAAGTTTAAGTATTGATTTTTATCATTATTAACACATACTTTGACTTACGTTGTTTTGGGTATTGGAATTACGGCGTTTTACCACTGTTAGAGACAAGCATTTTAGCCCTCATTTTTTATATTGGACTTACGGCGTTTGTGTCGTGATTCACGCCGTTAGCGGGATATTAAGCAAGAAAAACATGGCGTTTGAGCTGTCGGTTAAAATTAAAATTTTGGATTTGGAATTAAACTGGAGGCTAATTACGTATGATTTTTATTGTTTTCACAACAAAAAACGTCAATGAAATTTACTAAAATTAATTTTAAATTTAAAAGCAGACAGAATATTTTATTATTAACGAATTTCGCTAAGCTAATTTCGTTAAGCCTCGGTCAAGGTAGCGTTGCCGTTATGTTGTCTGTTGATGTTATAGGAATAGGCAACATTAACTTCGGTTGAGATAAAAGCTAGACAATACGAATACTGTTGGTATGTTCAAATTAATTATTAATCTTACTGGTAGATCAATTAATTACTACATTATTATCTGTGACAGCTAGGACACATCAATCAGCTGTAGTGGTAAATTTTACACCTTGATGATGAACCCTCCGCTGGCTGAATGCTAGCGACAACTTTTCAAGGGAAATAATGACAAACAGAACTGTATATAGTCTTTCATTTAATAACATTCTATATTTGCATTATTTAAATTTAAATTTTGTATTAAACGTGCAAAAGATTGCTGTTCATTGGTTCTCTAACATGTTTTCTTAATTTTCGACATACTAACGTAGCTTTTGTATTTTGAGGGCGCGTTTTTTTTTAAAGGCGTTTATAACACGATGTATAGTTAAAATTATATTTATTTTGGTTTATGTTTAATGTGTAACACACTGTTCAGTGTTACAGTAGTTCTGCAACTAAGCCTTCAAAGTTTCTGAAATTATTGTAGGTAAATATCAAAGAAACGAAAGTGTTCATTTTCAAAAATTGTTTCAAACTAACACTCACAGGTCTTGGTTCTGGTTTTAAGGGGATCCATTCTCAGGCTCTTTATTTCATAACGTTTTTTGTTTGGTTAATTAACATAAATTTTTGGTTAAATATGTAATACACTAGTTTTTGGTAAGTTTCAGAAATTAACGGAGCCGAATGACAAAGAGATGGATTTAATAGCTTTCATTTCAACATAATTAAAACCATATAGATTTATTCATTTAATAACTTTTTTCGATTGAAATTAGGCCTAAAAAGTCAGGGAAAAGTCTGGGATATTGAAAATGGGCCAAAAAAGTCAGGGAAAAGTCTGGGAAATTGAAAATGGGCCTAAAAAGTCTGGGACAAGTTTGGAAAATTGAAAATGGGCCTCAAAAGTCAGGGAAAAGTCTGGGATATTGAAAATGGGCCAAAAAAGTCAGGGAAAAGTCTGGGAAATTGAAAATGGGCCTAAAAAGTCTGGGACAAGTTTGGAAAATTGAAAATGGGCCTCAAAAGTCAGGGACAAGTCTGGGAAATTGAAAATGAGCCTGAAAAGTCAGGGAAAAGTCTGGAAAATTGAAAATGGGCCTGAAAAGTCAGGGAAAAGTCTGGAAAATTGAAAATGGGCCTAAAACGTCTGGGACAAGTTTGGAAAATTGAAAATGGGCCTCAAAAGTCAGGGACAAGTCTGGGAAATTGAAAATGGGCCTGAAAAGTCTGGGACAAGTCTGGGAAATTGAAAATGGGCCTGAAAAGTCTGGGACAAGTCTGGAAAATTGAAAATGGGCCTAAGACGTCTGGGACAAGTTTGGAAAATTGAAAATGGGCCTCAAAAGTCAGGGACAAGTCTGGGAAATTGAAAATGTGCCTGAAAAGTCTGGGACAAGTCTGGGAAATTGAAAATGTGCCTGAAAAGTCTGGGACAAGTCTGGAAAATTGAAAATGGGCCTAAAACGTCTGGGACAAGTTTGGAAAATTGAAAATGGGCCTGAAAAGTCTGGGACAAGTTTGGAAAATTGAAAATGGTCCTAAAAAGTCTGGGAAATTGAAAATGGGCCTAAAAAGTCTGGGACAAGTTTGGAAAATTGAAAATGGGCCTCAAAAGTCAGGGACAAGTCTGGGAAATTGAAAATGAGCCTGAAAAGTCAGGGAAAAGTCTGGAAAATTGAAAATGGGCCTGAAAAGTCAGGGAAAAGTCTGGAAAATTGAAAATGGGCCTAAAACGTCTGGGACAAGTTTGGAAAATTGAAAATGGGCCTCAAAAGTCAGGGACAAGTCTGGGAAATTGAAAATGGGCCTGAAAAGTCTGGGACAAGTCTGGGAAATTGAAAATGGGCCTGAAAAGTCTGGGACAAGTCTGGAAAATTGAAAATGGGCCTAAGACGTCTGGGACAAGTTTGGAAAATTGAAAATGGGCCTCAAAAGTCAGGGACAAGTCTGGGAAATTGAAAATGTGCCTGAAAAGTCTGGGACAAGTCTGGGAAATTGAAAATGTGCCTGAAAAGTCTGGGACAAGTCTGGAAAATTGAAAATGGGCCTAAAACGTCTGGGACAAGTTTGGAAAATTGAAAATGGGCCTGAAAAGTCTGGGACAAGTTTGGAAAATTGAAAATGGTCCTAAAAAGTCTGGGAAATTGAAAATGGGCCTAAAAAGTCTGGGACAAGTTTGGAAAATTGAAAATGGGCCTCAAAAGTCAGGGACAAGTCTGGGAAATTGAAAATGAGCCTGAAAAGTCAGGGAAAAGTCTGGAAAATTGAAAATGGGCCTGAAAAGTCAGGGAAAAGTCTGGAAAATTGAAAATGGGCCTAAAACGTCTGGGACAAGTTTGGAAAATTGAAAATGGGCCTGAAAAGTCTGGGACAAGTCTGGGAAATTGAAAATGGGCCTGAAAAGTCTGGGACAAGTCTGGAAAATTGAAAATGGGCCTAAGACGTCTGGGACAAGTTTGGAAAATTGAAAATGGGCCTCAAAAGTCAGGGACAAGTCTGGGAAATTGAAAATGGGCCTGAAAAGTCTGGGACAAGTCTGGGAAATTGAAAATGGGCCTGAAAAGTCTGGGACAAGTCTGGGAAATTGAAAATGTGCCTGAAAAGTCTGGGACAAGTCTGGAAAATTGAAAATGGGCCTAAAACGTCTGGGACAAGTTTGGAAAATTGAAAATGGGCCTGAAAAGTCTGGGACAAGTTTGGAAAATTGAAAATGGTCCTAAAAAGTCTGGGAAATTGAAAATGGGCCTGAAAAGTCAGGTAAAAGTCTGGGAAAGTGAAAATGGACCTTTTTAAAGGTCAGGGAAAATATATTAGAGGGAAAGTCTGGATAACAGTATCAGGGTAACCAGAAAATGTGTTGTCTGACTGTCTGACATTTCTCATTTCTAATTATTTAAATTCAAAGGGCTGTATTAACTTCTAACCTGACAGGTTAGTAGTAAACAAATACCGGGCTGCCAGGCTGTCTCTTACACAACAAAGTTGGCCATTCTCGCTTATAAGAAATGAATCTTTGTCATATGCATGGCCTTCAGGAGCCCCAGGACTCCCAACAGAAGCAGGGTGGGAAATAAGGATTTTTTTTCAAACTAGACATTGGGCCAGCCTGGAATAAATATACTGGTCTATGACCATTGACCAGGGCGCGTTGTCTGGTAAACTAATGAAGTGGAATTTAAATAGTTGAGATAATGTCTGGACCCTGGTTTAATACCCTAGAATTTTCTTTGTGGTCCCGTAGACCACTGACCCCCTCCGATTTAATTTTTAACTGGTCATTTGACCTGTGCCACCGCCTTATTTCCCACGCTGAACTGAAGTGAAGATTTCTTTTGCCCGGAGCATAACCTACTCGATGACGCGCTATCGTCAACATAGGTAACAGTAGCGCTAGTTAATTCAGGATACCGATATCTAATTTGCTCAAATCAGGGTAGAATATATATAGGACGTGTGTCCAGCGACCCCCTGTTTGACTGGAAAATTTATAGGACATTGTCCACTGGAGTGCGCAAAAATTGTGCCGCGTCTTCAAAATCAAACTATCAGAACTTCGGAAAAATTTACTGGTCAACTGTCCAGTGACCCCCTTAGTGTTTAAAATATTTATGGGACATTATAAAATTTTATTGCACAATGTCCAGTGTTCTGTGCTTATTTCATTCCCAGGACTCCCAACTGAAGCATAGCCCACTCGATCCGCGCTACTGGACGCTGCACTGCGGCTGCTCGAGTGGGCTATGACTGAAGTGAAGATTTCTTTTTCTCTGAGCATAGCCTACTCGATCACGCGCAACACATCGCAGGGTGGGAAATAAGGATTTTTTTAAACTGGACATTAGGCCAGCGACCCTCCCGAGTCCTGACTTGCAATAAATAAACTGGTCCGTGACCATTGACCAGAGCACGTCGTCTGCTAAACTAAAGAAGTGGATAATTAAAATATTATTATTTTAATGTGTGGACTCTAGTTTCCCTTCAATTTTCTTAGTAGTCTCGTGGACCACTGTTCCTCCGATTTAATTTTTGGACTGGACCAAGCAATTTTTATACTGTTCATTTGTCCTGTGTCACCGCCTTATTTCACACGCTGGCGCGAGTTGCTTTGCGTTGTCGAGTGCGTGATGGAATGGGCTATGCCTGGAGTCCCAAGTCACTCCCAACCTCCGCGACTTCCTACCCAAATTCCCACTAGCATAGCCCACTCGATCACGCTCTCTTTTCTCCGCCTACATATTTTGAAGAGGGTACTTTTTAGGCGTATTAGCAATCTTGAAACATCTTTGTGGACTTTTAGGGTAGCCCTGGCTATATTGTGTTTAAGGTTTTAAGCTTAATATCAAACAGACGATAGTTAATGCTACAAAAAGTTTGAAATTGACAATCACGGATCGTCTTTGTGAAGTTTTAAGGATATCCGAATTTCATATTGGGCTTATGAAAATTTTGAGCTAAAGCTTAAACGGACATAAATCAGCGTTTTTAAAAATTGTGTAAAATTTTCAATTTGGTCCTATTTCTGGAATTTTTAGGGGAGCGCCTCGCGTTTGAATAAACGATTGTAAAAAATTGTATTACGTTAATTATCATAAGACTACAAACTTCTAATGATTTAAGTTTTTGTTTTTGAAGTATCATTACAAATAAATGTTTGATTGAGCTAAAGTTACGGTCACCTTTATATATGTTTCTGCTTAGTGCAGATTTTGAAAATGTAAAACAGTTTCTTAACAATCTTAATTAAAATGAAGACTGAAGGAACAGATATTAATCAAAAATGTCTTGATTAGAATCAAGACCTGAAAAGTATCGATAAGACTGAGGTTATCACTTGACTGAAGGATCAGATATTAATTTTTCTTTTTAATTGAAACTTAAAGGCATGCTTAAGAAAAAACAACGTTCCATTACCGTTTTCCGTTGAAATAACTTATTTTACTGGTAATCAATTTCAAAAATTTACTTATCTCGGCTTTTCGACCACAATTCCATTCCCCGAAAACATTTTATCATTACATTGTTACAGTAAAATTAATTACTTTTGGGAGATACCGTGTCAAAATAAGCTATAAAACAACAAGAAAAACTGTAATAGTGGTCTGTTTAGCCATGAAAACAGCCTTTAAATAGTTAAAAGCTCCATATAACCCTTTCGAGACTATAGCGCGAGCAGCTTTCTTCCGTGAGCATGGATCGAGTGGGCTATGATCCAAGGGAATTTTTTCGCTGTTATCTGCTATTTTCACGGACCACTCGTTCACGCCAAATCAATCTTTCACCTCACTTGAATTTTTCATGATTATATTAAGATTTGAAGGAACAAAATTCCAGATTACTATTTTCACTACCATCTCCCTCTGGTAACCTGAAGCAAACTTTCCTCTCATTTTGCTGCTCATTACCGGTGTCATTCCCTTGAGTTTCAGTTCTTTATAACTACTATCATGAGTTTATTTATTTCAAACCAAAATATAAAAAATTGGATTCTTTTTCCTTTTGTGCTACTTAGAATTTACAAATGTATATAACGTTGTTACATGCCATATCAAATAGTCTCTAACCATTGTTAGAAACTAAAGAGAGAAATTGCGGAGTAACAATGATCATGCCCTGAACTATGAGAAAGAACAATACGACGGTTGACTAAAGTACACTTGATATTACATCATTTTGCAAAACCGCGAGTAAAAATCTTACTGTCCCTATTGAATTTACCGCCATTTCTTTTAGAATAAATAAAATGTTCCACTGCAAAGCGTGCCAGGACAAATGGGGATGTAATGTCTTAAGGAACCTTTTTAAAACGCAAAACCATACACGTACTCTCTCAAAAGTAATTAATGTAATGATAAAATGTTTTCGGGGAATGGAATTGTGGTCGAAAAGCCGAGATAAGTAAATTTTTGAAATTGATTACCAGTAAAATAAGTTATTTCAACGGAAAACGGTAATGGAACGTTGTTTTTTCTTAAGCATGCCTTTAAGTTTCAATTAAAAAGAAAAATTAATATCTGATCCTTCAGTCAAGTGATAACCTCAGTCTTATCGATACTTTTCAGGTCTTGATTCTAATCAAGACATTTTTGATTAATTTATAATATGGTCTTATTTTACATAATAAGCTTTATCTTGAATTATTTCTAATCCTGATGTCTCTCGTCTTAGCCTTCCATACTATATGATAGAGCCAATCATAATCATGGTCAAGGTATAGCATTCATTTCCGGACTTGGGGGTGGTGAAATGGTTAGCACTTTCGCCTCGCAGCAAGAGGGTCCCGGGTTCGATCCCGGACTGTGGCACCGGGTGAAAAGCCAGGAAACAAACCCTTCAGCGTAGAGTTGCAAGTTCTCTCCCCATTTGTTAAAGGAGTTTTCCTCCGCGGTACCACCCGGTTTCTCCCTTCCATCAAAACTTGCCGAGGTTAATTGTAATAGATAGTATAGGGCGTTGTCGGTTAGCTGTGCATTGAAATCGTGACCCATTGAAATGTTGCCCACTGGGTGTTATGGACACAAAATAAAAAAGCTAGATTATTAGATTATTATGTTAGGCAGATGTCCCTAAATGTGAAGTTCTTTTTCATGTCTACTATAATGCATAGCATTTAATCTCATCGTCAGTCCGGCGTTTGTTTTTTGCCTTGTTGTTGTATCACTCTATGTTTATTTGCTATGGACTGCTATTAAACGTTTCATACCCAAAAATGTCTTTTTCAATCGTAAATCATAGTCAATAATAACAGGTTATGGGCTAGCACCCTATTCACTGCGCCAGTAGTGACAGTGACGAAAAAGATACGACGTAAGACGAAGAGCGTTCGTATTATTTAAGAAAAATGTCATATAAGACCAAGGCTTAAGCAGAACTGCGGGTTCGTACTTAAACGCTAAAGTCAAGACAAGAAAGTAGGACTAACGACGACGATATATTGACAAGACATTCTAGACTACATAGACAAGAAGTAACAGATCACAACATGGGGGACGAATGTAAAATTGAAAAATTAAACGAAAAGAATTATAGACATTGGTCTATGAGAGCTCAAGGTTTGTTGGAAGCTAAATCATGTTGGAAAGCAGTAGATCCTGGATTTGGAGATAACATGACAGCAACTGAACTGGCATTAGACCACAAAGCAAAGTCAAGACAAGAAAGTAGGACTAACGACGACGATATATTGACAAGACATTCTAGACTACATAGACATGAAGTAACAGATCACAACATGGGGGACGAATATAAAATTGAAAAATTAAACGAAAAGAATTATAGACATTGGTCTATGAGAGCTCAAGGTTTGTTGGAAGCTAAATCATGTTGGAAAGCAGTAGATCCTGGATTTGGAGATAACATGACAGCAACTGAACTGGCATTAGACCACAAAGCAAAGTCAAGACAAGAAAGTAGGACTAACGACGACGATATATTGACAAGACATTCTAGACTACATAGACAAGAAGTAACAGATCACAACATGGGGGACGAATATAAAATTGAAAAATTAAACGAAAAGAATTATAGACATTGGTCTATGAGAGCTCAAGGTTTGTTGGAAGCTAAATCATGTTGGAAAGCAGTAGATCCTGTATTTGGAGATAACATGACAGCAACTGAACTGGCATTAGACCACAAAGCAAAGTCCATATTTTATATGATCTTGAATGATGAAAGTTTAGACGACATTACCCAATGCCAAAGAGCTAAAGAGATATGGGATACGTTGACAAACATACATACGAAGTTTGACACTTGGCATGGATTACTACTACTGAAAGATTTTGTAAAAACTGCCAAATTGAATGATGAAACGATAGGACAATATCTGACTAGAAGAACGGCTCTATATCATAAAATACTACATGCAGGATATAAGTTTGAAGAAAAAGTACTTGCTGGTTTGGCAATACTGGGTTTACCCAAAGAATATGAGTTCTTAGCACGAAGTTTGCGAACTGATAATAATGATCTAACCATGGCAATGATAAAAGGCAAACTCACTGAGGAAGAACGTCGTATAGAATCAACGACTAGAAGCAACTCAGAAGCAAGCCATCAGGAGTATGAACATCCTAAAGCCCTCGTCGCAGCTGACAGATCTGTTCAAGATGCTGGCGGATCGACATATCGAGGCAGAGGAAAATATGATAGTAAACGAAACAAGCAGCGCAGTGATGGCAAGCACAATAAACTGCCTACATCAAGTTCGAGTGATGACAGTAAGTCACACTACAATCTCAAATGTTATAGATGTTTGGAATTTGTAAGAAATTGCAAGGGTCGTGAACATGAATTAAGAAAACAAGAAACAGCTTGCGTCAGAAGCACAACTGACATTGAATCAAGGAACAAAACGACTCACAATACAGAAATACAATACGAAGCGTTATCAGTATCTGGAGTCCAGAGTTTAGGAAGAAAGAATGTATGGATCATGGATAGTGGCGCGACTGATCATATGACGTCTTACAAGGAGAAATTTATTTCGTGGATTGAGGAGAGATCAGTCGTACACGTCGCAGGGGGAGGAACGCTAATATCAATGGGAAAAGGAGACGTCGAAATAACTCTTACAGAAGAATGCGGAGGGTTTACGTTACGATTAGTTAACTCCCTATACGTTCCTGAACTGAATGGAAACTTAGTATTCGCGAGTAAGGTAACGGAAAAGTACCTCGCGATAACGTTGCAGAAGAACAACGCAAAAATTGAAAAACATGGAAAGGTTATCGCGGAAGCTTCTAAAGAGGGGCGCCTGTACGTCCTACATGAAGAGCCAAAAGTTATAACAGAAGAGAAGCACGTTACCTGTATTATGAATGTAAGCACCAAAGACTCGAAAGACTTATGGCACCAACGACTGGGTCATCTACACGTCAATGCAGTTGATACTGTCATAAACAAAGTTCAAATTGAAGTCAATGAAGAACGAGCATCAAAAAACTGTGAAGTATGTTTGAAAGGGAAACTGAAATCGAAACCATTTCCCAAGAAAAGTTTAACAAGGGAAGATCAACCACTAAGATTAATTCATACTGACGTTGTTGGCCCGATTACACCAACATCTAAGGGAGGAAAGAAATACTTCGTAACATTCATAGACGATTATTCCCGATATACCGAAGTTTACATGTTGGCTCAGAAAAATGAGGTTGAAGAGAAATTTGATCTATACAGAAAAAAGGTGGAAAATTACCAAAATAAGAAGATTATTACGGTACGTAGCGACAACGGCGGAGAATACCTATGCAATTCGTTCAAACGGAAGTTAGAAGAGCTTGGAATTGACCGTCAATTGACAATCCCTGGCACACCACAACAAAATGGAGTATCCGAACGTGCAAATCAAACCCTAGTAGATACTGCCAGGTGCATGTTAATACAGTCGGGATTACCACTTTCTTTCTGGGCTGACGCAGTTGCAACCGCCGCATACATTCGCAACCGATGTCCCACAACAGCTAACAAGGGCAACATTCCTATAGAACTGTGGAAAGGAAAGCCAATCGACATTTCACACCTAAAAGTATTCGGTTGTAGAGCATGGGCAGTTGTCAAGCGAAGAGAAACGAAATTTTCCCCAAAAGGAAGAGCTTGTGTTCACATTGGATACGACGTTCATGCCAAAGCTTATAAACTTTGGGATAGCGAAACAGAAGCCGTGTTTATAAGTAGAGATGTCCAGTTTGAAGAAGATTTATTCCCAATGAAAAACAAGCGAGATGAATTGGAAAAGAATCTAACACAATTAGACGACGGCATTTGGCGAGTGATGAGGAAGGAAAGCCAATCGACATTTCACACCTAAAAGTATTCGGTTGTAGAGCATGGGCAGTTGTCAAGCGAAGAGAAACGAAATTTTCCCCAAAAGGAAGAGCTTGTGTTCACATTGGATACGACGTTCATGCCAAAGCTTATAAACTTTGGGATAGCGAAACAGAAGCCGTGTTTATAAGTAGAGATGTCCAGTTTGAAGAAGATTTATTCCCAATGAAAAACAAGCGAGATGAATTGGAAAAGAATCTAACACCATTAGACGACGGCATTTGGCGAGTGATGAGGATTGTGCCGAGTGGACAGGCTGTAGGACCAAGCGTATCTGAAGAAGACGAAGAATCAGAAACAAATGCTGCAGACAACATTGAAGATGAAAATGTTGGTGAAAGAAATGAAGACAGTGTTGCTGATGACACTGACGATGAAAATGAGGTGCAATCGGAGACCACCACCAGATCCGGAAGACGAATAGTGCCACCCATTTGGTCAAAAGACTATGTGATGGTTGCAAACAACAAATTGGAAAACGAAACTGTAGTAGAGTTAGACCCGCAGACAACAAGGGAAGCTCTGGCATCTCCAAGGGGAAGAGTGTGGAGGGAAGCCATGTTGCAGGAAGGGGAAAACCTATTGAAGAACAGTACATTTGAAATTGTTAACCGACCAAAACACAGAGGAACCATTAAAAGCAAGTGGATTTTTAAGACGAAGTATGAAGATGGAGAAGTATCACATAAAGCACGATTAGTCTCTTGGAAACACTCAAAAACCAGGACTGGATTATGAGAAAACGTACGCTCCGGTTGTTCAAGCGAAAACAACTAGAACAGCGCTTCTCAAACTTTTCAACCTTGCGGACCGGTTTTTTGTTCAAATATGTATGACGGACCAGATGTATTTTTTATTTGGTATAAATTGCAATTTTCCAAGTTTAATGAATGTAAAATGGTAAACACATTAGTAGTTTATTTATATACGTGTGAAAACCATTATTATGAGATTACAACTTAATGGGAAGGATGAGCCAGGGGGGCTCTTTTCGTCATCCCTTACCAAAAACTGTGAACTATTTTCCAACATCAAAATAGATGTTCAATTTTCTTTGAAACTATATTTTTTTTAACAGAATGGGTACTTACGGTATAAAAATTAGAACAGATATTACGGAAAACACTTAAATTTCAAATATTGAATAAGCTAAATATGGTAAAATAATGAACGTTGAGTCGCAGAGATCTTATGAAAAAGATATTTCTCGGGCACGCCTCTCATAATTCTGCACTTGGTGACACCTAGCGGGGTTCTTCCGAAAACACCGCGGCCAATTCAACTTTAACTAAAGGTGTTAGGTCAAAAAGGGTAGAGGGAAGGTAACTATAATGGAACAGCTCGATCTCTAACTCGGCGCACGTGATCCGTTAAGATGAAAATTAGAGAAGGTAAATAAGACCTTGGTCTTTTTTATCTTTACTTATATAAGGAGGGACTAGAAACAGAGAAACGGCCGTTTATACCAGGGAAAGGCAGATTCTGCCGGCGCTTGCCTGCGGACCGGCAGCCGCATGTCCGTGGACCGGCACCGGTCCACGGACCACAGTTTGAGAAGCGCTGAACTAGAATATTATTTGGAATAGCCGCAGAAAAGGGATGGAAAATACATCATTTTGACATTAAAGCAGCGTATTTGTTGGCCGACCTTGAGGATGAGGTGTACATGGAGATGCCAGAAAATTTCACAGATTTGACGAAAGAGTTAAGGTCGTCATTCCAACACATACCCACAGAACAAGAATTCGAAGAAAACGACTACGTTTGGAAATTAAAGAAAAGCATCTATGGGTTACACCAGTCGGGCCGGCAATGGAACCGCCATTTAGACAAGATTTTAAAGAGTGTAGGATTCCTGCGATCATGCGCCGATCCATGCGTATACTATATTCTCGGAAGAGAATTGATCATAACAACCTATGTAGACGATCTAGTAACGTACGGAACGAACAAAGAGATTGAGTGGATAAAGGGAGCATTGACCCCAAAACTAGATTTGAAAGCACTTGGCGAAGCTAAACACATCCTCTCAATGAAAATAAGTCAAAGCAAAGACATTATTAGCATGAACCAAGCCCTTTACACTGAAGCACTGTTAGACGAGATGGGCATGACAAATGCGAAAAGCGTAGCCACTCCACTGTGTTTGGGCACGAAGTACAAAATATGCGCGGAAGGTCAGGATTTGCCGGATGAAATGGCAGCCACTTACAGACGAGCCATTGGTAGTCTACTATACTTAGCAACTAACACGAGACCGGATTTGGCCTTCGCAGCTACCTACATGAGTCAGTTTAGTCAAAAACCATCTCAAGAACACTGGACAGGTGTGCAGCACATATTACGTTACCTGAAAGGGACTAAGAACCTTGGTTTGATATTCCGAAAGACCAGACAAACAATTCGAGCCTACACTGACGCAGACTGGGGATCAGATCCAGTTGATAGGCGATCTTTCTCTGGATACACGTTCATTTTAGGAGGGGCGTCGGTTAGCTGGGCTAGTCGAAAACAGAAATGCACAGCGCTTAGTACAGTAGAAGCTGAATTTGTTGCCTTAAACGCCTGTGCTAAGGAATGCTTGTGGATACAACATTTCCTTGTCGAGATTGCTCAAACTGAGTTTCTGGACAACCCCATTGTGATAAACATTGACAACCAAGGAACCATACAGTTAGCAGAGAACCCTGTAACATCTGATCGTTCAAAACACATTGGCTTGAAACTAATTCATATCCGGGAGTTGATAGAAAGAGAAACGATTCGCCTGAAGTATGTTACAACAGAGAAAAACCTTGCTGACCAATTAACCAAAATACTGCCTAGTCCACGCACAAAGGAGCATTTAGGAAACATGGGGATCGTTGATCCAGGAGGGGTGTTAGGCAGATGTCCCTAAATGTGAAGTTCTTTTTCATGTCTACAATAATGCATAACATTTAATCTCATCGTCAGTCCGGCGTTTGTTTTTTGCCTTGTTGTTGTATCACTCTATGTTTATTTGCTATGGACTGCTATTAAACGTTTCATACCACAAAAATGTCTTTTTCAATCGTAAATCATAGTCAATAATAACATATTAAACACTCATGTGTTTGAGACATAACCTTTGTTGATGAAAAGGCTCAGAAAAATACCAGATAGTAAAGATTTTATCTGGGCGCGAAGGAAACAAATTTATCTTCTTCCCTTATATTGCACGTTGAGAGTTTGAAAACCCTTTCCAAGACCTTTTAAATATAATATCTGAAGTTTTTAACTACGTTTTCACTAGAAAAACCCTTGGAACGAATCATTCGATTCGACGGACAGGCTGAATTATTTTGCCTTCGAAAATCACGAACAACTTGGGTAACTTTTTGAAGTTTTTCTTATCACAATTAACTTGCGATGTCTGAATCTTTCATCCGTCTCAGATTCAATGCTCTTAATTACACAAAGAAAAACGAGGACTACAATGATAACTTGCTAGTTTTGAAAAATGTAAAAAAATTTACATTTTTAAAGTTTACTTCAAGCAATTAACACCTTTGATTTCAGTTAGCGGACATTGCATTATTTCCCCTTTCACCAAACCTTTCTGTTATGCGGAAGTATAATATTACAATGACTGTTCCCTTCATGTTTTCGTACAACGTAATTTTTTCGCATTTGAACACAACGGCTCACGTTAAGCCTCCGGAACCGTTTGATGAGATTTTCAACGTTTCAGACGAGGTATAGTAAAAAAGTAGATTTACATTATATAAGACAATTTTTCGCACGGTATTAGTTACTCCTAAACAGTTGTTAATTTACTTGAATCTAACCTTTATTAACGTGAATTTAGGTTTGGATATGCGTGGTTGCTGTAACACTCATTCTCGCTTTGGTTGGAATCATGGATGAACAAATTAACGGCATTCGAAAGAAAATCTTCAGAAATTTTGCTGACAAGATGTTCCGAAACTATCAAGTCCTCATGGGTCAAAGTAAAGTTTTTAACAATATACACAAGAAATAATTCCGGTGTTTACACCTCTCTGAGTGACGATGACGTCACGGAGAGGTATTACACTGGACGTGTCTGCCTTTCTGTCTGTCGATCTGTCTTTGTGTCTGTCACCACGTTCGCAGTTGGCAAATCGGCGCAAAAGTATTTGCAGTATCCGGACCGCGTTTGCAGTTCAAAGAAATCAATATTCGATTCTACTCTATTATAATCGTTAGGGTTAAGATATACGCGGCAATCGGCTAGGGTTAGGGGAAACGTCTAGCCTACCAATGGCAGGGCTTCCACCAAGGGTTCACGTATTCGCGGCTTTTCTTAACATCTACTGTGAATCCATGGGAAGCCTTCACATGAGCAGTTCCCGTATGAGCAGATTTCATAATAGCGGTCCTCATAACAGCAGTTCCCTAAATAGCGGTTCTCGAAATGGCAGTTTACCCGTTACAGCAGTTCTCTACAGAGCGGAAAAACAGATATGCGAAAAACGATAGTTGTTTATTATGGTGTAAGCTGGCCCAGCAGGGCTATATGAACTCAAAAAGAACTAGGTCAGATATGGATAATGTGGTTATGTTAAAGTTGATTATTTCAACTAAATAGTAATAGGTCAGGTTAGGTTTTATTTCGTTTGGTTAGACTTATGTTAGTAATATTTTGGAAATAGTGTAACAATGTTACGCCTTTTCAAAAACATTCCTGTTTACAATTATCTACCTCCGAAATATAGTAACCTTTCTCGCCTTATAATATGCCTTTTCCAAAAAATAACTGTTTACAACTATCTACTTCCGAAATAAAATAACTTTTCTCGAATTAAAATATGCCTTTTCCAAAAAATTACTGTTTACAATTATCGACTTCTGAAATAAAATATGCTTTCTCGAATTATTTTTATATCCTGGTATGAGAATTGTAAACTTATACAACCTGAAGAATAGTACAATATTTAAGTGTACTTTTAAGAAAAAATTCATAAACACGATCTGTTAGTAGGTCACATTACTGATCAAATGATCACAGAAAAAGGTAGTTTTTGAAATCAACGAATACAACTGTATTTTTAAGAAATGCTCAAAAATTAACACAAACACCACTATTTCCCAAAACAGCAGCTACTATTTCGAAAACAGCAGTTTTGAAAAACACCGCTGTTTTTTGGAATCGCAGTTGCTATTTCGAGACCTGCGCATATGAGGTACACCCGAATCCATCGCCTTATAATTATAATCCCTAAATTTACAAACATTCCGAATCAGAGGTTTGCTAGAAGTCAAACGTTAAAAATTGCTGTTAAAATTAATTTAGGAATAGCGTTTCTTAAAACGACTTAACTAGAATTAGAAAACTTATTAATTTGGTAGATGGCCCTCGCCTCGACTCGGAGAGGTTGATTTTTGTTTCCCACCTTGTTTAGGGTTAACATTGAACCAAATTACGTTTTCTCAACTACCACTATTTTACAGAGCGCGCTTGCACGAAACTGTTTATAATTCTAGTTTTTCCCAAACAGGTATTGACTTACCTGCATTACCAGCGATCCGAATCAGCTGTGGAGTGTGGCTATTGGAATTACTGATTTTCATCAATATTTTCAGCGGCATTATGAAAGCTAACTACACCGCTCATCCCAAAAATAATATTAACAGCATAAAGGAAATAGTTAAAACGCCTGGGATGGACGTAGATATGCCCGAACCCTTTCAGAGCGAAATGTGTAAAACGGTAATACGCTACAAGCCACGCAGTTCGGACTGCAATAAATATTATTTTATTTTCATTATTAGAGGATTGAAGAATTTGTTGAGCTGTGCGAACGAAGCCGAAAGACAAAGCGTAAAAGCTACACCGATGCTCAGAAATGGAATTTATTTGTAGCGGGGAAATCCGTCACATTTGGAGACTTTACAATTAACGTAGTACTGATGGACTATCTTCTGAGGAAATTAAACAAAACAGAACAAGATAAATTAAGGAACCTATTGCATATGAGTTATGAACATTACCTCACCAAACCCATAGTTTACTATATTTCCAAAAACATTAACAAGAACGCCTTGCGACTGATAAATAAAAGGTTAGTCCTGATTCAATTTAACCTTCTCAAACCTTAAAACATCAAGGTCGATTCCATTCTAAAAATTCCCACGATTCAAAAATTCACAGAATATCTAAAACTTGTATAAATATAATCATTCTTAAAACTAATTTCAGGTTAATGGCCTTCTACGAAACCAATCAATTCGTGCTGTGGCACCATCGCATGGAAAGAGACTTAGGAATGACGTTCACACCTTTACCCACAACGCCAACTGACACTAGCAGTGAAGCGACAAGACTTAAAGACATGCGTAACATGTTCATGTTATGGATTTCTCTTTTAGGCTTCGCTCATATATTAGTCTTATTGGAGGTCATGTTCTTTAAGTTTTTCTAAATGTCAAAAGATTTCAGCTTTGTTAAATGCATTTTATAGTTGTCGAACTTTAACTAACGAAAAGACTAAACAACTAATTGCTAAACTATCTTATTCTATTTTATGAACGAAAGTAAATGTGCGTTAACCACTGTTCACAAAATTCATTTACCAAAGTTCGTTCAAAATTGGAGTAATAAACTTTTGGGTTTTCTCTTGACCATTGTCCCCTTGCTCCCTCTCCCGTAACACACGCATTCGGTATTCAATTTTTTATACGCCACATTCGAGCACTCTGGCAAATAATTATGTAACTTGGTTTTTTATTCAATTCTCCGCATTAAAGTGTTAATTTTTTAAAGTCAGTTGTTATTCCACCTTATGAACTACAAATCACCGTAATTTGATTTAACGGAATAAAATTAACTTTGGAGTTACTTTCCAGTCGGGAATTTTAAAATTTTCCAACCCCTGAATTTTTAATATTTGTTTCTCCCTCAAGGTTTAGGGACCCTCCTTGCATTACCAATTAAAATCAAAATTAAAGGAGTACCCTTAACCCTGACCTTAGATGAAGACTGAATAAATATGTTAATCATTATGCGTTAGTTTAGTCTTATTTCCTGTATGGTTGTAAAGATAAATTTTGATAAACCACTATCCCTTTAATAAATGTTATTATCCCTTTAAGAAATTCCCTAGAAGGCGAGGTGCGCGCTGGTCGCACACCTGCATTCAACGGGTATTTTTCTATTTTCCAAATGGAACGTCACTGGCCATGATGCCCATCCCGATTCTTTACAATTCGCAAGCGTAGCTAATCTCTTCGGGTTAGTGAGACCCCATCCGCGCGCATTCCTATTTTATTTTTATTATTCAAAAAACCGAAAACTTGGAGTTTGTCAACCGCTTTTGCCAATAGTATTTCATTAACCTGTCATGCTAAATATATTGTAAATATGTTATTTGTTAAGAGTGTATTTTAAACCACAATGAAAGGGTGTGTGTTCCCTGACCCAAAAGGTCACGGGGTAAACACCGCGCGCGAAAGCAAATTTTGACCACGAGGGTTAAGGAGAATGAACCCAGATGAGAGAGAGGCTCTAACACATCGAACGATGATTGGTCCCGAAGACCTTAGAAAGTTGAAAGGTGATTGGATTAAAAATCACTCTTTCAAGACACCCGAAATGCATAAAAGGGCAAACTCGGACAATAGAAAGCGGTATTCTATAGACCTCCACGACTCGAGATAGACCTGAACGTTTTTGGTTAGGGACTACGCGGAATGATGTGCCGTATAAATAAAGGACTTAGCGCGTAAACTTAAAAACTTTAAAGTTGGACTCTATACCTATGGAACAATTAAACCGCGCTAAATTCATCTTGGAAGGGCTCTTGCCCTACGACACCCGCTCGTTACGCCGGCTGTCCATCGCAACTTAACCGAGGACGCCTGAAACTAATCCAT
Source organism: Phalangium opilio (assembly GCA_019434445.1). Lineage (NCBI taxonomy): Eukaryota > Metazoa > Arthropoda > Arachnida > Opiliones > Phalangiidae > Phalangium > Phalangium opilio. Next base: position 1,278,304 of record JAEQBA010000230.1, on the reverse strand, counting down.
GCCGTCGATGCGCCGTCCGTCGTTCCTGGGAGCACCAGTCCCGAGTCAACTCTACGCTGCTCGAGATCAACAAAGCGATAAGTACCCAAACGTTCGATTCGCCTCTAGGCACCTAAACTTAACTTCTTTGAGAGTTATGAACTTATGATAAACACGTACGTGGTCAGAACTCTTAGTAAACGAACTTTGAAACCCTTATGTGGTTATCCAATATCTTTTTAGTTTAACTTTAAAACCCTTATGTGGTTAATGTTAATTTGATATCTATATAAAACCCTTATAAGGTTAATGTTAGTTTAATATCTATGTAAAACCCTTATGTGGTTTACCCTAATGTTAAGATTATGTTAGTGTTTAATTCCAATTATTTAGTTTATTATGATTACTTTGCATGAAGTGTGCATGACCATTTTGCATGTTAGAGTTAAGAAAACGTATTATTATTATTCTAAGTATTTTAAGTATTATTATTAAATGATTTGTTGGCAAACTCCTAATCTGGTTCCCATCTCTTCATTTTTATCAAAAACCCCTAGACAACCGATTGACCATAAGTTAATTTACTCACTAACCCCAATAGTGAAAGTTACGTGAGCTTACCCGGGCTTAGGATTTTATGTTTATAGCGAAAGTTTAGTTCCCCATCATAATAATTTCGTTATATGGTGAACAACTCAATGTCTGACACAAGATTTACTGTAAGAGTAGAATCAAAATTTCTTTCGAAATTCACCTGTTTAAAATGCACTTGTTTCAAGCAGTTGAATAAGCATGTATTTCGATATGCAAAATTTTAGTGGAATGTCTCTCCCATGCTTGACTTCGCCTTAAGCAATGTAATCATCATTAAAAGCTTACGTCAATTATAGATCGCCGTAAGTTAAAAGCAGTGAGGAAAATGTAGCCGCTAGAAATATTTTTTATTGATGAATATGAGCGCCATCTTGGAGAGAATCAGAAAAGAACTGGCCCTAATAACATTTTTGGTGTTACAATTTGAATCCAAAAGTAAGAATTACACGTGATTCAGTCACCCAAATACAGACTTACTTCCGTTTTCGCGCGACTGTTTCTCGAATCCCGAGCCGTTACTCGACTAAGGCGAGCTCACATCTTCGATTAATGCCTTTTCCCTTTTTTTCTATGGTGCGAACAGTTTTTCGCCTTGCTTACTGTTAACTTATCGTTGAAATCTTATTATAGACAGTAGGGTTGATTAATCAATGGTTTAGACTTTTGCTTTAACGAAAAAGGCCTCAGCCTTGGTAAATACAAACATATGTTTAGTGATAGCGGAAAGATGCCGATGATTCAAGATATGATTTCTAAGAAGTAACGCTGGGTTTTGCAAACTAGTGTCTCACCCTAGGAGCGAAGGCACTCGGCGTTGCCCGTCAGCCCCTAGGGATGCACTTTTTATTACTTTTCAAGCTGGCATTATTCCATAAAGAAGGGTTTGTAAATTTCTGGCCGCCATTTAAAAAGATGGCAACAAATCGAACCCAAAAGACCATTCAGCCCGAAAGCAGTGTACTAAATATTTGCGAAATCGGTTCAAACGCGCGGACTTTGGGCGTAGAATTTTTGGGAGCTCCCCCAACAAAACGATCAAAATTAAAGGCGTATAATTAACCCTGACCTTAGACGAAGGCTGATCGTTACATTAGTTTGGTCTCATTTCCTGTATGGTGAACAAACCTGAAACAATATTTCTAACGTAATTTCTGTGTTTGAAGTACACATGTTTTAAGCAGTTGAATAAACACTAATTTCTACTGGCAAAATTTTTTTAAAACTTCCCTTTAGCATTGTAATCATCATTAAATGCATACGGAAATTATAGATCGCCGTACGTTAAAAGCAGGGAAGAAAATGTAGCCGCGAGTATTATTTTATTGAAGAAAATGAGCGCCCTCTTGAAGAGGAACAGAATAAAAGCTGACACAAATATCATTTTTAGTATTACTATCTGAATCCAAAAATAAGGTTTACCCGAGATTCAGTCAACGAATTACATACCCCCATTCCGTTCTCGCTCCAATATTTGCGAATTCCGAGCCTTTACTCGTCTTTAGGCAATCGGTTAATGTATTTTCGCTTTTGCTATGGCGAGAACGATTTTTACAGTATGCTGACAATGATTAGCATCGCTGTCTCGAATTTTCCAGAATATTTTCGGGCTAAAACCGGCGTCTTCGCTTCGATGTTAATTTATAGGGAACATCTTTTTATAGACTTTTTGAAAGAGGTGGGAAAAAATTGTTCATCATTTCCAAAGTTGGAGATTTTACTTTCATTTTGAAGATACGTTTCATATCGTTTTGCCTTCGAAATTTAGCTCGCTTACTGAAATGATCCATTTGACTTTACATCGGAATTGCGGAGGTCGCTTCGCCCGCTCAAGATTTTTATATTTTATATTTTGATTAAGTTGCTCTTTTCAAACTAAAATCCAATTTGTTATTTATTTTTTTTTCAGATTTTTCAAAGTACAATTATATATGAGCATTTTTAGTCCCATATTTTCCTATTAAAACCTATTTTCTCCTATGAAATCCTATAATTCCGAAATAAAACAAAAGTCCTATTTTTCCTATAAAGAACGACTTTTGGCTTGGCAATCGTGATCAGTGGGGCGTACAATTCTTGGTAGCGGAAGTCGTGCATTCTTGATCACCCCAACCCACATTTAAGTAAATACAAAATTCAACGTTGCTACCTGTACTCCATATATTCGAAGAAGTCTGAATAAATATGATGTTTATTGTTGTTAAATCTAAATACTTCATTGTCGTCATATTTCATGTAATTTCAATGTAATGGTTTTAACAAGGAAAAATGTGACTCTGCGTTTACACGCCGCTACAATTCTAATGTCTTTCGACATTTAGAAAGTTTGAAGAACCTATATTTTAAGCAGATGATCAAGCATTACAGAAATATTTGCCAATTTGAATATAGTTTGCAAGCAAGGTAATCATCAGTAGAATCATAGGTCAATAATAGATCACAATAAGTAAAGCGGACATATTTAAGTAAGCGCCAGTCAATATAATATTGCTATATTTTTAAAAACGACCGCCATCTTGAGAGAGTGTCATAACAGAAGCTCATGCCATTTTTCATGTCCCAATCAAATTTTGAATTAGTTCCTTAATAAGAAATAGATATAAGAATTATCCATGGTTTGGTCCTGAATACTTGTCCCATTCTGTTTCTGATCATATATTTGCACAGAGTCCCGAGTAGTCGGGATAGAATACTCGTCTTCAGGAGAGCGTACATCTTCGGATCGCCCTTCCACTCCGACAATGATTGGCATCGTATTTCCCAGAATGTATTCTCGGCAAAATTTGCGTGTTCGCTTTGATGTTGGCTTATTAGGGAAATCTTGTTATAGACTTTTGAAGCAGGTGGAAAAATATTGTTCGCCATTTCGAATTTTCAAAGTTGGTATAAATGCGACTGCTGGCTTTCGGAGATTTTACTTTGAATTTGAATATACGTTTCATATTGTGTATAAAAATGGAAACCCCCGCTCTCGCCTGTTTTGCTTTCGTGTTGTTGGCCATGAATTTCGCCACGCATTTCGCCGAAGAGGAATTGACACCGCTTGAAGTGATATTGATGGGTAACTGTAGTTCGAATTTATTAAACTCTCGTATTATATAAAAAACATAATTTTGTTTATTAATAGAGAATTGTGAAAACAAAACTTATCATGAGCCGTTTGATTCCTGCTATAACGAAACGGCCTCACCCTTCGTAAATACAAACATATTTTTATACTCTTAAGAACAATGTTGTTGATGATTCAAGATATAGTAACAATGGGTTTTGTGAAGGAGTGCCACCAAATTCTGTCCGCTCGCTTGAATGAGTCAATGGCATTGGCATTTTTGGAAGTTTCGGACCCCTCGGAAGATACATTAATTGTTTCTTCAACAACTGATTTTTTTCATTCTAAAACAGATCAGAGAACTTCACTCATTCTGCTATGAAAAAGTTGGTCTTACAGGAGAGTTTTCTTTTAAATTACTGTTCGATGCTTCCTGCTTCAAAGGAGGAGAGAAAAAAATTTCCCAGGTGATTTCGAAGGCGAATTAGTTTGATGGAAAAACTTGGGATTTCACGTATTCGATATTCGTCGAGTCCCGAACTGAATCCCCCGGTACGTGTTAGTCCGTGTCTGAATTGTGGCAACAAGGCGAATAGTTGGTACTCGGCTAGTAGCGAATGCGTGGCAACGAATTTAAACGAGTATCCATAGATAATCCCAACATTCAACTCGGCGCTTTTATACATTTTAACACTAATCGAAATTTATATTTTTTGATTGCGGTAGTTTTATGAATGCTTTGGTACAGAAGTGTCGGAAAGGGTATGTTTCAATCTGTCCGTCATAAATCTAATTAAGTCCTTTTTAATTAACGTTAAAAATGCAAACCGTATTCGTAGAAAATATCGGAGAAAACATGGGATAAAGAGTATCAACCCTATTCGGTAAGTCGAAGCCTGAGCGCATTGATACACCTTATCTGGGTAAAAGTAAATATTTTTAACATTTCATTAGGTTTGTATTGATGGAAAACTTAATCCATAACCGCAATAACTTGGAATTGAAATGATAAATGAATGTACAATTTGAAGTAAAGCTTAAAATATTATAACACTTTGACTACCCTCTTAATAAATCGAAAACATAGCGTGCTGGGGTGAGACCCGATCATTGCACCTCCGATCGAGTTGACCCTTACCAATATCGCAAGGTACTTTTGGCGAGGATGCCCATTTCAACGCAATTTTCGAGAATCATAGCCCAATTCCGCACACTTTTATGGCCCATTTTCGAACAGTTTTTACATTGATATTTTAGTTCACCATTTTTAACCATAACCCATTTCCACACAATTTGCAAATAAAACATATTTATTTTCTTGTTGATTAGGTTAGGTTCGGTTTGTTTATTGTTAGGTTTGGGACGGTTTGGTTGGGGTTAGATAAGGTTCGGTTAGGTTTTGGTTTGGTTATTTTAGGTTAGGTTATTCTACAATAGAGGCATGCTATTAAACTTGTGATTTCACTATTGCAATAACACTATCGATATAGAAAAGTTTATTGATAGACGTAAGCATTAAGCCAAGTTTTTTTACAAAAAAATAGAAGTAAAAGAAGCATTTTTTAATTCTTTTTATAAAATTTGCTTTAAAAAAATCTATCGTTAAATACATCATAAAACCTCACACTTTGGCTATATTCGGTCCATTGGTCCAACAGCATAAGTTACAAAATAATAAGCTTTTAAAATGTAATCATCAAGAAAATCATTTTTTTTTTGCAAACTGTGCGGAAATGAGTTATGAAAATTTGTGCGGAAACGAGCTATAGGTTTCAAAGGTTTAAAAATAAAACTGTGCGGAAACGGACGACCACCATTTTTGCTAGTTGAGGGATCGTGCGTTCGTACTCCCCCACATAAAGAAATCAAAATTTTAAGCGTATAAGTATACCTGACCTTAGATGAAGACTGATAGTTACATTAGTTTATTCTCATTTCCTGAAACAATATTTTCGCTATGACTAGAATTACAAATGTTTCTGTATAAAGTACACTTGATTTAAGCAGCTGAATAAGCATTAATTTCGATGAACAAAATTTTATTCAAACTTCCCCTTAAGAATTGTAATCATCATTAAAATCATACGTTAATTATAAATCACCGTAAGTTAAACGAAGTGAAGAAGATGTTTTTTCATATTGATGAAAATGAGCGCCATATACACCTAAAAATATATTCATTCAAAAACTACAAAGGCCATTTGAATTTCTAAACCGGGCTTTCACGAATGAGGGGTGATCTTATTGGTTCGCTTAGAAATGCGCAGAGGCAGAATTTTAGTGTCAGATTTTCTCGGATATCAGGGCGGAGAAACTGTCGTTAGTGGTTGTCTAGGTTCTATATGACAAACTAAAAGGTAAATTAAAACAAACAGGTCCAAATTTTTAAAAGAAGCGTTTTAGAAGAGGAAAGGAACTAAAAATGGACAATACAACACTCGGGTAGCAAACAGTTAACCTAGTACCTACACCCGTAATAACCCGTTACTGTAAACTGAACTTAGGCTTAAGACTAGAGTAGAAAAGCAGACGAATGTTTTCGGCCAATGAAAAAAATGTTGCCTTGAGTTTGATTTCCGTTCACTAGATGGCGCTCGCTTCATTTTCAATCTGCCCTTAATATATATGGCCAGCTTGTTTATATTATTTTTTGGTCTATTGGAGAGGATCAGAATTGAAGCTGGTCCAAATAATATATTTTTTTTAATTACCCCCATTCCGTTTTCTGTCGAATATTTGCCGAATTCCGAGCCGTTACTCGTCTTAAGGCGAGCGCGCATCTTCGGTTAATGTCTTTTCCCTTTTTACAGTATGCCGACAGTGATTAGCATCGCTGTCTTGTATTTCCCAGAAAATATTCGAGTTATAGCCAGCGTGTTCTTGTCGATGTTAATTTATCGGGGACATCTTGTTATAGACTTTTGAAATAGGTGGGAAAATATTGTTTCTCCATTTCCAAAGTTGGTATAAATGCTACCATAAGTTTATAAGATATGTTCCATAAGTATGTCACTACCCATACTTCGTAATGTTAGAGGCTTAATGAGAGCTAGTTCAAGAACGACGTGAGAATTGACTACACTCGGTTTTGCAGTCCATACTCCTCTTTAGTCTGTACTAAGCCTTTGACAGCGCCTCACTAGGCGTCGCTTTACGAGAATCTATGACGTTTCACCTACGTCACTTCATGACAAGCTCTCATTAACGAGTGACACACTTATGGAACACATCTTATAAACTTATGATGCTACTAATGGCTTTCGGAGATTTTACTTTGAATTTGAATATACGTTTCATATCGTACATAAAAATGGAAACCCCCGCTCTCGCCTGTTTTGCCTTCTTGTTGTTGGCCATGAATTTCGCCACGTATATCGCCGAAGAGAAAAAGATGTCCGAAGAAGTATTGAAAGGTAGGGTAATTGTAGTTCATATATATATAGAGTGGGGTGGCTGTAGCGGTTAGCGCTTTCGCCTCGCAGCAAGAGGATCCCGGGTTCGATCCCGGACTGTGGCACCGGTGAAAATCTGGGAACAAATCCTTCTGCGTAGGGTTTTCAAGTTCTCTCCCCGCTTGTTAAAAGGAGTTTTCCTCCGCGATCTAACCCGGTTTCTCCTTTCCATCAAAACTTGCAGAGGTTAATTGTAATAGTTAGTATAGGGCGCTATAGGTTAGCTGTGGCATGGGGGCTAGCCACCACCCCTCTATGCAATGTAAAGGGACACACCTGTATCCTGTATACAAGCCACAGTCTTAGTGTGGAAATCCCTTCATAGACAAAGCCTAGATTATTATTATTATATTTATTGAACTCTCCCGGATTGTATGAAATATGTTATTTTCTTTATTAATAGTGTTTTGTGAAAACAAAACCGTGCAAGAGGCGGTGGATTCCTGCTATAAGGAAAATGCCACACCATTGCTAAATATATTTATGTATATATATATGTGTATATATATACACATATTTAACTGCTTAGAAAGAAATTCATTAGCGGAAACGAGCGGAGTTCAGAGAAAAATTATAAGATGCGTATTGAATCACAATTAATGAAATTACGTTATCACGGGTTTGATACGATTTCTCCGAAGTAAAGAACTGCGGCTTCACCGATAAAAATTAAAACCAAGGTCATTTCTCTTACCTGCAATTCGCGTTATTTATACAGACCCCTAGAGGTCCTATAATTCCTATAAAATCCTATATTTTTAAACCTGTCCTATAAAATCCTATAATTTTGGCTAAAATCGCCAAAAATCCTATAATTTTGAAATTTGGGCGAATTTTAAGCAACCCATCGGTTAAACCAGGACTTGGGTCTAAAAAATATCATAAAATGGGGATGGTTTCCCTAGTATTGTAGCACAACTAGTTAAAATAACTCGGTTTGTATGTTGAGTTTTGCGTGTGGGCAGCTAATAGGAAGTCTATTAATTGTCATTTGCTAGATCAAAAAGGCGGAAAATAATTTTTTTCGCAGTACTAGTTTTTTAAAAAAAAGAATGTCCTATATAATCCTATAATTAAGGAAAAACGTCCTACAAAATCCTATATTTTCATGAAAAAATTCCTATAATTTCTATAAATATTTTCGAAATTCGGCAAGGGGCCCTGTATCCTAAATCCTGTACGCTTCAAAGAGGAATTTGCCCAAAATGACGATACTCTGATTCTCTTGGTCACTTCCTTTTGCTCTTTTATAATAGATGGAAGAACTCTGTTCAGTCTGCGGTAAAAAAATTGGTATTAAAGGAGACTTTTCTTTTATGTCATTGTTGGAATTTTCCTGCGTCCAAGGACCAATGAAAACAAATACTTAGGTTATTCCAAAGACGATTTGCTATACTTTGAAAAATACGTATATATTTCCAACTTTGCGCTTTTTCATTTAAACGCTAATGTAATTTTACAAATGCATTGTAGATCAACAGACTGAAAGGGTCTGACTTTGTCTGTTATTAAATGTAATTATGCCAATTTTAACTCACGTTAAAAATTCTTAGAAAATATCGGACGAAATGTGGAATAAAGAGACACAAGTTGTAGTAAGTGAACGCTTGTCGTATTTATACAGTTCAAAAATTATGCGGTTCTTGTTACATAAATCAATAATGTTTTTTACTTTGATCAGGCTTGTCTCGATAATCTTTTTCCTGATCCAAAATAACTTGGAATTGAAATTATAAATGAATGTACAATTTGAAATTAAGTTCAAAATATCATTTATAAAAAGTGTCTTTGTACACAAAGACGCAAAAAAGTAAGAGATAAGTGTAGAAAATTAATTTTTTGAAGTAACAGATATTCAAATTTTCATTTTTGATTATAAAACATCAATTATTTTAAAAAATTTCTTATCTTAGTTTTTTTCACCAAAAATTCTTTAAGTAATATATTTTATCCTTAAACATGTGCATCATTTTAAAAATAGAAAACGTATGCATTTTATTTTTTTTTTTTAAATTTAGAGATAGTTTGAGTATTCGGGCCTATAAAGAGAATAAAATGGACAGAAAATCGTTCATAGCAGACAAAATAAAATAAGCATGAAAACTAAACAAAACGTGTTCGTTAATTTTAAAGTTTTCGAGTTTTCAAAAATTGACGTGTTGTATCTTTCTCAAAAGATCACGATCAAGCTACATATCCTTTTGACTCTAATAACTACATCACAGTCAAAGGGCGAATGTAATTTTCGGTTCGCAATATTTTCAATTTTAAAATAAAAAAATAAATTCTTTTAGCTCTATTTTTCAGATATCCGAGTATTGGAACTTTCTCGAAGCAAATGTTTCAAGAAAATAAACAGTAGTATCAAGGTAGTTTCTCTGAAATTTTTGTGAAAAAAACTAAGATAAGAAATTTTTTAAAATAATTGATGTTTTATAATCAAAAATGAAAATTTGAATATCTGTTACTTCAAACAATTAATTTTCTACACTTATCTCTTACTTTTTTGCGTCTTTGTGTACAAAGACACTTTTTATAAATATCTGTCACTTCAGTCTTAATATGAGTTAAAACTGTTTAGAAACTAGTATTTTAAAACTGTATTTATTTACTGAAAAGCAGGCGCTCCATTTAAGTCTTGTGGTGTTGCTCGTTTATTAGTTACCGCGTTTGAACTAACAAGGCCCTAACCATCTATTATAGAAGTATTAATCTTGATTGCTTCAACGCCCAGTCCAACTCAAATTGCCTTCCCGTCGTTTTCACGTGCAAAGCACAGTGGATGCAATAATACAAATAGATTCCGAAGACTTAGGCTAAAAAATTATTACGTAGACCTGTGTACAAAAACAATCTATACACCTGTGCACAAACATATTCCATAGACCTGTGCTGGGTGACCACATATCCTAAATTTTATAATTTTTTCTATTTTCGGATGTCTTCCTATTAGTTCCTATAATTTCGATAATTTTCCTATATTTTCCTATTTTTTGAAATTGTAGATATTGTAGTACCTACAAGCACCCACAAGTACCTACAAGCACCTAATAGCACCCACAAGTACCCTAAGTACCTACAAGCACCCACAAGTACCTACAAGTACCCACAAGTACTACAAGCACCCACAAGTACCCACAAGTACCTACAAGCACCCACAAGTACCTACAAGCACCCACAAGTACCTACAAGCACCCACAAGTACCTACAAGCACCCACAAGTACCTACAAGCACCCACAAGTACCTACAAGTACTACAAGCACCCACAAGTACCTACAAGCACCAAAAGCACCCACAAGTACCCTAAGTACCTACAAGTACCCACAAGTACCCACAAGTACCTACAAGCACCCACAAGTACCTACAAGCACCCACAAGTACCTACAAGTACCTACAAGCACCCACAAGTACCTACAAGCACCCACAAGTACCTACAAGTACCTACAAGCACCCACAAGTACCTACAAGCAACCACAAGTACCTACAAGCACCCACAAGTACCTACAAGCACCCACAAGTACCTACAAGCACCCACAAGTACCTACAAGTACCTACAAGTACCCACAAGCCACAAGCACCCACAAGTACCCACAAGCACCCACAAGAACCACAAGTACCTACAAGCACCCACAAGTACCTACAAGCACCCACAAGTACCCACAAGTACCTACAAGCACCCACAAGTACCCACAAGTACCTACAAGCACCCACAAGTACCCACAAGTACCTACAAGCACCCACAAGTACCTACAAGCACCCACAAGTACCTACAAGCACCCACAAGTACCTACAAGCACCCACAAGTACCTACAAGCACCCACAAGTACCTACAAGCACCCACAAGTACCTACAAGCACCCACAAGTACCTACAAGCACCCACAAGTACCCACAAGTACCTACAAGCACCCACAAGTACCTACAAGCACCCACAAGTACCTACAAGCACCCACAAGTACCTACAAGCACCCACAAGTACCCACAAGCACCCAAGTACCCACAAGCACCCACAAGTACCTACAAGCACCCACAAGTACCTACAAGCACCCACAAGTACCTACAAGTACCCACAAGCACCCACAAGTACCTACAAGTACCTACAAGCACCCACAAGTACCTACAAGCACCCACAAGTACCCACAAGCACCCACAAGTACCCACAAGCACCCACAAGCACCCACAAGTACCCACAAGCACCCACAAGTACCCACAAGTACCTACAAGCACCCACAAGTACCCACAAGTACCTACAAGCACCCACAAGTACCTACAAGCACCCACAAGTACCCACAAGTACCTACAAGCACCCACAAGTCCACAAGTACCTACAAGCACCCACAAGTACCTACAAGCACCCACAAGTACCTACAAGCACCCACAAGTACCTACAAGCACCCACAAGTACCTACAAGCACCCACAAGTACCTACAAGCACCCACAAGTACCTACAAGCACCCACAAGTACCTACAAGCACCCACAAGTACCTACAAGCACCCACAAGTACCTACAAGCACCCACAAGTACCTACAAGCACCCACAAGTACCTACAAGCACCCACAAGTACCTACAAGTACCCACAAGTACCAAAGGCAGTTGGTTACATAATTTATTAGTGTGGGGGACCTTTTCCAACTTAACTTGTTAGCTCACACAAAGCTAGGTCCCCTTGTTTTTCAACCACCACGAAACTTGAACCAAATAGCTTTAAAAGTGCTAACATCATAGACTGACTCTTTACACTGCTTAAATATCGCAGATTGGAATGGTTTTGAAAATTTAAATTTAAACATACTTAGACTTAATTATAGTCAAGGAAAATTGCTTAGCGGAATGTTAGGTGTTGTACCTTCCATTTAAAACCGTTTTCAAGTCTAACAAACGTGTACTTTTTCTAATATCGGGGCCACCGGATCGTTTTTTTCAGAAAATTTCCCATGTTATTTCTATGGGAAAAATTCCTGTTTTTCAACAAAAGGTGTGATGAATTTTATGGAAATGAAAACCACCCTTAGCAACTTTATTTTTTATAAAATTAACTAATTAATGGATCTTTTTGAAATTTTAACCACATATTGTGGGCCAGAATTGTAGTTCTGTGGAATTTTTTCAATACAGTTAATGCAATACAAAAAAAGTTACATCCAACCAAAAAACCCTCCTTATACATTAAGAGCAGTATGAAGTCTTATCTAAGAGAGCTACCGCTCTCTCAGAATAACACTTTGACTAGCCTTATAATAAATCGAAAACAAAGCGAGACCAGATCATTGTATCCCTATCGAGTTGACCCTCACCACTAGCACTAATCGTGATCAGTGGGCCTAACTTGGTTTTTTGTGGGGAGTTGTGGGTTCGCCTTCATCCCCCTACTTAGCAATTAAAATAAAAAATTAAAGGCGTATCATTAACCCTGACCTTAGATGAAGACTGAATAAATACGGTGTTAATCGTTACTTTATTCTAAATACATTCGTTTGTTCTCATTTCCTGTATGGTGAGCAAAGTCTGAAACAATATTTACTAAAAGACTAGAATAGTTACTTTTTTTTCAAAATCGCACGCAAAAATGGAAGGCAAACTCCTAACGCGAATCTTATCCAAAGTCAAATTCGACTGGAAGTATCCTGATCAGAAATACATGGAGATGAGACCTTACTACTTGAGACGCAATGAGCTATCCATAATAACCGGGATATTGATGATCGGCCAAAGAGTCGTCGTTCCGAAAGCTGTCAGACCTATTATCTTAGAGCAGATGCACGATATCCACCAAGGAATCGTCCGCATGAAATCCCTCGCCCGTTAAACGTTCTAGTGGCCAAGCATCGACGTTGACATCAAGACGTTCTGCGAAAAATGCAGCACATGCCGATCCACCACTCCTGAACCTTCAAAGACATTTTCAAGCTGGCCAGAAGTAAACTTGCCATGGAGACGAGCCCATTGTGACTTTGCGGGACCGGTGGAAGGAAAGATGTTGATCATATCGGTGGACGCTTTCTCAAAATGGATAGAAGTAGACGTTGTTCCTTCAACCTCAACAGATGTAGTCATCCGAGCGCTGCGAAGCAATATGACACGTTTTGGGATAATACCAACACTCGTCACTGATAACGCCACCTGCTTCACAAGCGAGGAATTCAAGCATTTCATACTCATAAACGGAATAAAGCATTTCACAATTGCTCCATACCACCCTCAGTCAAACGGACAAGCTGAGAGAAACGTGAGAACGATTGGCACGTATCCTGGTGACCCACAGACGACAAATGGAGGCAAATCACCCGTAGAATTTACGCTTGGCAGGAATATCCTATCTCGTCTCCATCTCTGCAACCCACACAATCAAACTAACTTCCAGGAGGAATCACAAATCAGTTCCCAGAAGTTTAACCCCAACGAAGCTGTTTACGTGAGAAACTATGCGAAGGGAAGCAAATGGATCCGAGGACAAGTTTCCAAGTCAATCGGCAAGGCCATGTACGAAGTCACGAACACCAAAATCAAATCAGAAGGCGGCACATCGAGACATCAATTCCAAAGGACATTCAGCCTCAAGACGATCACGAATGGTATCCACTACAGACACCGACAAACACGCAAAGGTTAAACGAGCCGCTCCCCCTTCAAACACAAGAGTCACCTACAACGTCAAGCGCACGACCGCCAGCTGAAAAAGTAACATCATCATTTTTAAGCCTACCATCCGACGAGGTCAACAATAAACCACAGGAGTTAAGAAGATCAACAAGACAGCATAAACTTATTAGTAGATTAGGACTATAAAAAAGGAAGAAAGTTATGTTGTATGTAAAAAACCAGTTGGCCTATTATTGACCTACTCTTAGCATTAATCTTATCAGTAGTAAGAGTTGTATATACTTAGGAACGATTTTGCTAATGATCATTCGCTGCCCGCTCATGTGTACATAACCCACAATAAATCTCTGTTCAACTATTTTATTATGTTGTGCCTTAATCACGTACACAACAAGAACCATTTTGTTTCATGGGCGTAAACATAAGATTTGAGATATAACAAATTTGGGAGAGTCACGTCGTCAGAACACAGTATGACTTCATTGTAAGTGATAAACGTTTGCTGAGTCGCGTTCCATGGAGACTTATAATTGTGGGTGAAGGACAATATTCGAAGGATCCTGACCGTGTATTCATCGAGTAATATTATTAATATATTTCAATTCTGGTCCCTTTCATCTCGTCAAATTTCAGGTTCTAACTGGGTCATGTTTAAAATTTTTAGAACGCTTAAAACGTACAAGTCTGAGACTAGGCTACTTTTAACCGGAACACCTCTTACGAACAATCTCGTAGAGTTGTTGTCTCTCCTGCGTTTCCTCATGTCAAATATCTTTGATGATCTCCACGTGTAATTTCTACAAATTGGTGGGAATTTTCCCCGAGATAAATGACGGACAATGTTTAAAAAGATCCGAAAACTTTCGAGAGGTCTTAGTTAACGTTTAAAAAATTTCATTGAAATAGGATTGAATCTGTTCAACGCGGCTGCCTCCATGGAGAAAGATGGAGCGATACATGCCCGAGCACGTGAAAATCGCGTTATGATTGCAATATCAACTCTGCAGCAACTTCTCGGGCAGTTTTTACTCAGATGAACCAAGCCGATGTGAATGAGCCCTTTGCAGGAAACGTATTACCAAGCCACTCTGGACAATAGCGTTAAAAAAATGTTAGGAATCAATAAAGAGTCTGATGTTCATCTTCAAGAATTTGAAAGACCGTGCCATACAGAGATCAACTATAAAACATTCTGCGGAATTGACGTCATTAGAAATCAATGTACAAATTGAAATAAAGTTACAAACATTGTAACACCTTGACTACCCTTATAATAAATCGAAAACATAGCGTGCTGGGGTTGATATTCAATCATTGTAACCCCGAATGAGTTGATCCTCACTGCTAATCGTGATCAGTGGGCATACAATTTTTGGTAGCGGGGGGAGGGATCGTGTATCAAAATAAAAGACGTATCATTAACCCTGACCTTAGGTGAAGACTGAATAAATACGGTGTTAATCGTTACTTTATTCTAAATACATTAGATTTCTGTTTGAATCATTTTCTGTATGGTGAAACAATATTTACTGCAAAACAGAAGAATTTTGAAAAAATCGCTAGTCTTAAAGTCCATTTGTTCTAAGCAGTTGTATAAGCATTAATTTTGATATGCAAAATTTTAAAAAACTTCCTCTTAAGCATTGTAATCATCATTAAAATCACACGTCAATTATAGATTGCAGTAAGTTAAAAGCAGCGAATAAATGTAGCCGCTAAAAATATTTTCAATTGATGAAAGAGGATCAGAATTGTAGGTGGTTCAAGTAACATTTTTGGTATTACTATTTGAATCCAAATATAAGAATTACCTGTGATTCAGTCTCGAATCTTATATTCCCAGTCCGGTTTCGCACGACTATTTACCGAATACCGAGGGTAGTAGGGATACGTAATCATACGGATGTAGCGGTTCAGCTACTGAGCCTACATACACACACTTAAATAAATTAGGCTTACCGTTTAGGCTCCTGTCTATTGAGCTTATGACTAGGCCTATATCATATAATATTTTGAGTCTCCTCACTTGAGGGCGCACTATTGCAGTCCTTGCGCGCCCCCTTGTGAGGATAGGCCGAACTACTAAGATCCTTTATATAGTCAAAGCAATAGAGAGTTAGTTGATTAATTAGCAGTGAGAGAGCTAGTTAGTAGTCAGGTCAACTAACGTAGTCCAAGGGAATCAGTCGACACCCGACAAGTTAATATCTGCTTTTCGGCGAGGTTGAGGGTTCGGTTACCACGACCCTCTAGTAAGTTTAGTGAGTTCTCGCGAGCTACGTATACTAGGCCCGCTTACTTTGAAGACCGATACACATTGAACACAATATGGCTCTTCATACCTCGGTGAGTGTAATAATTAGTAATTAAGAAGAAACCCTATGGCGCTACCCCTATTATGACTTGGCATTGTAAATAACTACATAGATTAACTTATTTAACATTACTTCTTTATTTATCATTTTTGTAAAAACAATTATTACTAACAAATTAAGAACCTGGACAATAAAAGAATTCAAGCATTAATTTCTATCTTGAGTTCATTATTTCACCTTGTAACCCGCTTTTTAGCCTAATCGGTTACACGTTACTCGTCTTAAGGCGAGCGTGTCCCTTCCATTAATGTCTTTTCCTCTTCTCCATATGCCGAGAAGAGAGAAATGGCATAGCTGTCTCTAATTTCCCGGAATATATTCGGGTTAAAATGGGCTTCGACGCTAACTTATTGAGGAAATCTTGTTATAGACTTTTGAAGCAGGTGGGAAAATATTGTTCGCTATTTCCAAAGTTGGTATATTTTACTTTCAGTTTGAAGATACGTTTCATATCGCACAGAAAAATGGAAACCCTCGCCTGCTTTGCCTTCGTATTATTGGCCATGAATTTCGCCGAAGAGATAACGATACCCGAAGAAGAGCCACTGAAATGTAATTGTAGTTTGTATTTATTGAACTCTGCTGGAATGTATGAAAGCTGTAATTTTGTTTATGAATAGCCATTTGTGAAGACATAGTTGCGATTGAGGCGTCGGATTGCTGCGATGAGGAAAAGAACCCAGACTATGTAAATACAAACTAATATATTTATTCTATTAAAAAGAACGCTGTATTTGGTTAAGGAGGGTCGGCTTGACCACTGAAAAATAAAGTTCAGGTCCATTTTCCTTACCACTCCAATTCGAGGACGATACCGAGGGCTAAAGACACTTACACCAAATCACGTTAATTGTTTCTTCTACACTTGATTTTTCATTTTAAAACAGATTAAAAAATGCACTCAGTCTGCGCTAAAAAAATTGGTCTTAAAGGAGAATATTCTCTGAAAATACTGGTGAAATTTTCCTGCACCCAAGGACGAGCTTACGCATATAACCAGGTGATTTCGAAAAGGCTATTTAGTTTGTTGGAAAACTATGGAATCCACGTATTCGATATTCGTCGAGTCCGGAGCCGAATACCCTGGTTCGTATTAGCCCGTACCTGAAATGGAACCGCAAGGCAAGAGTCGGTACTCGGCAAATAGCGAATGCTTGGCAATGAATAAAAACGAGTATCCGTAGATTATCTCAACGTCTAACTCGCGCTATTACACTCTTGAACACTAATTGAAATTTATATTTATTTGATGGCGCTAGTTTTATGACTGCGTTTTGAGAGAAAAGGCTCAACGTTTATATCTTCATCTTTAAGTGGAACTTACTCCAAAGCCGCAATAACTTGAAATTGGAATTATAGATGAATGTACAATTTGAAATAAAGTTACAAATATTATAACACCTTGACTATCCTTATAATAAATCGAAAACATAGCGTGCTGGGGCGAGGTTCAATCATTGTAACCCCGAATGAGTTGACCCTCACTAAAAATCGTGATCAGTGGGGCATACAATTTTTGGTAGCGGGAGGATCGTGTATCAAAATTAAAGGCACAACATTAACCCTGACCTTAGACGAAGACTGACTAAATATGTTAATCGTTATGCGTTAGTTTGGTCTCATTTCCTGTATGGTGAACAACGTTATGTCTGACGCAATATTTACTGCAAGACTAGAAGCGGAATTTCTTTCGAAATTCGCCTGTTTAAAGTACACTTGGTTTAAGCAGTTGAATAAACATTGACTTCCATATGGAAAATTTTAGTGGAATGTCTCTCCCATGCGTGACTTCGCCTTAAGCATTGTAATCATCATTAAAATCATACTTCAATTAAAGATCACCGTAAGTTAAACGCAGTGTAGATAGTGTAGCCCCGAGTTTTTTGTCTTTTTTTTTGATGAAAACGATGACCATCTTGTAGGTGGTCAAAATAACAATTTTAATATTACTGTTTGAATCCAAAGTAAGAATTACACGTGATTTAGTCACCCAAATACATACCGACTTTCGTTTTCATGCGGCTGTTTCCCGAATCCCGAGTCGATACTTGTCTTAAGGCGAGCGCACATCTTCGGTTAATTTCTTTTACCGGGTAAATTATCGATTGAAATTTTTGGAAAACAAAAATTACCGTTCAGTTGGTAATTTTTGGTAATTTATTTTTTCCTGTGCTTACAATCCATAACTTAAAACAAACTTTAATTATGAGCACCATCTGGCTGCTTTACACGTATTTGCGGCTTTTGCTACCAAGACGGCAGCCGTGACCTTTCTAATCTGATTTCCAATTAAAGTTTTATTAAAGACAAATATCTACCGCAACTTTTTAAGTACTGGCTAGCGAATAGCGCCTGGTGAGAAGTAAACACAGAAATAATTTTTCATTTAAGAGTAAAATGAACATTTAATGCGTAGTAAAAATGTTTGGTAATTTACCACGGTAAAATTACGGTAAGATATAAAACGGTAATTTACGCGGTATTTGGTAAATTACCGATAATTTACGGACGGTAAATTACCGACACACATCTCTAGACACCAGTCTGTACACACTGGCTTCTAGCACCACCATCTAATGGTCTTTGTTTCTGTCCATCCCACATGGACACCAGTCTGTACACCTGGCTTCTACTCCATCATCATCCTTAAGGTTAAGACATACGCGGCGATCGGCCAGGGTTACGAGAAACGTCCAGCCTCCCAATGTCGGGGCTTCCACCAAAGGTTCACGCGATTGCGCTGTTCTTATCCATAGCTGCGATTCGAAACCTTTATATACTACCTATTTCAGTAAGGCGAAACAACAGTCCTATCGTTCAATTCAAACGTCAATATTAGTCAAGTTTCTCAAGAATGTTTAATTGTTCTTTTTAAAAAGGATGTAACGCTGAATAAGGTGAATAGCTAACGAATAAAATTTATTATAATAATTATATTTATTTTAGTATTTAAGATAATCTTGTCTCACAACTCAAAATTAATACGGAAAGGGTAAAACAGCAGTCTATGTGTTTGTCTGTGTTTGTCTGTCCGTTGTTACACTAGTGCACCGCGTTAGCAGTTCGCCTTGTGTTGATGTGGAAATAAAATCCTACAAAACCTTAATATTTGGTTTTCTCATACTGTAAAATTAATATATGGAAATATTTTTCGTAATTTCGATGTCGTTAGTAGTTTTGTAGCCTGAAAGCTCTGTTTCATTTTGATATCCCAAGAATATTTTTTATGTTATTATTTGCAATGGATGTTTATATATTACTAAAGCTATACTACATCTGTTTATAGCATAATCCTTTCTCTAGTGATTACAATAAGAACGCTACTCTGTCGGTCAAATGAACTGTTATTTGTCAATAGGCCTGGTGAACCATAAAGTAAACGCTTGGGTTTGTTTTTAGTTTCTGTAATGCAGAGACACTAACGGTTGAGAGTGAGCCGAAAGTTAATTACACATTTAAATATTCAGGCTTTGATTTTATATTTGAATAAAGCATCATGGCGGAAATCTGGGCCGCGTTCAGCAGAGCTCAGCGCTGTTAGCAGTGTCCTACAGAATGGGATTTGGTTTTTGAATATTGACGTCATGCTGCTCAGCACTAAGCCAGCACAGTCACCAAAGAAATAGTCGGATTTTTAGATAACGTGACGTAAAACGCGTAGTTCTCAGCTTGGCGAAAAGAACCTGGAGGAATTATTACAAATAGCTCTTGCTGATTCTGATGGGACTATACCTATTTAATTTAAACCAGTTGATCACGCGAGAATTTTAAGAGACATGTTAGTCTTTCTAATTTTAATTATAAAAGTTGTTCTTATCTATCTCTATAAATACGTTATCATATAAGTTTTGTTAAGCCTTGGTACCTTGCTCGCTTTATTGCGCTAGCGTCATTTTTAAAACACCGATGACCGGAGAAAAGCGTTCAGCAAAGCCATGACGACAGAGCTCTCCGGTAAAAGTTTTCCAAAATACGCTGTCTTTTTTGGTGAGTTGTGCTGAACGCAGCCCAGATCAGTGAAAGGTCTGATCGTAATCGGATTGTAGCTTCGTGTTTTCATGCTTTTTGTGGTGCGCATTCACTTTCAGTGCGTGTAGCCACAAATAAGCTTTGATGTTATGTAACGTTAACAGTCATGTTGACAAACTAAGAAAATCGTTGAGGTAAAACGAGAGGATAGTGTTTACACGGCAACCGTGTTGTGAATATGGCTTTGAACATAGAGGGTATACAGTTGAGGAGTAGAAAATTGGGCCTTTTCAAACACGTAAAGGTAATATCCCTCCAAAGTTTTATCTCTTCATTTCCCGTTTTTTCCCCATCGTATTATTTTAATGTGTACAAGTATATCCTTATTGGATGTAAAATGTCGTCTGATTTACAGTTTATTCGCTATGCTTTGTATACTGCTTTAATATTTCATAAATTTTAACTCCAGTATTTGTTCATAAAAAAAGGAACATTTCCATATCTACAACATCCTACTGATGAACCTAAAGTTACAACAGGACATGAATCAAGAGAACCATTCCACTTCTACACGGGTTTAAAGCTGACTTAATGCTGGATGTCGCCTTGGAAGTTGGAGCACTTCACTCACTTATTGATGTGTACTTAAGAATGCATCGTCTGAATAGCGTAGAGCAAAGAATTTCAGGTCCTAAAAAAATTCTCCGACTCTCATATTCGAGTTATGATGTATTTGCCTTAAGCTCCATCGAACTGGAAAAAATAAAATATATTGAATTGAATGAAATGGTGTTTGTAGGCCTGTATCAAAGAAGAAAAAATTGGTATATAAATTACATTTTTAATTGTACATGTATTTCAATTCCGTATTCGTAATATTTTTAATAAGTCCCTTAATAAATGAAAGCATTTTCTCACGCCCCATTTATTTAATCCTATTAACAAACCACAATTTTGTAATTTTTTATTTTAATATCTGAACCGTAAAAGGGGCCGGATAAGAGCAAAATTTGTCCATAGCTTCGGAATAAACGAAAAGCCGCCACGAGAAAATATATTTCCAGGATCGTTTCGTTCTCTTACCAATCTTCCTAAAAATTGCGTTTCTATTTAATTAATGTAATAGATTTTTTCTCTTTTTCCCGCATTCCCTCTCTAGCAATTACGCAACTTGGATTGTTATAGGGGGGACACGCTCGAAAGAACCATGGGTTATAATATTTATTAGTCCGCACTCTAAACATTCATGCTAGTATAATGACTTTAATTAAATGGATTCTGGCTTCGAGAGCGTTTTGGAAGATATTAATATTTGTCCGAAGAATTGGGCCTATTCGTTTACAAAATTCTATTCCTCAAAACGTACTAAATGCCTGTTTAAACAGGTTCAATCATTAATTTTATAACGGAATATTTTAGGTCAATTTAAGGCGCCTCGAGGGGAAAACTGGTGGTAAAGCGTCGCGTTTGTTCATTGTTTGTTTATTATTCTTGTTTACTTCGAAACAACGTTAGTTGCGTGCTTTGAAGAATACCGTTATGTAAACACGGGACTTAGATGCAGTGTTATTAAGGTTTACCAGAGAACCCCATCCTCTGACGTGAGGTTAAAGGTTATTTGTCAAATTAATCAAGAGTCGTGCAATTTTATCGACTGTCTGAAGTTTTACGGTTTTAATACCATTTCTATGTTACAAGGTAACGTTTTCAATCAATTATTTTGTAGTGCGACTTTAGAAAATGGAGGTAAACACAAAGTCTGATCCCCTACATTGTACAATATATTTGATAATGCGATCAAAAACAAGGAGGTTGTGATATTCAAGTATCAATCGTCGAGAAAACATTTAATTTCGTTTTCATCTCATAGGACCAGTAGTTTTACCCTAAATTAGGTTTATGAAAAAGCATACCAAAATATTGCGCGCACTACACACAAAAGCAACTCAAAATGAAGTAAGATTGATGTTTTTTTTTTTATTATTTCGAACACGTTTATGAACTTAAATTAGATAAAGCTACGAACAGTCTAAATCATAGTTCATAAGATATGTTCCATAAGTTTGTCACTGGTTACTGAGAGCTTGTCTTGAAATGACGTAGGTGAAACCTCGTAGATTCTCGAGAAGCAACGCAGGACAAACCTTGTAGATTCTCGCAAAGCAACGCAGGTGAAACGTTATAGATTCTCGTAAAGCGACGCCTAATGAGGCGCTGTCAAAGTCCTAGAACAGACAAAATATAAAGATGGACAGCAAAACCGAGTGTAGTCAATTCTCCCGTTGTTCTGGAACTAGCTCTCAGTAAGTCACTAGCATTACGAATTATAGAAATTGTCACACTTACGGAACATATTGTATAAACCTATGATAAATGTTGAAGGAATCTTAGAGTAATAGTATATCAGCCAGGTAATTAAAGGATTTAGAGAAATATTTCAAACTGGACTTGGAAAGTCTGATCGGGATTGTGTTTTCCAAACATAATTATATTTTGCAAGTAGGTTACGCGTTATCCTCATCGATTTAAAATTAAGTACATTGTTTCATGACGACTTTAACCTTTCTAGACACGGTAAGCAAAGAATTGGAATTAGTATGTAGACTGCGCTGTTTAACGTTTGAGCCGTATTACCGTATTAGCGAAGAGCGCTTCAAAGATCCCTCGTTAATCTACATAACCTGCAACTGGGTCAAATGCTTAGGTTTGGAAAATCATTAGTTTGCCTGCCATTTTCTCGTCTCCTCTTCCACTTTGAAATGCCCACGACGTTTCGTCTTCGGATCCCTTATATTGGAGTCGCGCCTTTGTATTCCGGTTATATCCCGCAGTCCGCCTCCCCTCTCCCTATACCTTATACATGCTACAAAACAATTGATCGCGATTTAACGAGAAATTCTAGCTTCTCATAGCATTCCCTTCCACTCTCCTCGAAACTAAATTACGTGTCTTCAGACTTGAAGCAAATGAGAAGCCATCAGAAGTAGGGTTTCCATTTGAATTTTCGCGGGGCTCAAAAATACTTTCTGTACACTTTCTCTTCATTGTTTCAGACAGAGGTCCTCTTTTAGGGCATCGACCGAGCTTCTCTCTCGCTCTTATATTTGGTGGTTGGAGAAGGATCTGTAAGTTTATGTTTGTAAGTCTTCAACACTTCACAATCAGGATAACCATTTTAATACCAAAGGCAAATTAGTCCCTTACATTCAGGCGCACTGGATTAACAACACCATCTTTCTTGTTAAATTTCACATAACCTATATGCTTTAATATGAAGTGGGTTTAACTTTAATATACAAGAATTTGGCCGGTGGATGATGAAATTATCTTTCCTAATTAAGTTATAATTGGGTCATAAATAATCTCACTGTCTCCAGGAGTCTAGTTTAGTGACCTTTTTGAACACAGAATATAAATACATTTTTTCACCGAACATTTTGGTCGTAGAGGGAAAAGCCAAGTATACAGTTGGTTCAATTTAAAGTTTCCTGAGATTCAAAATGATGAGAAACTAAGACGTGTCATATAGGGTTGGTACTGGTAATTGTGAACACATTTTACAAATCTTTGAATACCTTCCGTGGCGCTTACGTTAGACACCTGAAAATTTCAGCACATGAAATTTGATTCTTTAGACACAATTCACTATGTTTTCAGTTTTTTAACTCTTTTAAATTTTGCACAATATCCTATTTCCAAAACCCCTTAGAAGACCCCAATTGTGAACAATTGGTAAATGTAAACACCCTAACCCTAAATAGTGAACACGGGGCTCAAACGTGAACACCAATGTTAATCAAATGGGAGGAATAAAAAAGGCCCTATGAAAAAAGGTACCGACACGTAGCGCCTAAATTCATGCGCCTGGATTAAAGTTTAGTTACAGAATTTTAAAGAAAAATTGTTCATAATGAGAATTGTTTACCAGTACCAACCCTAGATATAATCGGACAAAGATATGTCTCAACATCGAAAACCATTTAAAACAACGTGCTAGACCGGTTAAATTGAGTGACTCGTGTAGCACTTGCAAAAGTTACCTTTGAGTTACCTAGTGTATAGAAAACATTTATATTCTTTGCAACGTCAACAATGATAGAGTGATGCATAGACGTTATTACCAGGGCCGAAAATAAGAAAACATTCTTATAGGACGTGTGTCCAGTGACCACCTCTTTTACTGGAAAATTTATTGGACATTGTCCACTGGAATGTGCAAAAATAGTGTCGCATCTCCATAGTCAAGCTAACAAAACTTGGGAAAATTCATTGGTCAAACTGTCCAGTAACCCCCTTAGTTTTGAAAAATGTATGGGACATTTTAAAATTTTATTGGACAATGTCTAGTGTCCTGTGCTTATTTGCGGCACATTGCTTGATTAAGACTTATGGGGATACGTTTGTGGTACTATTAAGAAGCTTAGCGATTTGTTGGAAGGCATAATATGCTAGCATCGGTCCTCAGGCTCTCCGGCCCTCTCCCGAATACCGTGATTAACGTAAACTTTCCGATAATACTTGAGAATGCGTTTGATTTCCCGCGGCGAAAACGGGCGCGCATATACAAGAATTGCCATAGTTGTTGCCATGGTCGCGCATTTACTTTCTATGGTAAATTAATGCCACTCCCTTTAAAAGGGGTTTGTTAAAGCGAGAGATGTTGGGAATCAGCACGGATGCGAAACTGCTCTCGACCATTTTCAATATAGCTTCTATTTGTTGTCTTACACGATCAAGAGTTACATAAATATGATCAAATTTCACCAAGAAATGATGTTTATAAAGAAACCTAACTATACCATGGATAAAGGAGAAAGCATTTGACGAATAAGTATATCCTAATCAATATAATCGTGTTTCTAATAAATCTACCATATATTAAAGGATGTGTTTTTACTGTAAAGTTGAGTGGCAAATGTCAACTACCCAATTTAGTTACTGTGTTAGGGGCTTCGATGTATTGGCCATTAAAAACCGGAAACTGTCATCTATATGAAGTAATTAGCTTTACTTTACCATCGTACGCACACTTCTAAATATTACATATAGTACACTTCTGCTAGGTATACGTTCAGTAAGGTTCTTAGATTGAAGCCTATTGAAGGATGACATGTCCTACTCCACATGTGTGACTTTGTCTTTTTTTTATAGGACAATATTTAGGAGCCCATATCCCTGTATATTAATGTTGTAGACCCCATTTTCTTGGATAATTTCCACTGAGTTTCACCTAACCCTGTATTTAAAGCAGACTAATCAGAAACGCTCTGTATATCGATATATATGTATATGTATATATATATATGTATATATAAGAATGTAGATAAAGATATTGACTCAGCCCAAACCGCTTACACAGAAGACTGAAATTTTACATCCTGAGTAGATACACACTATGGAAACGTTTCCATTTTTAGTTTCCATTTTTGAAAAATGGCAGCCACACATGTTACAGACCTTACGGAATATTACGTACGTCTCAACCTGCTTTATTCATATTTTGTGTTCCTGTATGTTATTTCTTACAGACGGGTTATGCCAAGGTTGGGGTTATATGGCTTATAGGATTAGCATGCCCTCATGTTCCTAAATGGCAGCCCTAATTGTAACAAAAAATGTACTAACGGCTGGTGTCATTTCTGCTAGCTATAAAATATAGACTGTTTTACGTTCGCTTAATAATCTAGTTTGTTAACTAAAGTCTCGGATAACCTTTAAATATTTTTAGTTACTTAAAATTCCCAGGGCATTTAATGAATATTTAACGACTGGTTCGTTTCTGACGGAAACGAATATTATAGTACTTTTAAAGCATGAATTAATCCGTCTTCCAAAAATTAATAATTTATCAGTCTTAACTCAAGCGTCTTTCGAGTTAATAGACGTTACCTGATTTTGGAGTCTCAGATTGAATATGCTTCTGCTAGATTGGAGTGGGTGATGTTTGCCCTTCAGTTATTATCTCGGTAAAATCTTAGTGTCGACGAGCGTTATCGTTTTACCTAGGCTAATCACTTTTCGAATAAGGCGGTTGGTTTAAACGTTAACTAATTCGGGGAAGGAAGGTTTAAGCTGGCTTTCCAAATAAAGCTAGGAAATCTACGTCAACCCGTAATGGTATGTTAGTCCTCAATTTAATAATTGAAGCCATTAAGACTATACTCGAATTAGGCGAGTATTGATGAGAATAGGGCTCAATATGGCGGATCACGATAAAGATGAACAAACAAGGGCGTCGTTATATAGAAGATAAACACTATACCACGAAAGGAAAGTTAGAACTACATACTTACGTCTTGAAAGCGTCCGAAATGTTTGAGCTCAGAAAATGAAGAGAACCCCCTGTTTCAATTCCTTTTACAATATGTTCATGTCTACAATGACTTAATAGCTCGGTTTGTTGTTTCGGTGATATCTCATGGATAAATATACGAAGGCAATATTATGTCCATACAAATAAAATGCGAGGGAGGGCCCAAGTATTGAAGATGCTTTCAAAAATGTTTTAGAATGATCTTCTATTGTTTACTATTTCCATCGTATCTGTAGAGTCTTCCTTACCGACGAACCGATCGAAGATTATGTCCAGTTATAGTTTTCAACAAAATGACCTTCAATTTTGGTGTCACCAGAAGTAAGATGAGACTAGTCCCTTATCTTACTTCTGGTGTCACAGATAAATTATTTTACCTTTTCCTTGTATGCCAAATTTAAGTGTCTTGATAAATAACAAAATCATAATTTATTGGAAACGTAACCATTATTATTAAAATTAAATTTGACGCATTTCAATGATTTCCATGTACAGTATAGTTTTACATAATAATATTTGCTTTTAGCGTAAGTAATGGAGAAAATATGAAACAATTTTTGAATTGGAATTGTTAATTGGTGGGGTCACTGACACTAAATATTTCTTTTTAGTTTGACAATATTTTAATTAGCACCTTTATTAAATTGGGTGTCATTGATGAAAAAAGGGAGTCCTTATTATTCTATTATAAAGCATGTGTGTATGTGTTCTTTCACATACCTTAAAATAAATAAAACCTTCATAAAACCAGTATTTTGTCGTAAACACATTAATTTTGAGGAGAATTTGTCCTGTGGCTGGGTGTATTTTGTCATCGACAAGATATTGTCCATAAGTAGGAGGATTATGATCAGGGAGTATTTCTTACATTCGACTTTATTATAAAGTAAATCGACTAGCACCTAGTGAAGGATTCGTCCAACACGTGCGGGATCGTGTAAGGAAACAAAAGTGCTCCATTTTGCAATTAAATTCACTAATATCCACTCAATAATTCTAAAAAGTAATAAACTAAGCTTCCTTATTTATAGTTGGATGTATTTATACTGCATGTTACTCCTTGTTATAACCCCAAAGTGTTATTTTGTTGTAGATTATGACTCTTCGAGATTCAATTGATGTCTGAGAAATAATTTACAAGTTTCAAAGACCAAAGCATCATTTATTTCATAGTAACTCCACACTCATCGCGTGGGACAAAGAAAGCTAATTAAGAATATATTGAATATCTTTTAAAATTATGTGAAACTTATTTTAATGGTCGACCCTTGCCGTTAAAATTTATATATTGTCTTTTAATTTAGTGATAATAGCTATTTTCATAGGCATTAATTAGACTTAAATTTGACAAGTCATCTTGATAGTTTATACGCTTCAACAGCATAATCAATTTCAATCTAATTTTACACTATCGCGTGAGACAAAGAAAGCTAATTATCTTTAAATATAAAATTGCACATAAATATATTTTCAACCCCGCTATTATTTCGAATCGTTAATCACAGCAAAGGGTGGCTATTTCAAAAACCAGTGTAATAAGAGAAATAGCGCATCCGCACAAGTACACGATAAAAGTTGCGAGTGAGTGTTGCATAGTAATGGGGCTGTATCCTTCTTGCGGATTGGCGTCCAAGACCGCTTTCGTGACAATGCCGATGAATTTTCCATCACCCATGTGCGTCTGGTTAAGATACCAAAAATGGTGACCAGCGGTCTCGTGAAAAGTAAGAGTTCTGTGTAGACAGACGTGTTAAAGGTTTTAGATGTATATTACGGAGAAAACTAATTATAAATTTGTAAGCAATTATACCTGTAGTTAAGGAGTTCCTGAAATGGTAAAGCAGTTTTCTTGTTCATTATATATACGAAATAACGAGTTATATACTCATGGTTTCCAAAGAAAAGTTGTTGACCGTCAGGTTTAACTCCAATATGCCTTAGTAGCTGTAGCGACTCTAACAAGGTAAATTCCAAATCGAAAAAGGCACATTTTCGTGTCATAATGTCGTTCAAGATCTTATTCCCTACTTTCGCCTTTCGTAATTCATGAACCATCAAAAACGTGCTTTTTATCAACCTTTTCCCGCACATTGGTGAACGATTTTGGCATCGCTATCCAAAATAAAATTAAAGTAACAATCAATTATTGGGGGGCAATTTTCCAAGTTTTTAAACGAGTTATCGCAAACGAGTTGCCGAAAGGGTTGGTGTCAACCTCATGTTTTCTATGAGCTTCTGTAACATTGCGCCGAATGCCAATCAACCGAGCCCAGTCGCATTGCACCGAAAAACCGCACTTCGGGTTTTCCCGATGGAATCTAAATGAATAAAATCACAATTAACTAAAACAATTTAAGGCCTACGTAAAATGAACACTAGATCCAAACATTTTCTAAATTATTATTTTAAAACTAAGGATTATAAGAACAAAATTGTAATAAATCAGTAAAATATGATATAATAAAACCAATTTCAAATATTGATTTTTTTTTATGTTATATTCATCATGAAAATACTTTAAGCCAGCCATTTTAATGTACTTGAAGTGTATAACCGCTCCATAGGGGAAGAGACGTCCTCCTAACCAAACCAAACCTAACCAGTCGTCAAATAGTGGCGTTTCCAAGGCAGTAAAAATGTATTTAAAACGCTTTCATTAAAAGACGACATAAATAGAAATTAAACTACATAGGACTTTTGGGAGTCGCTTAGTTAAAATTTTACAGTCTTTGCGATAACTTATCTACCAGCTTAACCCTTTCTATAAGTTATGACTCTCGTGAAAATAAAAAACGGTAAAATTTTAATTTTCACACCTTGTTTTAATTAGCACAAGGGGAATTCGCGAGACATCCGCCGATAATCGTTCAATAGATAATCACCTATTTATATATTGCAATATCATAGAACTCAAGAGGTTGACACGAGCCCTTTAGACGATACTTATCATTTGCTATAACTCGCTTAAAAGGTTAGAGAATTGCTCCCATTGTATTTTATCTTGAGAATATGAACATCGTTTAAGATTTCATCTTGAGAATATGAACATTCTATAACATTATACCGTGTGATAAAAGTAGTGACCAGGACTATAGTGTTTCATAAAAATTTGAAGATCTGGGAAAACATCAAAATCCAAGAAAGTAGAAATAAATTTTGGGGCATGAGTCGAAAATGTTGCTTTCAAAATGGACTGATAAGCGCACGACAAGAGGAAAGCGAAGCCCAGCCAGAACACGAAGAAGATCTTCGCACCTTTAGTCAGGGGTAAGAATCCAATTCCTGAGAGGGTTTGACGTAAAGCTTCAGTCTTTATTTGATTATTTATCAATTTGTGATTTAAATAATTTACCGCATTTAAGGAGGCTGGTAGCTAATTGAAATAGGAAATATAGCGGGTTTCGTTTCCTTTTGACCAAGATCATATTTCTTTCCAAGGAGTGGTTGAAGAAGAAAAACATGGATGCTAGTATCACGGTGACGATGCAGGCGATTGAAGTCTCCAAGCACATGAAAATATTAAAAAGAACGAAATTAACAATCCTTTTAGACAGTCCTGAAATTTTAATCTTTCTTCCGTAGTTATTTAATAAGTTTTTTTAAAAAGACTCAGTAACTAACGAAATGGAGAAAGGTTGACTCAGGTGTGCTTGAGATTCTATACCTTTACCTGCCACAACTATGTTACTAGAAACTCTAAAATATACGTACCACCATGCCGACAGAAGCGAGTCCTTTCCACATGGAGTCATTACGCATATCGGGTGGCCCAACCAGAAATTTTATACCCGAATAGAAAAATGGTGGGGTATATTTAACGGGACCCATAACTTCAGGCAGTTCATTTATTTTTGGTTCAATAACGGTCATGTTGAACTAAAAGTTGAAATTATGTTTCTTTAGAAATTTTATATAGAAAAAGTCCTAATTTATCATTATTGCGTGTACGTATCAGTCAGAGAGCGTTTATATATTTTGTTGAAATGCAAAGAGAGGTGGTGGCTAAGACAAAGCTAACCACCTGAACCCTATTCCAAGTAAACCCTTCTTAAATGTTTTACTGAATGAAGTAACTGGTTTGTAACGAGGAGTAAGTGACAATTTGTAATCTCTAAGCAAAAGAATTTCGATCTCAGATTATTTACCCTGCACTACTGCCCGGGATTTAACCTGATACGTACCCCCTAACTGCGTTGCGCTAAAAACAATCTCCTTCGGTTCGTACTAAGGAGATGAAGCAAATAAAACGCAGCAAGCCCGATCTCGTGTTTGAACAAGCGTTTTTGAGCATCGTGAACTAGTCGTTGATTGCAAGCATAATTTTATGGAGTATATACCATGAGTTAATAATATGTTAGCTCCCTATAAGTTACTCAGGCTCCATAGGCGTAATGTATCCAGCGATTTCTTCTCATTTCGCCCGCGCGGGAAAAAAATCCGAATGTTGCGCTCTCTCTTGTCGAAAAAAAATCCCGCTCGTACGGCTGCATTTTCACCACATGAGTGTTTTAGTCGTGAATTTTTATGTTTTAACGTTAAATCATGGAGTTTGTGTCAGTGCTGATACAAAAAAATGCAGGAACTCAATGTAATTAATTTGCCTATATTGATAAAGAATGCTATGGATAAGAGTTGTTATTGTGACTTGAAACCAGAAAATTATACAACTGAGCTAAATCCAATCCACTGATCTCTTAACTGTTTTCTTAACCGAGGCTACTGAGCGAAATATTCGGCTGCTTAAATAGCTCCGATATCATTGGCTAGCTTCCACTACACCCGCTTCCGGGGAAATCCGGAAAGAAGAGTAAATAAGATTTTCGTTCACGTGGCGGCCGCAGAGCGTCGCATATAATTGGGAAGCCGGCGGCGCGGGAGAAAACGCTGGAGTATAAAAATGAATTGCCTGAGTAACTTATAGGGAGCTAACATATTATTAACTCATGTATATACAGATGAAACTCTCAAAAGCTTGTTATATATATTATAGCACATTCCTATTGTTAAGATTTATAATGATAATAGTCAACGAAGGGTTGACCACACTAATCCCGTGGCTTGTTTACCGGTGGGTCCCTTTACAACGCATAGAGGGGTGGAAGCTAAAGGACAGCGCCCTATACTAACTATTACCGTTAACCGAGCTGCAAGTTTTGATGGAACGGCGAAACCGGCTTATATCACTTGTCACTTTCTCAACGTACTTAAATGAATTTAAGATTCAAGTTCGAAATAAAGAATAAATATGCCTTTGATAACAAGGTCTTATAAAGTAAATAGTAACACGTCAAAATTAATTGGCTTAAATAAGAAGTTCAAATTTTCCGTTTTAAAAGCAATATTATAAATTATTGCTGTTCCTTTTTACCAATATTCCACAAGCGAAATAAAAAATTTGAGCGTTATCCAAACCTAACCTAACCCACCCCATTCAAACCAAACCTAACCCAACCCATTCAAACCAAACCAAACCAAACCTAACCTAACCTAGCCTTACCCAACCCAACCTTATTTGAGGTAAGAAGATTATTTATATGACTATGAAAAGTCGGCCTCTTATGACGAAAAATTTATTAGCAAAAATCGAAATATTTTGCAAAAGATGGCAGCTAATTAATAGGAGAATGTTTTGGAAAAGGTGGCAACGAATTAGGTAACCAAATAATCACGAGACCAAACCGTCTCGAGACCAAATAATCACGATACCAAATAGTCCCGAGACCAAATAATCACGATACCAAATAGTCCCGAGACCAAATAATCACGATACCAAATAGTCCCGAGACCAAATAATCACGATACCAAATAGTCCCGAGACCATATAATTACGATACCAAATAATCCCGAGACCAAATAGTCCCGAGACCAAATAATCACGATACCAAATAATGGCGAGACCAAATAATCACGATACCAAATAGTCCCGAGACCAAATAATTACGATACCAAATAATCCCGAGACCTAATAGTCCCGAGACCAAATAATACCGATACCAAATAGTTCGGAGACCAAACAATAACGATACCAAATAGTCCGGAGACCAAACAATAACGATATCAAATAGTCCCGAGACCAAATAGTCCCGAGACCAAATAGTCCCGAGACCAAATAATCACGATACCAAATAATCACGATACCAAATAATCCCGAGACCAAATAATCAAGATACCAAATAGTCGATCAGTGAGATAGATAAAGTAATAAAGATTAATTTTCCGAATTTTAGTGAACGCCGTCTGGAAATTACTAACACTTTTGCTAGGAATAGTTAAAAGGTATCGCACACAAACGCTGTGTAACGTTTCTCGCATGAGACAAACTCATCAAATTTTGAGAATAAATTTTTTTTATTTAAATAACTAACCTGTAAAAAATCTGAATTGTATACAATTCTCGGTCCACGGTAAACTTTTTTCATTCTGTAAAACCACTAATTATTATAGTTAACACTCATGTACAATTGCGTATAGTAGAATTCTTACGTGAAATTAAACTTTTCTTTCCATTGATGCAAGTCGAAAAACACTGACCAAAGTACTTGAGCCTCTAAATCATAAATTTGTTTTGCGAGATTAGACTTTCCTCTGCTTAACCCACGTAATTGTCTTCTATTTAACTACAAATAAAATATTTATAGCTCAAATATTAGAGTAATTTCGTGCCGTTAGTTTCGTTAAGCAAGTTTATTGGCTGAAGATTATAAGTTCTTGACAGTAATGGGGTTTCCTTGTATAGCAGCTTTAAGAAGAATTTGGATTTTCTGTCTGCGCCGCTTTGAACAAAGGTTTTTAAAATTATAAACTTGATTTGAACCAAGCCAATGAAATTTGCCTCGCGAAAGAATTAAGAGATTTTACGAAAGAGGTTATGATTCCAAAAGGTATGTTCTCCATATTTCGTCAGAATGATCTATGCTGTTCGCAATCACCTCTTTTGTACCAAAATTTTTTTACCTAATCGAAATAATGACTCGAGGTTAATGGTTTTCTGACGTTAACACAAGTGTACACTAAACAAAATTCAGGAAAATTAAACATAAGCTAGAAGACTGGAGAAAATTACACTAAACAGACTGGACATTTTTCTCATGGTATGACATTTCATCTTAAACAACAGATCCCCTATAATTATCGTTTATTATTAAAACTCTAGAAGATTATATTAAAACAATTTAATAAGAAACATTAAACCGTTTTGTAGTTTTTCAGGTGAGCGTAAGTTAAATTAATACCACATCTTTTTACATAATTTTGTATACGAATGGAGTGACCAAAACTGTGTTAATGTTTTTAAGCGTAATTTTACCCAATTGTGGTATAAGTTCTAACATAGTGTGAGATTCAAGTCTTTTTGAAATTTCGTTTGATATTTTATGGTTCTCTGATTCATTAAAAGTTTGCTCTGATTTTGAAAACCAGAATACACAAAGTCAGAAAGCTTATAGTTCTAAGACAAACTTTTAGGACGATTTCGTTATGTTATCATTAGATGAAGCGTCCAAAAGATATCGGTATAATTAAGCGAAAACGATAATTAAGTTACGTACACAAAAACGGTGCACAAATTTTGATCTTACTTTACGGTTGAATTTATTCACGCTTACTATGAATATACAATGCTACGGTATAAGCCCGATAGACTTACTGCTCTTTAATTCAAAAATGACCCAGTTAAAAATATACGTTAAAACTTGTGAACGTGCGCACGCTTTAAACTGAAGATAGCAGCCAGAATTTCAGCGCTTATTGAGTACATTGTATATGAAAGCATATGTTAAAAACGATTGCTACCGCAATTTAAGAACCCCAAAGCCTTGAACTAAACAACCGGTTTTGATTTACCATACACCATTTTAACTTCATTTTTCGTTTCATTTATCCATTTAATTTTAGACATTGTGGCAACGGAAAAAGCGTAGATGGATGGCGTTATTCCCTCAAACGAGTACCTGCGTACCAACGGTGGCAATTATTTTATATTAAGACAAATCCTTTTGCAACTTTTTGCTATTGTAACAATGAAGACAATTTAGAAGAAAGCTTACTCGAAACGGTAAACCTTATTTATTTCAAAGGAGTATGTAATAATTCATGACTAACATTGTTACATAGATTTTAACGGATGTAAAAACTACAATTAACTCTAAGCGATTAATGGTTACAAAGTGTATTTTAGCAGTTTCGTTGATGCAAAAATTAGAAACTTTTATTCCACATGTTCATTATGATAATGGTTTATGGCAAATCAAACTTTCTTAATAGCATAGAGTTCAAGTTTATTTTGCGAGTTACATTTCAATATTTAACCGTTAGATCATCGTTAACTCTTTGAAAAAGGAAACGTAAAAATCACCACAAACATTAAATCATATATTACAAGTTGTGAGACCAAACACTTGCCACTTATTTGCCTGAATATGCAGCTATTGCGTTTTATTGATAAGGAAATGGCGGCGTTAAAATTTACTTAATAAATTACGCAAGCGTTACTCATAAATATTCTTAGAGAGCGATAAATCTCTTAGATTCTTCTTAACTTCTTCGGAAACGTTTTTTACTAAACGGATTTCAGTTTCACGGGCCAGTAAGGTAAATATTTCGAGAATTTCATATTTGTATAACAATTTCTTGGCCCTCATTGGGGCGTGGAAATTGTTTGTTTGAAATTAAAAGGATAAATTCTGAACGACCTTTTATGGTTTGAAAATTATATAGTTGAGATGTTAATTATAATTTTTTGAGGCGTGGAAATTGTGTATTTGATATTTGAAGGACAATATCTTGACCATCTGGTGGCCTGGAAAAAGTGTAACGGATTTATGAAGCACTTTTTGAAGGACCTCTGTGGCGTGCAAATTGTTTGAAAGATATTTGAAGGAAAATTTCTTGACCCTCTTGGTATTAGGAAATATTGTAATTATATTTGAAAGAGATTTTCTTGACCCTCTAGTGGCGTAAAAATTGTGAAATTTATATTTGAAGGACAGTTTCTAATATTATCTTATAGGAACTAACACCCCACACCACAAGAAACACCCGAAGTTAATACGACATATTTTTCGTGACTTGTTCATTAAGGATTTCCTTCCTCCCTTTCACAACTTTAACAAAATTGGATGCCGTTACTCGTTTCAGTCGTCAGATTCCTATAGGTGGCACTGAGGCTGAGCAAGGGTAGCTTTTTCAATACTCCTTGCTTCTTCTCAAGTCACTTGACATGATTGAGGACTCTCACAATTACTCATGTTAAATGCTACTTCTGTAAGAGGAAAATCCAATCCAGGAAATCATAAAATGCTTGTTCTGTTGTTTGAATTGTATGTTGTGTTTCAATAACATAATTAATACACGAGCCTTCTACAGCTTGATTATATTCTTCTTCCATTATTCTGACCCACAAAGAGCGCATTCCTATGTCTTTTAATGTGTATGGTTACATTTTCTGTTTGAATGGAGGTGCCGTCATCAAAAGATGAATAAGCAGAAACACATACCTTTCTTTGTCTCTTAGATATTGGTTTACGGTGGTTTTCGATGTTATTTTAAAGTTTAATAAACTGAAATGGCATCTATTTAGGATTTATTTATTGATTTGAACATGCCCCATTTTTGGGGTCTTTCAGTAGGTGACAAGTGTTCAGGAACGAAAACCCTATTTTTCACAGTGCAATCTATTATGAACCACAGAACGGCAGCCCATGGCAACAAACACCACCCTGCCCACAACGGCATTCGTAGAATCCTTGTTCTGCACCTCCACTCTTGCTACTTAAAGCCAAGTAACAGTTGTACTTTTTAACTCTCCGAGTGACGATGACGTCACGGAGAGGTATTACAGGACGTGTCTGTCACCGCGTTCGCAGTTTAGTTGGCAAATCGGTACAAACGCAGAAAGCAATTTTTGACTTCTACTCCCATCGTTAGGATTGAGAAGTACACGGCGATCGCCTCGGGTTACAAGAAACGCCTAGCCTACCAATGGCAGAGCTTCCACCAAAGGTTCAAGCAATTGCGGGTTCTATTATCATTTATTGTGAATAAATCGCCTTATATACACTAAATTTCCAAAATTTCTTAAAGAGGCATACGCTTGAATTTAAACGTCAACAATAGCTATGTTTAAAATGATTTTGGGAATAAAAATTTTTAAAACGATTTAACCAAAATTAAGGTAAATTAATGGCGATTAAAATAATAAATATCAATTATATTTATTTAATTATTTAAGAAAAATCTCCTAATTGCATCGCGACTCGGAGAGGTTTATTTTCGTTTCCCAACTTGTCATTTACTTTGTAGATGTTCCTACTTTAGCTTTGATGTAAACAAGAGATTGACTAGCTCGGTTAGAGAGGCACAGATTATTGAGTCTTTTTGACTTGAATATGGTAAAGATTTTGTTATGTTTACTGTTCTTTTCAAAAACATTTTGGAACATCTTTCAGTCGTTTAGCTCAGTTTCCTTTGGGGAGTTTTTGTGCTATCAAATTTTCTCTTTTAACAGGTTTAAAGGTTTTCTACTATAGAATATATTAAAAATGGTCTATTTTTAAAAATTTTAGGTTTGGCCAGGGATAATAAACTTGACGCTCTGATATTTAACCACTTACCTTAGTTTTGACGACTCATACACTTTAATTTGATGATTGGTTTATGTTTAAACCTAACACATCAGCTAAATTAAAAGTTGTTAATTGGTTAAATCCTTGCTCATACCTAACATTTTGAAGCAGACGAACCGTGAATATGGTAACAATTATTCTACAGGGCCGGTAGGCCCTTGTAGATATGACTTGATACTCTTTTGTAACGTTAAATCAAAATTCACATGCTTTTACCAATTTTCCTATGGAGATTAACATGGGGTTTTTCGTGATATTTAACCACCTCTAACTGAAAAACTAGAGCGAAGTTACTTTTCGGAATACTCTTAATTTAACAATTAAGTATTCAGGGTGTGCGATCGGCTAGTCTAATCAGAAACAATTAAGTCTAAGTATGTTAATTTTAGATAATTACAGAAGTACTTGTTTCGACCATCGTGATTGGACATAATAATAATGCTAGAGCTCTTCGAAAACTCAAAATAACCAAGTATCTACGTGTGTAGTGGTTATCACGTCCGCTTTACACGCGGAAGGTCTCGGGTTCGAGCCCTGGTAGATACATGTTTTGACCATCGTGATTGGACATAATAATAAGCTAGATCTCTTAGGAATCTCAGTATTACCAGGTATGTGTAGTGTAGTGGTTATCTCGTCCGCCTAACACGCGGAAGGTGCAACGTTTGGGCCCTGCTAGATACATGTTTTGACCATCGTAATTGGACATAATAATAAGCGGTAAAGAAAACATAATTACTCAAAATTTAATTACATTAAGACTGAAGCGACAGATATTATATAAAAACGTCTTGGTTTGGACCAAGGCCGAAAAAACAAACGATATGTGTGAGGTTTATCAATTGACTGAAGTTTCAGATATTGAAATTTTTTCTAGTTATTTTTATACACTCAATCCTTAATCAATATTTAATTCAATCAACTGATTTTACTGTTAATCGACCTAGTCCCTCTAAATTAATTGAAAAAATTACATATCTACGCTTTTTCAAGAACAATTACATTTTCCGAAAACATTTTATCATGAAATTAATTATTTTGAAGGGATTTCGTGTCGATACTCACTAACTTGTGACCATCTTGACCGACATAGTTTTAATTGTTGCTGGCTTGACAAATTTTCAAGTTTGCACCAAAAGAAGTTTAAATCTGTTTTAAGTTGTTGATAAGACTGTCGTTTAGAGTGAATGTCGTCTACTTAAGACAAAGCAACAAAGTTTATCCTGTGTGGTAAAGGGTAAAGATCACATAAACAGAAATACTTCTCAGACTTGTTATATTCATTTCCCGCGGAAATAATATGGTTAAACACATCATTCATTACTAGTTATTCATTACTATTTAACTCCGACACCCCCTCCCTTCCTCTATTTTCCCAATATATGGCATTTTATAATCACCAGTGGTTTCATAACTCAGCCAATATTACCATAGACTGAGTTATGACCAAGAAATTCTTAAGTACGGAAAAGGAAGTTCCAGTGCAACTTTACCATCAAAGAGGCGACAATAGAAATGTAGCATTTCGATATACGAAATTAAATGTATAAATTCGCGCAACACCCTTGTTTGGCATCCACGATCAAATATTTTCATTTTCCATTCGAGTTATGCCAAAGTTCGCTTGCTTTTTTTAGACATCCAGTAGAACATTTCAAATATTCAATACTGTATCCTCAACATGATAAATTAATTTCACGATAGAATGTTTTCGGAAAATGTAATTGTTCTTGAAAAAGCGTAGATATGTAATTTTTTCAATTAATTTAGAGGGACTAGGTCGATTAACAGTAAAATCAGTTGATTGAATTAAATATTGATTAAGGATTGAGTGTATAAAAATAACTAGAAAAAATTTCAATATCTGAAACTTCAGTCAATTGATAAACCTCACACATATCGTTTGTTTTTTTTCGGCCTTGGTCCAAACCAAGACGTTTTTATATAATAGAGATAAGCGTTTTTAAAAAATACTTAAAATTTTTATTATTCAAAAAATCCACACTTTCAGGAGCCTGGGGAAGTAGGGTATTACAATCAAAATTTATTAGTTTGGATTTTTACATGTACATATATAATATTAGTAATTTTATAAAAACATAATAATTTAAATAGTTGGGCCCATTTACGAAGCATGATCTTTCTTGTTATTAATTCAAGTGTTTTAAAATGCCAAATGAGAATTGTTATTTTCTTGTCGATTAGGTTTGTTCGAGATAATATTGAACTCTGATAAATATTTTGAGTCTTTAAGAAAAAAGCTTAATTTATTTCAATGTAATTCTACACTTAGGTATCATGTGAGAAAGAATTAACTAAGAACTGCTTGAATATCTGTTAAATAAGAAATTGTGTTTAAATATTTTTTCAACCACGATATTACTTCGAATGATTAATAATAATCTAAGCTTTGTCTATGAAAGGATTTCCACACTAAGCCTGTGGCTTTTTAATAGGTGGGTCCCTTTACAATGCATAGAGAGGGTGGTGGCTAGTCCCTATGCCATACAGCTAACCGACAGCGCCCTATTCTAACTATTACCGTTAACATCTGCAAGTTTCGATGGAAAGGAGAAACCGGGTTAAACCGCGGAGGAAAACTCCTTTTAACACGTGGGGAGAGAACTTGCAAGCACTACGCAGAAGGATTTGGTCCAGGATTTTCACGCGGTGCCACATTGCGGGATGGAACCCGGATCCTCTTGCTGCGAGGCGAAAGCGCTAACCGCTACGCCACCCAAAGTAACGGCAGCAAAGGGTGGCAATTTCAAAAACCAGTGTAATAAGAGAAATAGCGCATCCGCACAAGTACACCATAAAGGTAGCGAGTGAGTGTTGCATAGTAATGGGGCTGTATCCCTCTTGGGGATTGGCGTCCAAGACCGCTTTCGTGATAGTTCCGATGAATTTTCCATCACCCATGTGCGTCTGGTTAAGATACCAAAAATGGTGACCAGCGGTCTCGTGAAATGTAAGACTTCTGTATAGAGAGAAGTGTGCAAAATTTGAAAGGTGTACATTACGGAGTAGACGAATTATAAATAAGTAAAAAATGTACCTGTAGTTAAGGAGTTCCCTAATTGGTTCAGCAGTTTCCTTGGACATCCGAAATGTGAAATAATGTGTTATATAGTCATAGTTAGAAAAGAAGATTTGTTCAGCGTC
Source organism: Phalangium opilio (assembly GCA_019434445.1). NCBI lineage: Eukaryota > Metazoa > Arthropoda > Arachnida > Opiliones > Phalangiidae > Phalangium > Phalangium opilio. The sequence continues at coordinate 1,238,189 of JAEQBA010000230.1, read as the reverse complement.
TGGTTTTGCTCCTCTACGCCTTAGTTTCTGTAGTGATTCTATCAAGGTAAGTTCCAAATCGAGATAGGCAAATTTCCGTGTCATAATTTTGTTCAAGATCTTATTCGCTTCTTTTCCGTCTCGTAATGCATTAATATTTAAAAATATGCTATATATAAACCTTTTCCCGCAAATTGGTAAGTATTCTAGGCATCGCTTTTAAAAATTAATTTGAGATAATAATCAAATATTGGATTATATCTTGAGAACATGAACGTCATTTAATATTTTACCGTGTAAAAAAATATGTGGCCAAGACTATTGGAACTAAGCAAAACTTCAAGACCTGGAAAAACTTCAAAATCGAAGAAAGTAGAAATATATTTTGGGACATGAGTAGAAAATGTTGCTTTCAATATGGACTGATAGGCGCACGACAAGAGGAAAGCGAAACACAGCCAGAATACGAAGAAGATTTTTCCGCCTTGAGTCACTGGTAAGAATCCAATTCCTGAGAAGGTTACACGAGAAGCTCAAGTCTTTATTTGATCTCATAAATTTCTGATTCAAGTCATTTACCACATTTAAGGAGGCTGCTAGCTAATTCATATAGGAAATATAGCGGGTTTCGTTTCCTTTTGACCAATATCATATTTCTTTCCAAAGAATGGTTGAAGATGAAAAACATGGATGCTAGTATCACGGTGACGATGCAGGCTATTGAAGTCTCCAAGCGCATGAAAATATTAAAAACAACAAAATTATGAGGGAGCTGTAATAGCTCGATCTGCCATATTTAACTAGAAGTTGTCAACGCGATCTAAACTAGCCTTTTGCACAAGTCTATGACATGTCTTTGTGAAAAATTCTATGACATCTCTTTGTGAAAAATTCTATGACATCTCTTTGTGAACAATTCAATGACATCTCTTTGTGAACAATTATATGACAAATCTCTTTGTGAACAATTATATGACAAATCTCTTTGTGAACAATTATATGACAAATCTCTTTGTGAACAATTACAATTATATGACAAATCTCTTTGTGAACAATTACAATTATATGACAAATCTTTTTGCACAAGTCTATGATAACTGTGACATCTGTCTGTGCACAAGTCTATGATAACTGTGACATCTGTCTGTGCACAAGTCTATGATAACTGTGACATCTGTCTGTGCACAAGTCTATGATAACTGTGACATCTGTCTGTGCACAAGTCTATGAAGACTGTGACATCTCTTTGTGAACAATTCAATGACATCTCTTTGTGAACAATTCAATGACATCTCTTTGTGAACAATTCAATGACATCTCTTTGTGAACAATTCAATGACATCTCTTTGTGAACAATTCAATGACATCTCTTTGTGAACAATTCAATGACATCTCTTTGTGAACAATTCAATGACATCTCTTTGTGAACAATTCAATGACATCTCTTTGTGAACAATTCAATGACATCTCTTTGTGAACAATTCAATGACATCTTTGCGAACAATTCTATGATATCTCTTTGTGAACAATTCTATGACATCTCTTTGTGAACAATTCTATGACATCGCTTTGTGCACAAGGTTATGACGACTGTGACATCTGTCTGTGTACAAGTCTATAACATCTATGATATCTGTTTGTGCAACAGGCTAAGAATGTGTTTTAAAAAATTATAAGAAACAGAGCCGCTACTCTTTCGCCGTCTCTTATGCTTCTGACTGACTTTCGTCTCGTTACTTGGATAATGTTTTGTTTTAAGTTTCAAATTTAACTACATTGTCGTTAAAGAATAAAAGCATTGTGTAGAAGCCAATGTTCAAATATCAGGTTACATAGTGAATTTTTTTCTTCAAGGCTTAACGAAAGGTATAAAGGTATATAATGCTCAAATAGAAGTATTTGGGCTATTAGTACCACAATCGATAAATAAATGCATTTGAGGACAATATTGAGCGAGATATTGGAACTTCTACCGATGAAATCCAAGGACTTTTGGAAGGACTTGTAGCACCTCGATTTTGCCGGAACTATTTTTCCATCTCAAAAGCTGTGAGGAGGCAGTTATGGGAGGGGGAGAGTCTCGACGGTAAAAATGTAACCCCTCAAACGAGGCGCAGCCTGCGAATTCAGGAGCAGTAAACTCTTCTCTAAATTTTCTCCTGATACTAGTGTTCAATTTCGACAAACATTTGCTTTTAGTACTTTCAAGTACTCGTTTTGCTTAAAAATTAAGCTTGATGAATTTGAATTTCGTTATTTTAAAATTGAAATAATTGCCAAGTGACAAATGAAATAGGCCATTTGATTGTGATAAAGTTATGAGGGTGAAAAAATCTATAGGTTGATCGTGAACGTAAAATTTTTAAATTTCGAAAACTTTACATTTAAAGAACAAGTTCGGCTAAGTTTTCATACTAATTTTATTTTATCTCCTATCAACGATTTTCAGTCCATTTTATTCTCCCTTGGAAGACGAATACTTATGCCTAACAGTAAATTTTTAATAAATAAAATGCATACTTTATGTGCCTAAATCGTTACGCGTAGTAATTTTAAAAGTATGCACAAATTTCATATTAAAATATTTTTCTAAAGGAATTTTTGGCGAAAAAGCTAAGATAAGAAATTTTTTCAATAAAATGTGTTTTATAACCATGTCTTTAAAACTAAAATGTTTATTATCTGTTACTTCAGGCAATTCATTTTCTACACTTATATTTTACTTTTTATCGGTATCGGCACTCATACTCGGGGTTTCCCGATAGTATCGGATAGGTTGGTTCAATACTAAACCGATACTCGTTAAAAATCCGTTAAATGGCGTTACATGACATTTTTAGTTCTTCCAGTAATATATTGATGGTGATAATATCTCATTTTTGTTAATGTCAATCGTGGTGATTTCTCATTTATGTAAAAAGTAACTAATAAGCAAAAATAGCTATAAAACTGTTGATAAAAATAAAAAATTTATATCACCTTATTTTGAAATGACAAAAAACTAAAAGTTAGTTTCGCAAATTTGCTTTAGATTTAACGATTTTTATTTTTTGCTTTCAATACTTCAATGATAAATCACTAAGAGTTACTAGAAGTATAGCCTCTCAGCATATACTTGTTAAAAAAGACAAGCCATGATATTATTTTGGAAATACCTCTGAACATTGTGTTCAGTAGTATAATTCATGAAATTGCTCTTTAAATTATTTCCTAGTATTTTTAATACATATGTAAAGGGCACTGTCCAAATAGAAATATCGGTATCGGTTGAAGTATCGGGTTTATGGAACAAAGTGAGTAAATATCGGTATCGGTTGAAGTATCGGGTTTTTGGAACATAGTGAGTAAATATCGGTATCAGTTGAAGTATCGGGTTTTTGGAACATAGTGAGTAAATATCGGTATCAGTTGAAGTATCGGGTTTTTGGAACATAGAGAGTAAATATCGGTATCGGTTGAAGTATCGGGTGTTTGGAACATAGTGAGTAAACATCGGTATCTGTTGAAGTATCGGGTTTTTGGAACATAGAGAGTAAATATCGGTATCGGTTGAAGTATCGGGTGTTTGGAACATAGTGAGTAAATATCGGTATCGGTTGATGTATCGGGTTTTTGGAACATAGTGAGTAAATATCGGTATCGGTTGAAGTATCGGGTTTTTGGAACATAGTGAGTAAATATCGGTATCGGTTCCTGTTTGTACCGGTATCGATCGGTATCGAGTTAAGCCGGGTATCGGCCATGTCTAATATTAATAGAAACTCTAGAATATACGCACCACCATACCCACAGCGGCGAGTCCTTTCCACATAGAATCATTGCGCATGTCGGGTGGTCCAACCAGAAACCTTATACTCGAGTAGAGAAATCCAGGCGTATATCTCGCGGAACCTATCGTTGCAGGCATTTGGAATCTTTTTGGTTCAATTACGCTCATGTTAAACTAAAAGTGTAAAAAATATTGGATCATTAACGGCAAATATTTTTTACTAAGATTGTAGTAAAAATTGTAATATTTTTCCAAGGCTGAATAGCTTAAGCGGCGGTGTAGAAAATGCTATGAATAGCTACATTTGACTACTCATGACACAAAATTGAAATATCGAGTATTTACGTTTGCCTATTGTTTACTGTTCAAATAACATTTCGATTATTCACCATTACGCAGTATTATTAGCGAATACTGCTATATTTATTTAGCAATATTCACAGGAAGTTTCCGCCTTGAGTACTAGCCCCGAGGGGTCGGACGTTTTGGAAAAAGTGTACGGGGTTTCGAAATACAATTTGATTTCGTCGGACTTGGTTTGATTTCAAAATTCGATAAAATCCAATTTCAAAATTCGATAAAATCCAATTTATTTCATCAAATTTTGAGATTTTTCCCGTGATTCCGTCGGATTTTGCTATTTTTACCGTGATTTCGACTGATTTTGCGATGTTTCTCTTGATTTCATTGGATTTTGAGGTTTTTACCCGTGATTTCGTCGGATTTTGAGATTTTGCTTCTGATTTCGTTATTTCTTTGTTGATTTCGTGATTTATTTACTGGTTTTATGATTTCTTTACGGATTTTGTGATTTCGTTTCTGATTTTTGATCTTTTATGGGATTTCGAAATCAGCATTGATTTCAGATTTCTCAAGATGGATTTCGCGGGTAGCGTACGGGATTTCATGAATGACCGACACTTCGATTAGCCCTCTTTAACGAAGGTAGTTCTCACATGCAGTACTAAATTCCCCTTTGGCGATGGCCGTTTTTACGATTCATGGACATAATCCCGATTCAAAAAATCTCGGCAGCAAACATCCAGGCAGGTTATAAATTTTGACGGAAAATATCTCGACAAAAAAGATCCCGACGCCGAAAAACCATTTTAAAAATGCAAAATATTTAGAGGTACATTTTCTATTAAATCTTAAGTCATGGTCTCAAAAGTAATTTAATATACTCTTGTTTACTCGTTGAAATATACTCTGATATTAAAACTATTGTGTGGGTGATGGCAGTGCCCAGCATACCTGGTACTAAACGCGTCATTGTGTAGCTGATAGCCGTACCAGGCAGAACGCTATTGCGAAAAACATCTTTAATTGTGCATTACTCCTTATCTATTAGTCGTCTTGCCACTTATCAAAAGTATAAGTGTACCTGGATTGAGTTTTTAGGTAATCAATCGCCTTATATACACTAAATTCCCAAAAATTGTTAAAGAGCCATATGCTAGATTTCAAACGTCAACAATAGCTATGTTTAGAATGATTTTAGGAACAATGTCTCTTAAACGACTTAACTTGAATTATGTTAAACTACTGACGATCAAAATAAATAATATCACTTATATTGTTTAAAAAAATCTCTGGACTTGGAGAGGTTAATTTTGGTTTCCCAACTTGTTTAAATATCAAACCTTTTTAAAATATTCGTCTCTAACAAACAGCCTTCCTCCGTGATTTTTTATTCTTCTGTAAAAACACTGTATTATAGTTTACAGTCATTTATATTTAAATATAAGAAAATTCTTACGTGAAATTAAACTTTTCTTTCCATTGATGTAAATCGTAAAACATTGACCAAAGTAATTGAGCATCTAAATCATAAATTTGTTTTGAAAGGCTAGACTTTCCTCTGCTTAACGCTCGTAATTCTCCTAAATTAGTCTACAAAGAAAATATTTTTAACTCTAATTTCAAAGTAATTTCGTGCCGTTAGTTTCGTTAAGCAAGTTTCTTAGCTGAAAATTATATTGGATAATTTATGGCAGTGTTAAAAGTGCTTGACAGAAAAGATATTTCCTTCTATTGCAGATTTCAGAAATGTTAGCTTTTTCTGTCTTTGTAAAAATATTTTTAAAATTATAAGGTTGTTTTCAACCAAGCCAATGAAATTTGCCAAGCGAAACATTGAAGAGACTATACCCAAGACGTTAAGAATGCAAAAGGTATGTTCTCCATATTTCGTCAGAATGACCTACGCTGTTCGCGATCGTCTCTTTTGTACAAAAATTGTCCAATATCGAAAGGTTAATGGTTTTCTGACGTTATCATAAGTTTACATTAAACAAAATTCAGGAAAAATAAACATAATCCAGAAGACTTGGAAATATTACACTAAACAGACTGGAAATTTTTGTCATGGTATGAGAATATACAAAAACCATAGATCCTCTATAATTATCGTTGAACATTAAAACTCAAGTAGATTATCTTAATACGTTTTAACCATTATTATTAATTAGTGTTATAGTCTTGCATGTGATCGTAATTTTACCATAGATGGTTAGAAATTAAATAAATATCTCATTTATTTACATAATGTTGTATTGAATGAAATGGCCTAAACCGCACCAGAAGTAGGATAAGAGACTAATAGTTTCGAGGTAACCGAATTTTTCACTTGGCGAAAGTGAATATTCTTGATAACACACCAACGGTTGGCCCTCTGGTAGCGGTTTCTTAATTTTCCCTCCAAAACGAGAGACGCTGGCGGCGTTAGACGGCCGAACTAGATTCAAGCACCCGCGCACGTGTTCCGCCGCATTAGGTTGAGGGGAAGGGGATAGGTAATTTTTTTGGAACTCGACCAATTGCTTCTCTCTAGTGTAGGCGCGATAGAAGCGGCATAAAATCCTCAAATTTGTTCACTAGTGCCAGGATCTATTACCAATGCTAGAGCTCATTACTTCTAGTCTCTTTTCCTACTTTTGACCGCACTTTTTGCAGTATTAGTTTTAACTTAGTGTGAGATTCAAGTCTATATAGAATATAGTTTGATATTCTATTGTTCGCTAACCATCAAAAGGTTTGCTCTGATTTTGAAAAACAGAATATACAAGCTCTTAAAATTTTGTTTAATGACAAACTTTCAGTACGATTTTATAAAATTGTCATTAGACGAAGCTTCCAACAGATTTTGGTATAATTTAACGATACACAATCATAAAATTACGTACCGAAAACGACGCACAAATGTTTGAGCTTACCCTATAGGTGAATTAATTCACCTTAACTATGAAAATATCATACTAAAGTAAAGCCCGACAAGACTTAATGCCAAAATATCCCGCTTAAAAAAATATACGTTAGACTAGAAGTAAAGAGCTCTAGCATTGGTAGTAGATCCTGGCACTAGTTAACAGATTTGAGGATTTTATGCCGCTTCCATTGCTTCTACAATAGAGAGAAAAAAATTGGTCGAGTTCCAAAAATATTTCCTACCCCCTTCCCCTCAACCTAAGCCGCGTTGCTTATATCTAGTTCGGCCGTCTACCACCGCGAGCGTCTCACTTTTTGGAGGGAAATTCTGAAACCGCCACCAGAGGGCCAACCGTTCGTGTGTTATCAAGAATATTCACTTTCGCCAAGTGGAGAATATGGTTAGCTCAGTACTTCTAGTCTCATCTCACTTCTGGATAAACTTGTAAGCGTTCGCACGCTTTAAAGTGGAGATAGCAGACATGATTTCAGCGCTTAGTGATTGGTATCTCAATTTAAGAACCCGAAAGCCTTGAACTAAAATACCGGTTTCGATTTACCATACTCCATTTTTACTTCATGGCTCGTTGCATTTAAGCATTTAGCCATTGTGGCATGGGAAAGATGGATGCGTTCCATCGAACGACTAAGTGGGTGGCAAGTTTCTTATAATAGGTACGATTTTTGTTTAGCAAGATTTTGCTAATCTACTGGTCAAGACATTTTAGAAGAACGTTTACTCGAAAAGGCAAACGTGGTACAAGTCATGTGAGTATGTAATAATTCATGACTAACAATTTTCCATACATTTAACACGTAAACAGACCATAATTAACTCTGAAGGAATTAATGGTTACTAAGTGTATTTTAGCAGTTTCGTTAATGTAAAAATTGGAAAATTTTATCCCACATGTTCATTATGATAATGGTTCCCGACAAATCAAACCCCCTTGAAAGCGTAGCGTTCAAAATATATTTTACAAATTATCTTTGGATGTTTAATCGGTAGGTCATCGTTAATTCTTTGAAAGCGGCAACAAGAAAATCACCAAAAAACAGAACAACATATGAAAAGTTGGGAAACCTAAATATTACCTCTCCGAGTCCGGTGTACTAACAATAGCCACTTGTTTGTCTGAATATGCACATATTGCAATAGTGAATTATTCAAGCGTTATAAGAAGCTTTTTTTTTTTCAAATATATAAGAGAGCGGTAAATACCTTAGAAAATACTTCATAAAGCGTGAAATCAGTAGCTTTGTGTCCTGATTCGGAATGCATTTATAATCATACGGATCGCATTTTTTACGTGTCAGTAAGGTAAATGTTTCGAATATTCGAAACTTGTATGACACTTTCTTGGCCCTTATTTGTGGCGTGGAAATTGTATAGTTGAAATTTAAGGATAATTTCTTGACCTTCTTGTGGCTTCGAAATTGTGTAATTAATATTTGGACAATTTCTCGAACCCTTTGTTGTGTTTTAACTATGATTGATACTTGAAATACAATTTTTCTTGCCCTTTTTGTTGAGTGGAAATTTTTAAATTCTATTTGAAGGAATTTTTATTGACCCTCTTCAGGTCTGAAATTGTCATACTGGCTTTAATGTATTAGGATGAATTTTTATTGGATGTAACATTTTTCGTATTATGTTTACTGTTTTGAAAAATACCACTGAACTATAATCCAGGCTCTTAATCTTAATATGTAATTAAAATTCCAACGAGATCCTTCCAACACTTTATGGAAAATTAAGTTGCTAACGGTGGTTTTCATTTCCATAAAAGTAGTGACAGATTTTGACGCAAAAGTGAAAAATGTAGATAGAAATGAGATTTCAAATTTTCTTAACTTTCCCATTTTTTCCTACCCTTACAAAAATAACACAATAGAATTGTTAGATTTCAAAACGGTGTTAAATAAATGCCTCATATTGGTAATTGGCGCCTATTTTTTTTTCATTTATAACAATTAAGTTTAAGTATAGTTTTTAATAGTTTTAATTACAAACTCTACCCTACGTGGTTTAGTCTGAAACTGTGGATTATGCGACTTTTTATTACGGGTTCAGTAGTGTAGAAACCGACTCTTAAACTTCTGTCCTTTTACTTCGGATATAAGCGACTTTAAAGATAATTAAACTAGATTGTCAATTAAAATAATTAAACTAGATTATCGATTAAATCTAATTAAATTAGATTATCAATTAAAAATAATTCAACTAGATTATCAATTAAAAATAATTAAACTAGATTATCAATTAAAAATAATTAAACTAAATTATCGATTAAAGATAATTAAATTAGTTTATCGATTAAAGATAAATTAGATTATCGATTAAAGATAAACTAGATTACCGATAAAAGATAATTAAACTAGATTACCGATAAAAGATAATTAAACTAGATTACCGATAAAAGATAACTAAACTAGATTACCAATTAATGATAATTAAACTAAATTACCGATAAAAACTAATTAAACTAGATTACCGATAAAAAATAATTAAACTAGATTACCGATTAAAGATAGTTAAACTAGATTACCGATTAAAGATAATTAAACTAGATTACCGATTAAAGATAATTAAACTAGATTACCGATTAAAGATAATTAAACTAGATTACCGATTAAAGATAATTAAACTAGACTACCGATTAAAGATAATTAAACTAGATTACCGATTAAAGATAATTAAACTAGATTACCGATTAAAGATAATTAAACTAGATTACCGATTAAAGATAATTAAACTAGATTACCGATTAAAGATAATTAAATTATAATTTGAGTTGTGAGACGGTAAATATTTTTCTTTATAGACCTACTTCGTTCATTTCTTCTCCTTTTCTCCAGACGAAATAAAAGTAAATCACGATCTAGTTTTTCCTGAAGGATTGTGCTCTTCAAAAGCAATAAAGGCCCTTGAGGATGTGCTTGTTATAACAGAAATTAACACATTATATCCTGAGAAGTATAAAACCATCATGATCTTTGTTTACCAGCTTTTACATAATATCTAGCTACAGTGCCAACTACAGCACTTTTCGAGTTTTAAGATGGAAACATTTGCACTCTTTCAGTCCTGATTTATGACTTAAGTTAGCGAGTCATAAAAGATTCAATAACGTTATCAAAAGTGTGCTGGTTTAGGATATCATTCGTGTGCGCCGAAAGCTCTCTTTACATGGAACTACAAGATTTCCAAAGTTGGTAGCATTCTGGGAGGCCTTGAATTATATCCTCCCATTGGTCGGATTTTTAAGGAACATGAGCACTTCGAACTTGAGATGGAAATTTTCGCATAATTTCGTGGTTAATTTTGGCGAATTGGGTATTAAATAAAACATTGAAGTTTACACTTTCCAGGAGAGAAGTCACATACTTCTGGTATTAGGACAAGTTATGAGCGTTATAATACGTTTCTCCAGAAGTAAGATGAGACTAGATGTACTGAGCTAACCAAATTCTTCACTTGGCGAAAGTGAATATTCTTGATAACACACCAACGGTTGGCCCTCTGGTAGGGGTTTCTGAGTTTTCTCTCCAAAACGTGAGACGCTCGCGGTGGTAGACGGCCGAACTAGATTCAAGCACCCGCGTCCGTGTTCCGCGGCTTTAGGTTGAGGGGAAGGGGGTAGGAAATTTTTTTGGAACTCGACCAATTTTTCTCTCCCTAGTGTAGGCGCGATGAAAGCGGCATAAAATCCTCAAATTTGTTCACTAGTGCCAGGACCTACTACCAATGCTAGAGCTCTTTACTTCTAGTCTCATCTTACTTCTGGTTTCTCGCTAGTTTAAATGTTCCTCGGTTAAAAAGATTTTCGCGTATAAGGCAACTTTCATTTGGTTGTCTTTCATTCTTCACAACTTTATCGTGTGATGCTAAAAAATAAATATGAAAAAGAAAACTCGGAAATAACGTTTTTGAAAAGTAGGTCAAATGGTCCAATTTCATTTTATACTGTTATGTTTGTTGTCGCGATAAGCGTTTCACTATTAACTTTATATTCTTACATATTCGCGGCCTGCGGAATATTGACGTAGTCGAGTTGCGTGTCCAGAAGCGTACGCGACGCACTTTATACGGATAATTTAAAATTTTCCACTTAGACTTGACGCCCATATATCAAGCTGGTAAATGTACTATTTTATTCAAGCTAGCTACCACATTTCACGTTTAAATTCTACGCTTAAACACGTAGAGTTGTAATCGTTTAATATGGAAGGAAAATTCTAGAGTTAAGTTAAAGAATATTAACAGTTTTTACACAGTTGTAATTTTCCGTGAAATAATAGCGTTTTGATAATTTCTGCGGTTAGTCAAAGTTAATAGCGGTATCTGAAAATAAATATTTATATTTACTTGGAAACCTAGCAAGTCGAGGTATAATCCAAACTGAATTTTTTATCATTACAAAACGAATGATTGTCTGATATTTGAGTTTCATTCGAACGCTTTGTTCCCTCGTGAAATAATACGGATAACCTTTAGAATACAAGTTGATATGCACCAATTTGATTTGCTCGTGGCACTTTCCATGTCGAATGAAATTTATCACAAGATTTTACCATATTTTCAACAAATCGCGATTCATCTACGACTTTTTTACTGCCAATTTTGTTTTCTTACTTTTTTTTACTACTTTGCAGTTATTCTGATCTTAACCAACTACTAAGTAAATGATTTTCTTCACCAAATACCGATTTTATAGTTGATTAAGAACCCTGTAGGAACAATGGAACTTTGGAGACTTTTAGGGACTTAGCGGGAGCTGTAAAATTTGGACGGAAAGGTGAAAAAGTTAGATTTGATTAAACGTAACTGGATTACCAAATGATGAAATCGATTTGGAAAACACTTGAAAGATAAGCGACCGAATCATCTCAATGACAAATTTAAGGGTTATTTGATTCAAAATCAAAATTACTCTTTTACTGTTGAAGAAATTGAAAAACGCTTGATCAATGAATTGAGTCCTACTCTAAGAATTTTTCGGAATTAGAAATTTTTGCCAAAAAACTAAGTAATATTGTATCATTTTCACGACTATAACGAAAACCGATCTACTTCAACTCTTATCTTCATTAAAATCTGATCTTGTGGCAATATTCGAAGGCCATGCTGAGGCAAGAACAAAATAGACCCCAAAAAATGTAACAAAATAAAATTGGAATTTTAAGGCGAAAAAAAAATTGGTGATACAGTTTTTAGGGAAAAGCAATAAAGCAGCTGCGAGAAACAGCTCATCTTTTATACTTGCCTACGAAACAAAGGAATTCAATAAAATTGGAAGTATGTTTTTTGTGACGCATTCAAAATGTGGAGCAAATTTTTATAGCCAAGAATATTCCCAGCTTTTTAGAATTTAGGGATATTTACGATAGAGTATAGAACACCTCTTCTTATCGTGAGACTGTTTAGTAGAGCTCCGAGAAAGGATAAATAAATAAAGATAGCTTTGGGCTTAGAGAACGATTGCGAGTAGTTTTATCTTCGTTTTATCACAGTAGCGTCCATTTCGTACAATTAGGCCAAACCGTTTTCTTTTCCTCTTTTTCTTTTCCGGGTTTTATGGTATTTATGGGTAAGGCGTTTATCCTTTCCCAACACGCGTGGATGAAGCGAAGAGTTTTTACTGCTGGAGAAAGCAACTCATCTTGAACATTTAGTGCATTTCATAGCTTCAAGAAAATATAAAGCTTTTCAAATTAGGCGTATAGGGACTGTTCACAAATTGCTTAACCTGCAGTGTGGCGAGATGAAGGAAAAAATAAAACTAGTTGGGAAACCAAAATAAATCTCTCCGAGTCGAGACGCAATTAAGAGGTTTTCTTAAATAATTCTATAAATATATATAATTTATATTAACTATTTTAATCGTCATTAATTTACCTTAATTTTAGGTAAATAGTTTTAAGAAATTTTATTCTTAAAATAATTTTAAACATAGCTATTACTGACGTTTGAATTCAAGCGTTTGTCTCTTCAACAATTTTTGGAAATTTAGGGTATATATGGCGATTGATTCACAATAAATGATAAGCAAACACGCAATTACGTGAACCTTTGGTGGAATCCTTGCCATAGGGATGCTAGACGTTTGTCGTAATCCTTGCCGATCATCGCGTACGTCATAATACTAACGATGGGAGTAGAAGCCAAAATTGCTTTCTGCTAACGCGTTTGCTCCGATTTGCCATCTGCGAACGCGGTGACAGACACACCCACAGACACGTCCAGTGTAATACCTCTCCGTGACGTCATCGACACTCGAAGAGGTTAAAAATAAAAATGTTGCAGGGAGTCAGTGTTGGGCACATTTATTTCGATATATCTTTTTACCTATCAAAATATTTTTGTTTTCGCCCCTATCAATTTTTTACCTATCAAAATATTTTGGATTTCGCACCTATCAATTTTTTATCTATCAAAATATTTTGGATTTCGCACCTATCAATTTTCTACCTATCAAAATATTTTGGATTTCGCACCTATCAATTTTTTACCTATCAAAATATTTTAGATTTCGCACCTATCAATTTTTTACCTATCAAAATATTTTGGATTTTGCACCTATCAATTTTTTACCTATCAAAATATTTTGGATTTTGCACCTATCAATTTTTTACCTATCAAGTATAGGTTTTTACAAGTTCCCGTGATGAAATAGATAACAGACATAAGGAGGAGCTTAGTTACTAACTTACTACCGCGAAATTCCCGATTAATTTTATGTGTAATTTCTTTTGACTGATCACTAGAATAAATAAACCGATTCGCGGAAACAATCCAATGAATCTGCAGGCCAGCTTCGGAGGGAGAAATACCGCGAAAAGGGACAGATTCAAAATAACTGAGGAGTTACAGCCTTTCATTCCTTCAGCATATTGTCCATCGCTTGAAACTTTCGTTCACACCGGGAGGGTGGGACCGTGGGAGGAGTGGCGAGAGTTTGCAGATTCCGGGTTAGAGCCCTGAGACCTAACCGAGGCTCTTTTTTCTCCGGACCGTCGGCCGCTAAAATTTACTCTCGCGTGAGTCGCGACGGCGCGAGTCGTTAGGCTTAGAAATTTGAAACTTGGTTTTTTCTCTCTCGAACGTCAGTGATGACGTACTTGCGCACCGCTGATGCGTAGTAGCTACTCGTCGGCCTCGGGTAGATCTCTCTCCAGACCTACCGCTGCTGTATACCGGGAAGAGGGAAAGAAGGAATTCACTAAAATTTTATTAAATATATTAGAAATATCATTTTTGCTTTCAAATATTTTTAATAGGTAGCGATACCTATCAAATTTAAATCAAATTAAATATTCTTAAAAACTTATGAATCAGGAAAAGTATCAAAAAAATTCCTTAGGAATCGGAACTTTCAAACTCAATTTTTCATGCCTATCATTTATAGGTTGATCTATCACTATCAAAATCGGTCAAATGATAGCTAGATTTTTTCCAACTATAAAATAAAGTATCAGATTCAAAAAAGATATGATAGTGCCCATCACTGAGAGAGATGATCATGAAAAAGTTAGGTGAAAATCATATTTAGTACAAACACCTGGGCAAAAGATTTTTAGAACTTAATTTTGACATTTATAATGGTTTTTATGTACATGTATAGTGTTCAATTTCGACAAGTAGGTTTGAATCCAATTTTGACATTTTCACCTTTCTATTTAATTTTATCGTTTAGAAATAACGAATTACATTAAAATGAATATGATTGAATTGTATATAATATACATTACGAACAGCTTTATCCTACCACATTTTAGGTTAAATATTGGTTTTTCAAACTCGATTCCGTGTAATTCTTTTGTCCCAAGAGAAAGTTCGAATCAAGTACAAAATTGAAGTAGCAATTTTTTCGTTAAAGCATAATTAAGTTATTTCTTTGGCGAATAAGTAAGGTCATTTTTAAAGTCTAGAAATAAAATTATAGCTGAAATTGTTCGATCCTTTAGAGTCAGACATATTTGATATTATATTTATCGTGTCACATGGTCATTTATGTTGCTATTTTAAATAATTTTTTCTTTAATTTTTAAGCAGATTTAATTGTAATAAGACAAAAGCAAGCGCTACCTTTACTTTTACATTAGGGAAAAATTGCGTAATGGTCTAGACCAGTTTTTCTAAATTGAGTTTTTTTTTGGAAAATAAATTTGAATGCAAATAGCATTCCATTAACTATGGATTTTAATTTCATACCCCTAAATATAAAGAAGAGCGCTTATTTGCAAAATGTAGCAGAACTGTTAACGGCAAAATAATCGGTATGAAAAATGTCAAACCTAAAACCTTTTTTGAATTTAAGAAAGTGTATCTCATTACATGAATAGCTATTATTTATTATCAGTTTACATATGACCAATTTATAGTACAATTACAGGCTAAAAACAAGAATGAACAAAATATTTCTTTCAACAGTACCTAAGAAAATCAACAACATACATACATGTTTTCTTGTTGCATCTCGTTTTTTGGTGTAAGCACTCTTTTAAAACACTGTTAAAATAAAGCGATATTCCCTCGGATATTCCCTTGTTAATTTGTTAAAATGCTTTTGTTTGGACCATAGGCAATGTGATGAGAAATTATCATAACTACTCCTGAAATGATTTCTTATTGCAGTATCATAAACGGTTTTTTCTTACATTAAGTCTTCGTGCTCTGTTTCCACACTTTATAAATCCCATCTCATTATTCTTCTTTCTAATAAAATTTTATACAACCGTTCAAATTTCTTAATACTTTTTTCCAGATAATTCAAATAAAAAGTTAAATTGGAATTTAGTTCAAAGAGATCCAAAGCATCTGTCTTCGTTTTAAATATATATAGAAAAAGATAAGACTAACTGTTTTTTCGTCTGAATAACGCAATATTGCTGAGAGAAAAACATTTGCAACATACCTCTGAAGTTGAAATACTGGTTAGAATAACAAAGCTTTTATTCAACTTGTAAATCGCTTTTTCTTAACCAATAAGTTAATTCTAAATAGTACAAAATTAACGGTGCAAGTTGAATTACAACTAGTATAAAAGCAGCTGTCTTTATCTTTTTGCGTGCATATATGGAATCGAATAACTAATAGAACTCCCATCGGACAATTAAATCTTTTGCTTGCATATAAAATCGGTTAACTAATATATTTCCCATCGGCCAGCATGACAGTTAAGAGAAGGTCAAGGGTTTGTTTTCATTGAATGAAAACTAGTTGGCCGACTGTTTGGCGGGCCGCGGGTAGGACATTTCGACGTCGCATCGGCTAGCCACAAAAGTGACAAAACTAAATCGTACCAGTCTTTGGAAAGTCGGGCAAACTGGCAGCCGATTTGTCGGCCTGACTCTGTTGTGCTACTGGTGCTTCGTCACGATGCAGTACTGTGTCACTAGACTTGCAAACTGTACTACCAGATTTTCGTGTCGCAATTAGCGTTCACAGAAGAATTTGACACATTTATTACCCTTAAAAATGTCGCTATTGGCCTACAAATAATCTCAACGTCTGTAAGAGTCTAGTTTTTAAACCTTGTTTAACATAAGCAACAAAATCATATTTTCACTTAACATTTTGGTAGTGTATGGCAAAGCCAAATATAAAAATGGTTCTTTGAAATTGAAAAAAAAATCACTTTAAGTGATGTGACATTTATTTATAATCCGGTGAAAGATATGTCGAAACCTTACGTGGTAGACTGAATTAGTCATTATTACGATAATTCATAACTACTGGTGAATTGCATATTTCTTCGTTCTTCCGTCAGTTTAATGTTGCAATATTCAATAAGAAAGAACTGAACTGTTTACAAAGCGCGCCAATTATACATGTGTAGAGTAATTTACATTGGTCGCTGGTGATTTGCACTGAGTGCAATAAAGAAAACTTACAAAGAACTCCTTCTGAATGGCGATTCCTGGAACACTGGTTAGTTTTCTCTTAAAGCCTTGGGAACTTTATTCCCTTTTCTTAGGCTTATTTATCTCTCGAAAATACTTCCTTTAATCCTAAAACGAGTGCATTCGCCTTTTTATTCTATCTTCAAAGAAGTAGCCCACAGAAAAGCGGTGGATCCTTTCCGTCTACGGTTGCTTCTAAACATTTTGCCGACTCGCGGGATTAGATTCTGGTCGATTCCCCATTCCGCTGCAAGGATTTGATTTTTTTTTTCGTATTTATATTACTAAATTCCCCCTCCCCCAAGAAAGTAATAGCTCGTAGTTTTATTTGGCTGAGCGAGAAAGAGATAATGGCGGAGCTTTTTCTCTATTCCAATTTTCTTGGAACTCATAATCCTTCGGAGTCAACCTCTTGTTACGAAATTTATATACCTGCATAACTAGTTTTCTGTTTTCGACTTTTTCGTTTCACGATCGATAAATGTATATATTCACAAAAAACCAATTTTAGAAATTTTCTGCAACAGCTTGTGAAAATAATTTCTGTATTGTAATAACTTTTTTAATAAGCTTCTGTTATGAGTTATTTTAATAATGATTGAAATGTTGTAGAGCCTGCAGTTTAATCTAATATCGGTTAGAATGCACCTGTATGTTCTGAGCTGTAAAACTCGCACAAATTGAGAAGACATGATCATATATAATACCGTATCCAAAATTCTTGCTGATCACACTGAACAATGAAATAGGACATTTACATGCCGGGAAATTTTATTACCGATAATTTCTTCACATTTGCATTTAAACCTCACTTTGACCCACAGACATTTAAGATCTGCCTGTGAAAGATTAATATAATTAATACGGCGGACTAGTACAAAAATATTATATTGATTCTGAGAGTTCAATACACTAAAAAGTTCCTTGTGTAATTTTATAGAGCATTTACTGATGTCTTCTTTTTCACCAAATTCCCAACCTGAAGTAAATTTTACAAAATTCGTACTAAATAAGATATTCAAACACATATATACCCTTAAAATGACTTATTATTTTTGTGTTAAAATAATAATCCTTTCTCGTTATTATTTCATCCACATTAAAATATTCACAAGCGTATTTGTTGGTTAATAGAAAATTCCGAAAGGAAGGATTTTGATGTATATTTTGCTTTTAGCATTTCGTGAACGAATGCAAATTGTTATCGAAATTTCATTCTTCTTCAATTTATATTTAAATTCGGTCTAAACGATATGACTAATAAAAGTCTCTTGGAATTTAGCGAGAATTAAGCTCTTTTAAAAGGGAAAGGAAAGGGTTTGACGTTGCGATAGAATTGCCGGATGTAAAATATCTGGTTGGTACGAAAAGGATTTTAATTCGCCCGAGTCTTTGGTGGAGCGAGGGCGCAATGTCTAAGCCCGACCGTTTCCGCTACATTTACTAGATGCGGTGTATTAAAAGAGGAAATTACTCGGCTCTAATCTTATGGACAATTTGCTACATTGTCATTACGTTATTTAAACAGTTTCCCTTTTGCTCGCTTAATACTTTGTAAGTTGAACTAACCCCCCGGAAAAGTCTTCCGCCGCTTCGTACGGATTAAATCTGCTCAAACACTAACGGAATAGATTTTTCAAATCTCCACGATAATAGCGCATAAGCAAGTGCTTCGGAGTAGCTAGGCGGCCACAGAGGAACTAGTTTCTGAGATATCTAACATATTTTGCCTTTATTATACATAATTATACTTATAATTATAACAAGAAAGATCCATATTAATATATCTATTAATTAAGAAAATCCCGTCAGGGATTTTCTATTTATACTCAATCCGAAATCATAATGTTAAACTCTATGGAGCTTAACTCTATGGAGGTGGAAACATTTTCGCGACCAAGGGGGTACACTTTTTTCACAGCCTAACTTTACAGCACTAGCAAAGGCTGAAAAGGTATAGTATCTCATTTCTCGTAGTGTAAGGTTAACTTGGCCTTTTTGTATAGGTTTCAAAAAAAATATTTTTAAACCACGCGCTAGCTCACGCGCCAGCACGCGCTGCATTTCAATAAAAGTTTCAATTCAAATCTCGCGCTTAACTTCACCATTTTGATTCTCTAAATAAGTTCCCGTGATTTTTTTAAAACTTTTTGGGCCTATTTTTTGTCTTTCTAAGCCTAAGGTTAAATGATCACAAAGAAATAGTTGGAAAATATTTATAATTTTCACATGGTTTCAACGAATATTTAGCATAGTGTGTTTTTACACAGTGCATTGTATTATCGGACCATTCCAATTTCCAAATGTAAGTTACGATTTAGTGAAATCCTATATAATTAGTCTTAAAAAATTGAACGATTGAGTTCGACTATTCCAGAACTAATTTATCCCCAAATAACGTTTCTCCCCAAAAAGAGACAGATATTATACAAAAACGAGTTTTGCTTCGCAGTCCTTAAAAAACTGCATTTATACACAATCCGCGACACTTTTTCAAACCCACAAAGGGCCAGAAACTAGAAATTATTATATGTATTGCAATTTGAAATGAAGTTTAATCGTTATGAGAAATTTGCTTCTAATTGCGTAGTTCAAACATTTGTTATGATTAGAAATTTTACAACAAAAACGGGTATAAATGCGGCGTTTCGAGATAAAGGGAGCTTAGATTTTCACGTATAAAATTATATAGAATCTGTTCCCGTAAAAACGTATCCCTGTCAAATAATTAAGGCGAAAAAATACCAAATGAGCTTTTAGCATTTTAATTTTTTAGGGTAGAACAGGTAAGAAGAACGCTTATTTCGAGTAAAATGTCGCTTTACTACTCCTAAAATGAGGTCCCTCATTCTGATTTGTGACTTTAAAAGCAGTGTCGTATTTCTGACATTTATCATACATTCAGAAAAGGTGTTCATATGTGTGTTGTTACATCTTGAATAAGTTTTAAACTTCAATTCGAACTCGAGTCATAAACGTCATTGATTAGGTCTTTGTTCCGAAACGCCGCATTTATACCCGTTTTTATTGTAAAATTTCTAATCATTAAACTTCAATTCGAACTCGAGTCATAATCGTCCTTGATTAGGTCTTTGTTCCGAAACGCCGCATTTATACCCGTTTTTGTTGTAAAATTTCTAATCATAACAAATGTTTGAACTACGCAATTAAAAGCAAATTTCTCATAACGATTAAACTTCATTTCAAATTACAATACATAGAATAATTTCTAGTTTCTGGCCCTTTGTGGGTTTGAAAAAGTGTCGCGGATTGTGTATAAATGCAGTTTTTTAAGGACTGCGAAGCAAAACTCGTTTTTGTATAATTTTTATTATTATTATAGTTTTTGTACCTTATTAATAATAGTAATAGTTACTTCCATGGTTACCGAATTTTTCACCACCATGTATTGAACTAAGAGAAAGACGCAAATCCATTGCGACAATGTTACGCTTACCGCTACTGTTCAATTTAGAGATGTGTTTGTGTGTTTTTTCTTTATGGACAGTCACAATGTCTCACCGATTTTGAATAAACTGCATGGTTCACATCACTAAAGGTTTTTCGATTGAGACTGGGTCAGCGGACCCTTAATCAGTAAACAGACTTGTCTTTCAAAATAAATTATTTCAATGTTTATTACTGAAAACGTTTAAGGAAATCTTTCAGGAAAGTAGACTTTTTTCTAGGAATTCGATGTACAAATAGTTAAAATTTAATTTAAAAAATCCGTTAAAATAGCACGCTAAACAAATTGAAAGTGATATCTCTGATATCACATCTTAGCTTAGGGGCTTTATAGTATTAATAAAAACTGTCATTGTAGACAAAGACGGGAAAGTGTAAAAGATAAGTGTAGAAAATGAATTGCCTGAAGTAACAGATATTAAAATTTTCACTTTTGAAGACATGATCATAAAACATCGATTATTTGAAAAAATTCTTATATTAGTTTTTTTCACCAAAATTAGTCAAAATATTTTGTCATGAAACATGAGCATCATTTTAAAAGTAGTACGCGTGAACATTTTATTTTAAATCAAAAAGAGGGGGATACGGGTTCCATAGAACTTTGGGTAGACTAGCGGAAAAATTCAAACATAGTCTTATCGAAATCTTTGATTAATTTTACGAAAGACAAGTACTTAGCGCTACCAAATCCCAATTTTCACATCGGACCGATCAGCGTAATCGGTGATATTCGCCTTGGAAGATGCGCATTCAATGTTAAAAGATAGGGAAGATTCCTAGTTTTAGTGGTGCTCTTTAATGCCTTACCCCCCACTGACTTGTATAAATCTCGGCGCAAAGCTACCTCAACACATGCTTAAAATATCCTGAAAGTTTGGTTTTGTAGGAACTAATAGTATTGATGTAACAGAAGGATAAAGAAGGTTACGTTTCCTGGAATAAATAGACTATTTGTAGACAACAACGCCTGGTGGGGTGCTCCACTAAAAGTCTAGCTGTAGCGACGGAAAAATCGCTTCAAGGGGCTCTCTGGAAGCTTTTATACTACCAAAACCCCTGTATAGAATGAAAATATTTCCATTTGGTTGCTTTACTCCCAATGAAGATGATAAAAAACAACACACTATCCTTAAGTAGGGTTAGTCCCCCTATTATCGGACACATTTTAAAACATTATGGTTAAATGTAAGGAAATCACAGAAAACCTTTGAAAAGTTTATGAAATATATATTTTGAACGTTTCTGCACCTAATGGTATAGAAATAATTCAAAAAGAACGATGTAATGTTGTCCCAATCATGGATTTTATTCGGCAAGTATCGTACCCTATTATCGGCTATTTGGATGTTGATTCGGACACCCATGTTCCATTTATCGGACGCCTATACATCCAACTCGGACACTGGGATCTCAGAATCGGACAGTGGGTCTTTGTAGCCCGGACACTGGGATCTCAGTATCGGACAGTGGGTCTTCGCTATCGGACACTGGGATCTCAGAATCGGACAGTGGGTCTTTGCTATCGGACACTGGGATCTCAGAATCGGACAGTGGGTCTTCGTTATCGGACATTTGGATTTCTGTATCGGACAATGGTTCCTCAATTGGAATACCAATTTTTTTTAACAATAAAAGACCCGTGAAAATTGTTACTTCTCTGACACTTCTGGATCCATTCTGAACATCACTAACCGCTTTAAGCATTAAATATTTACAATCCCTCTAAGCCTACGTTAAATATTTGTCTTTAAAACGTGTTTGAAAGCTGTCCGATAATAGGTTTTCTACATTAGATACGATTCGCGTTTTATTTTCATGTAAAGAAACCTAGAACTAACTGTTAAAGTAGCAATTTATAGAAAAAGATTCGGGCTTTACAGCCATACACATAACTTATAGTTGGCTTCTATTTATATACCTCAAAACACGATTTAAAAATGGGGGGAAGAATTTTTCCGGCCCCTCAATTAGTTTTAATTAATCAAAAAATTGGATATCTGGTTCGTTCGCGCTTTCCTCCTCTGACATCGCGCCCCTTCTCTGTTTTTACATGCAACATACAGATTTCGACACCCTCTTTAAAACTAGGTAACTTACAGTGTTCCTTTTTTCCCCCGCAGTTTTATAAACAACTTTTTAAAAATGTGTCCGATAATAGGAGCGTCCGATAATAGGGGGACTAACCCTAATAGGTTCATTTTTATTATGTACAGTGGTTAACAGACTCATATCATATTACATCTGGTAAGTCTTCATCCATTTGCAGGTTTTCTAGTTCTGTTGCGTCTTCGCAAATAAGACGCGCAGCAGATTGGGGCCACGAACCTTTTTGTTCGTGTCTGCGGTAGCCCAAGTACCAAATTACACTACTTACGTGGGCACATGTGCCCACCGTTAGCGCCCCACCCTTGCAATTACAATACCACCGCTGAATGGCGTTCATTCCAACACCATTAGGAGTATATTGTATAAATGCCTGATGTTCGGTAGATTTGGAAAACTGGCCAGGTACTTTAACCCTAAGAAGGTTGTTTTCGACCTTACAGAGCTCGACTGTAAAAGTTCCTAACCGGTCAATTATTAGGCCGACGTATGATTCCGCTCTCCTTGTTTTAAAATCACTCATGACCACATCCCGCACGTCGTCTTCTGTAAGAACCGGGAAATCGTCGAGCTGGATATCGTTCAGTTTCTCCCATTTGGTAGGTTTTCTCGAAAGTCCGTCTCGTTCCACTCTCTCCTTTAGTTCATTTATTTGTCCTTTTGACGCTTCCATTCTTTGGACGGTGGCTTCCCAATTTCCTTTGTGCAGCAAATCAGGATGGAAGGCGTTTAGTAGTGCCGCCGCTATTCTAAGAAAATCCTTGAGGTGCAACAACAGACCTGATGGTATGCGGTGTTGCAATAGAGCAAAGACAGTCTGAAGGTGACCATTGCGCACCTCAACCGGCCATCGTAGGTACGTTACCATTCTAGAACGGTTAACCTCAGAGGGTTCCACTTGTTTGCTACCCTTTGGTAGGAACGACGGCATTTGGAGTTCCAAACCTAAGTCTTGAAGTAGACCGTCAGAATCCCGAAAACCGCGGTCAGCCAGCACAACATCGTTTCTTTTCAACAATGTCTTCAGGTCCTGTTTCGTTTTTAGGGCATGGTTTAATATTCTGGCGTCGTTGTTTTTCCCGTTGGAATAGTATGGGCCAAGAACATCTATAATGTACCCTGTTGTGGTTACCATTAGCATAGGCTTGAGGATATGTTGGCCTTTGTGGATGCAAAATGACTTTTGCAATACCGTGTAGTCGCTTGACCTTTCAACGCGAATGTACGTCCCATCCACTATAACGATAAGACAATCGTCCCTTGAGTTTGCAAATCGAAAACAACCTTCTTAGGGTTAAAGTACCTGGCCAGTTTTCCAAATCTACCGAACATCAGGCATTTATACAATATACTCCTAATGGTGTTGGAATGAACGCCATTCAGCGGTGGTATTGTAATTGCAAGGGTGGGGCGCTAACGGTGGGCACATGTGCCCACGTAAGTAGTGTAATTTGGTACTTGGGCTACCGCAGACACGAACAAAAAGGTTCGTGGCCCCAATCTGCTGCGCGTCTTATTTGCGAAGACGCAACAGAACTAGAAAACCTGCAAATGGATGAAGACTTACCAGATGTAATATGATATGAGTCTGTTAACCACTGTACATAATAAAAATGAACCTATTACTTAAGGATAGTGTGTTGTTTTTTATCATCTTCATTGGGAGTAAAGCAACCAAATGGAAATATTTTCATTCTATACAGGGGTTTTGGTAGTATAAAAGCTTCCAGAGAGCCCCTTGAAGCGATTTTTCCGTCGCTACAGCTAGACTTTTAGTGGAGCACCCCACCAGGCGTTGTTGTCTACAAATAGTCTATTTATTCCAGGAAACGTAACCTTCTTTATCCTTCTGTTACATCAATACTATTAGTTCCTACAAAACCAAACTTTCAGGATATTTTAAGCATGTGTTGAGGTAGCTTTGCGCCGAGATTTATACAAGTCAGTGGGGGGTAAGGCATTAAAGAGCACCACTAAAACTAGGAATCTTCCCTATCTTTTAACATTGAATGCGCATCTTCCAAGGCGAATATCACCGATTACGCTGATCGGTCCGATGTGAAAATTGGGATTTGGTAGCGCTAAGTACTTGTCTTTCGTAAAATTAATCAAAGATTTCGATAAGACTATGTTTGAATTTTTCCGCTAGTCTACCCAAAGTTCTATGGAACCCGTATCCCCCTCTTTACAATTAGTTTTGAGTATTCGGTCCCATAAGGAGAATTAAATAGTCAGAAAATGGTTGAACAAAAAACTGTGTGAAATCTTGAAAAATCGTAGTCGTTAATTTGAAAGTTTTAAAAATATCAAAATTAACGTGATGTATAGCTCCCAAAATATCTTTTGAACATTAATAACTACACCACAGTCAAACGGCCTTTGTAATTTTTTGCTTGGCAATATTTCCAATTATAAAATATAACAAGTTGGGAAAACCAAAATATTACCTCTCCGAGTCAACACGACTACTTACAAACTTATTTACCCAGATATGAAAATGTTTCTTAAGTTAAAATTTATGAAATATTAAAGCAGTATACAAAGCATAGCAAATTTACTGTAAATCAGACGACATTTTACATCCAATAATGATATACTTGTACACATTAAAATCATCCGATGGGGGAAAAACGGGTCATCGGCGTTTTATAAATGACGCTAGCGCAATAAAGCGTGCAAGGTACCAAGGCTTAACAAAAATTGTAGGACAACATATTTATAGAGATAGATAACAACTTTTATAATTAAAATTAGCAACTAACATATCTCTTAAAATTCTCGCGTGATCAACTGGTTTCACGCCAATTAAATAGCTATAGTCCCATAGAGCTAGTTCTATTAATTCCTCCATGGTTTTTTTCGCCAAGCTGAGAACTACGCGTTTTACGTCACGTTATCCAAAAAGCCGACAATTTTCTTTGAAGACCGCGCTAGCTCAGCGCTAACCACCGTGACGTCAAAATTCAAAAACAAAATCCCTGGGCCGCGTTCAGCAGCGCTGGGCTCTGCTGAACGCGGCCCAGATTTCCACCATGATTATAAAATCTAAGCCTAATTATTTAAAAGTGTATTTAACTTTCGGCTCACTCTGAACCGTTAATGTCTCTGCATACAGAAACGAAAACCAAACCCAAACGTTTACTTTATGGTCCACTAGGCCTATTGACAAGTAAAAGTTCATTTGACCAACATAGCAGCGTTGTGCTTGTATTCACTGTGACTTTAGAAAGGATTATCCTATAAACAGATGTAGTATAGCTTAAGTAATATATAAACATCCATTTTAAATAATAATATTAAAAATATTCTTTGGAATATCAAAATGAAATGGAGCTTTAAAGCTACAAAAGTACTAAATGCATCATAATTACGAAAAATATTCCCACATATTCACTTAAGGATAAAGGGAATATTATCGTTGTGTTGGATTTCTTTACACATCAAAACAAAACGAACTTCTAACGCAGCGCACTACTGTAACAACGGACGGACACATACAGACACAAGATCCAAAAACCCGACTATTTTCTTTGATGACTACGCTGGCTCAGCGCTGAGCAGCGTGACGTCACAATTCAAAAACCAAATTCCATCCTGTAGGACACTGCTAACAGCGCTGAGCTCTGCTGAACGCGGCACAGATTTCCGCCATGATGCTTTACTTAATTTTAAAATCTAAACCTGATTATTTTAAAGTGTATTTAACTTTCGGTCTTTCTGAACCGTTAATGTCTCTGCATTACAGAAACGAAAAACAAACCCAAGTGTTTACTTTATGGTTCATTTGACCGACAAAGTGGCGTTCTTTTTGAAATCACTAAAGAAAGGATTATGCTATAAACAGATTTAGTATAGCTTTAGTAATATGTAAACATCCATTTCAAATAACAAAATTAAAAAAATCTTTGGAATATCAAAATGAAACGGAGCTTTAAAGCTACAAAAGTACTAAATGCATCGTAATTACGAAAAATATTTCCACATATTCATTTTATATTATGGAAAACGGGAATATTAAGGTTCTGAAGGATTTCTTTACACATCAAAACAAAACGAACTTCTAACGCAGCGCACTAGTGTTACAACGGACGGACACATATAGACAAACACATAGACTGCTGTTTTACCCTTTCCGTATTAATTTTGAGTTGAGAGACATGATTATCTTAAATATTAAAATAAATATAATTAATATTAAATATTTTCTTCGATAGTTGTTCGCCTTATCGAGCGTTACATCGTTTTGAAAAAGAACAATTAAACATTCTTGAGAGACTTGACTAATATTGGCGTTTGAAATGAAGCATACGCCGGTTGCTTCGCCTTCATCAAATAGGTAGTATATAAGGGTGTCGAATCGCAGCTATGGATAAGAACAGCGCAATTGCGTGAACCTTTGGTGGAAGCCCCACCATTGGGAGGCCGGACGTTTCTCGTAACCCTGGCCGATCGCCGCGTATGTCTTAACCTTAAGGAGTAGAAGCCAGGTGTACAGACTGGTGTCCATGTGGGATGGACAAAAACAAAGACCAGAAGGTGGTGGTGTTAGAAGCCAGGTGTACAGACTGGTGTCCATGTGGGATGGACAAAAACAAAGACCAGAAGATGTTGGTGTTAGAAGCCAGGTGTACAGACTGGTGTCCACGTGGGATGGACAAAAACAAAGACCAGAAGATGGTGGTGTTAGATGCCAGGTGTACAAACTGGTGTCCATGTGGGATGGACGAAAACAAAGACCGGAAAATGATGGTGATAGAAGCCAGTAAGTGCAGACTGGTGTCTATGTGGAATGGACAAAGACCACAAAATGATGGTGTTTGAAGCCAATAAGTACAGATTGATATTCATGTAGAATAGACAATTGACTAGTCAGATGAAGTAATAATGGCCAGTTGATTTGTGGATAGATTCAAGTTTTGAAATTTACGCGAACTGTGAATACGGTCCGGAAATAGCGAACACATTTGCTTCAATTCGGAAACTGCGAACACGGTCCCCTGGGGTGTAAGTCAATAACAACAGACAGACACACACACACACACCCACACACACACACACAGACACGTCGAAATTAGAACCTCTCCGTGACATACGTCACTCGGAGAGGTAAAAATTGGAGTATTTGAACTAAAACCTAGTATCATGCCAGTATCCCTCAAAAAACTTGAAGATACCATTTTTTCTGGACTACTATATAGAGAAAAATACTTGTAGAAAAATATTTTGAGTTTAATGAAAATTTTGTGAAAAAACTAAGATAAGAATTTTTTCAAATAATCGATGTTTTATGATCATGTCATCAAAAGTGAAAATTTTAATATCTGTTACTTCAGGCAATTCATTTTCTACGCTTATCTTTTACACTTTCCCGTCTTTGTCTACAATGACAGTTTTTATTAATATCTGTCACTTCAGTCTTAATATTAATTCAAATTGTTCAGAAACCTTAGGAGAGTAAAGGTATTAGGGCATTGTGCATATATTAGTTAACTCGTTTGAACTAACCAACCATCTATTATAAAACTGTCATTCCTGACTGCTTGACTTGACAATGAACGTCCGGTCAAACTCAAATTGCTTTCCCGTCTCTTTCACATGCAAATACAGAGGAAGCTGTACATAGTTATACCACAAAAAGATTCCGTATACCTGAGCACCAACACATGTCATATACTTATCAAGTTCAATTACCAGTCGTCGGTACTCTGGCTTAATTACCAGTCGTCGGTAATCTAGCTTAATTACCAGTCGTCAGTAATCTAGCTTAATTACCAGTCGTCGGTAATCTAGCTTAATTACCAGTCGTCGGTAATGTAGCTTAATTACCAGTCATCGGTAATCTAGCTTAATTACCAGTCGTCGGTAATCTAGCTTAATTACCAGTCGTCGGTAATCTAGCTGAATTACCAGCCGTCGGTAATCTAGCTTAATTACCAGTCATCGGTAATCTAGCTAAATTACCAGTCGTCGGTAATCTAGCTTAATTACCACTCGTCGTTAATCTAGCTAAATTACCAGTCGTCGGTAATGTAGCTTAATTACCAGCCGTCTTTAATATAGCTTAATTACCAGCCATCGGTAATCTAGCTTAATTACCAGTCGTCGGTAATCTAGTTAAATTACCAGTCGTCGCTAATCTAGCTTAATTACCAGTCGTCGCCAATCTAGCTTAATTACCAGTCGTCGGTAATCTAGTTAAATTACCAGTCGTCGCTAATCTAGCTTAATTACCAGTCGTCGGTAATTTAGCTTAATTACCAGTCGTAGGTAATCTTGTTAAATCACCTTTGTTGTTACTGTCTCTAAGGCAGTTGGTAACTTAATATATATGTGTGGGGTCCTTTTCCAACTTAACTTGTTAGCTATTACAAGCTTAGGTTCTCTTTTTTTTTACCACTACGAAAAATCGGACCAAATAGCCTTAACCGTGCTAACATCATAAACTGACTCTTATCCATGGTAAAATATCGCATATTGGAATGGTTTTGAAAATGTGAAATTAAACATACTTTAACTTAAATCTTATTAATGAAAATTGGAAAGCACAAAATCTAAATACCAGGCTTTCGTTTAAAACCGTTTTCAAGTCAAACAACCGAATAGTTATTGCATTACGGCTGCCACAAAATGGTTATTTGTAAAATATTTTCCCATGTTATTTCTATGGGAAAATTTTATGTTTTTCATCAAAATATCGTAAAAGTTTTATGGAAATGAAAACCACCCTTAGCAACTTTATTTTTTATAAAATAAACTATTAAATGAATCTTTTTGTAATTTTAACCACATATTGAGGGTCCGAATTGTAGTTCTGTGGAATTTTTTCAAAACAGTTAATACAATACAAAAAAAGTTATATCCAATCAAAAAACCATCCTTATACATTAAAGTCAGTATGAAGTCTTATCTAAGAGAGCTACCGCTCTCCTAGAATTATGGCTGGTAGTTTTTCTTAAATTTTTACAGCTAGCAGTATGAGAGAGATCTCTCTGATAGATTAATAGTATTTCCGAGTTCCACCGCTAGTTCACTGATATCAGTGTCAAGCGTTATAAAGCAGTGTGTAGAATTGGTATCGTGATTTTTTTTCTTAGTAAGGTAGGAGCGGTAGGGAGACTTTATCTGTCGGCGGGTTGAATCTACATGCCAAGCTATAATAAAATAGTGCACGCAAGCAGCCAATAACGCACCTAGTAAGCGTGACGTCAGAGTAGAATCGCCACGTGTTTGAGTTGACAAAAAGTGTACATTTTTTTTCATTTTCTTTTCCGTATAGTTCAAAAACCGCTGGTAGGAATTTTACAAATTTTAAATTTGAAAAATATAAGAAATAGCTTTTTTCAAAAATCTGTTACACTTAAAGTGTGTTAAAAATGAAACACCGAATTTAACAAAAATTCAGGTTTGACATCACTATAACACTAGGAAAATAAATGTTTAAGAAGTGGTTTGATTGAGTTCCTAAATATTGGCTCCGCGGACCCCTAATTATTAAGCCTGTTAAAGTGTTAGTGACACAATTTTCGTCATCCACAAGCTTAAAATGCGAAAAACATATTTAAAAAATCTAGTTTATTATCAAATGTCTACTTCTTTATTTGGTTTCGTAGTAATTTATAAAATTCCAATCAAATTATTGTAATTGGAAAATGCCTAGTTAAAATTTTGTTTCCTTTGATGACGTAGAAAGCAGAAATTTTCTCGGGAGTCTCGGGCGTTCACGCTTGTCTTTTCCGCGAGATGCCGTGAGTGACGTATCTAGGAGAAAAACCCGCCAAAAATCTCCGCAAATTTGTTTTTGCCCCCCAAATTTCAAGTTTTCAAAGTGTTTTTCCCTCATATTTAAATATTGTTGAAGTATATTTTCGGAATCAGAGGAGTTAAAACTCTCAAAAAGTAAAGTTTTCTTTAGATTTGAGCTAATTTTTAAACAACGTCGCTATTCCTTTCTCAATGTCCTATTATACATAAGTAAAATAAGTAAGCATATTTTTATGGATTGTAAAAAAAATGTTAAAACTAAATAATTTCATACATGAAGGTCCAAAGACTATGTAGTATTTAGTGACTACATAGACGCAAAACTTTTACCGGTTTCCAGATCCTTAAAACAAACCGGGAAGCGCTGTATAGCTTGGATACGTTTCTATATAGGCAACCATAACTGTATTTGAGCGGAATTTCTTTATATTGCGAAGCAGCTTGCGTCGTTACAACTTTACTTCAGGCTATTATTTGGGTGATTTATCTTACCAAGCTTAGCTGCATGGAATTGTTCTTAAAACTTTAAATGCCTGCCAACGTTGCAGAAAGTATTCTCAAATATTTCATAGTATACTGAATAAGATAAGACGTTAATTTCTCCAGTTTATTGTTTCACAGGTACAAGTTTATTTGGTTTTTCTCCATTGTCGCTCTTATTTTCATTGAAAAAGGTTCACTGAATTGCACTGTTGTCAGCAAATAAGCAATATGATTTTTAAATTCAAATTAGGTTCAGATTTAATGGATAATTTTAAATAAGCCCTTCCGACCAAAGACGTAACGCCCTGCCTTCTTGTTAAAAAAATCTCGTGGCACGTTCCATGTCGAATGAAATTTAGCTCGAGATTCGATAAAAATTGCGCACGATGTGACAATCGTGGCGCGAGATGTAGAGCGTGCAACGAAAATTTTGTTAACCGGAAGGCGGGGTCTTATGCGATTGGTCGAAGGTCCTTATTTCAATTGTGTATGAAATCTCAAGCTAATTCTAACTTAGAAATCATTCAGAGCATCCACATTTGTTCAGAGGTATTTCCTGGATGTTTCACTATGCAGACTGGTCTTATAATTAGTAGAATAATAGATAAAAACACTTGATTTTCTTTTTCACTCTCCCTTTAACAATGTGCGATATCACAGAGTCATGACGTCGTTTTTGAAATAAGTAAGTTGCTAACATTTTTATTATATCTCCATGGCTCCGATTTTCTTGGGAAATAACGATTTGAAAGTCGTGAGGTTTTCGCCCAATATCCAGTATTTCATTTTAGAACTCCTTTCGTTGGGAAACAAAAATTAAATGTAAAAAGGTCTAAAAATGCTTTTGCAGTTATATTTTCATTTAGCATCTATTTTGGAACAGATTGCGCAGCGAAATTTGCGGAGTAATTCAACTGAAGAGAAGAGACTTCGATGATTAAATCCCCGTTTTCAAAAGGGTGACTTAGGAATGTTATATGTTCGTAGATATATATTTTCTGGGGGGCTTTTACGACCTTTTAATAAGGGATTACTGAGTATTTTCTCCTATAGAAAATGCCCTATTCAAAGGAGTTTGTGTCACCATCTCGCCCTTACATAGAAATGTATGGACTTCGCTTGGGGAGAGAATGAGGAACTGCTCAACCAGCTCTATAGATCTATCTAGTGTTATGGAACAGGCCGGTAGAGTGGTATCCATTTATCGAACGTGTTTCGACCTCTCTCTATCCTCTAAGCAGGCGCCACACATTCCTAGTTTTACGAGCATGGCCTTTTTCTGCTCGATCTTAGGCTATTTTCAAATTGTTTAAAACCATTTAAATATTGAATTAAACTTTTTTGGTTGTTTTTAAAATTTTTATTGCAAAATTAGTGTAATAACCGTAATAATAATGCAATTAATTTGCAACTGCAGTAAAATTTATTTTAGAAAGTGTTAGCTAATTCTTTACAATTTAAAAAATTTATCTAAACCATTTCTAGGTACACAAATTCCAAATAATACTTGACCAAACGTTTTAAACCGAGTTATTTTCATGTAAAGATATCAACGGATAAAAATTTTAAATGTTCAAACACGTTCTAAATTTTGTTTATCGAATCTTTTGCAATGCTTTTTAAAGTTTCTTATCAAGTTAAGGGAAATATCATAAATGCAAATAATTTACAAATTGAATTAAGTTTATATGAATACAATCCTTCAAATCCAAAAATTCAACATTTCTTTTAAACCTATGACGAAATATACTTAAAAACACGTTTTAAAATAAGTTCTTTTTAGCAAATTTGGTTCAATAGCGTTTTAAATCATTCAAAAAACAGACAATCAAGCCTTCAAATCTCAGTAACTGTTAAAAATAATTTTACCGTGATATTCGTCGTGATATCAGCTCTACCAAGAACAGACGGCAACTACTAATTGAACTTGGTCGATCATTGAAACTTCAGGAACCATATTATTTCACTTTGACTCGACGGTACCATAGATTCAGTTACCGAGGATGAGAAAAGGCTCACACCGAAGATCAGGATGAAGATATTACCTATAATTAAAAGTTTTCCCATATTTCCGATGGCTTTCCTAATTTTTCTAGATTGTTTTGGTTATTTGCTTTTTCCGTGCAGTTTTAATTGAATTTCAGTTGTGTCGTGTGCTGGGTAAATGCCTTCAGTTTTAGTCACACATGTTTTGCAATTTAAAATTAGAACAAACTTCTTGAAACACATTCCTATATTTAATTTCCAATTTGAAAGGGACTTCTATAATTTTAATATAAATTCTTTGTAGATTTAGTAATTTCGTATAAGTTTCGAGGATTTGCACAGAGTTATCATTTCCAGTTCTCCACTACTCGCTGCTCGGCAAAATGTTTCTAGGGGCTCACAAAATACCGAATGTGTGACCAGGGCTTTACTCGAAAGTTCAATTGCACGGATGTTACGTCAAGGGGTCTAGACTGACGGCGTTTGATAAATTATAGGATCGCGTTAAAGCGGCTTTGAAGGAAACGTCACAGGTTCATTTTTCCATTTCCTCGTGCTCTTGAAATTATTCTTGAATATTTCATTCCTAACAGTAAACAGCAGCTTTGTTTCGAGCGATTCTATTAAATGTCACCTTGCGTTACAGATTACGGTTACGATTTGCTGGTATTTACAAATAGATGCCTTTAAAGCGGAAACTAATCTTTAAAAGTTTCTAGAAGGTTTGCAATTTTTAATTATTATTTTCCAACAAATCACAAAATGTATTATAAATAAGGGGAACGGTTTTGCGCTTAGATGGATAATAATAGCCCACAAAATAATATTTTCAACTGATGGAAACATTATTGAAACTCGCCAAAAATATTGGACAAAATCTGTAATCAATTTTTCTATTTATAAGACAACGTGAAATTTTACTTTTAAGTGTTCAGAATGACATAATATCGTAATATTATTTTTATTAAAACTAATAATATCAAAAGTAATATGAGAATAGAAGTATCGAGGTAACCAAATTCTTCACTTGGCGAAAGTGAACATTCTTGATAACACACCAACTGTTGGCCCTCTGGTACCGGTTTCTGAATTTTCCCTCCAAAAACGTGAGACGCTCGTGGCGGTAGACGGCCGAACTAGATTCAAGCACCCGCTTCCGTGTTCCGCGGCTTAAGGGGGTAGGAAATATTTTTTGGAACTCGACCAATTTTTTTCTCTCTCTAGTGTAAGCGCGATGGAAGCGGCATAAAATCCTCAAATTTGTTCACTAGTGCCAAGATCTACTACCAATGCTAGAGCTCTTTACTTCTAGTCTCATCTTACTTCTGATAATATTAATAAAAAACAATGTAACATGGCCAAACTTACCTAGCCTACTCTACATTTGGCATTGTATTTCGGTAAAGTGGAATAGCGTCATTATGAAATCTAGAGACAAGTATTATTGAAAAATTAGTTGGAAGATGAAAGAGAACTAGAGAAAATGTACTGGTTCAATGGTTGAGGGTACAGATATTGAAATTTTCAGCTTATGTAACATCAATTACATAAAACAATTTACGCTTACTGATTTTTCAAAAATTACTAGAATAGACTTATACCAATTTGACCTGAATATTCTATGTTTCATAATAAAAATGAGTAGGGTTGCGTATCGGTTAGCGCTTTCGCCTCGCAGCAAGATGATCTCGGGTTCGATCCCAGGCTGTGGTTGCTGGTGTAAAATCTGGGAACAAATTCTTCTACGTAGTTTTGCAAGTTCTCTCCCTGCTTGTTAAAAGGAGTTTTCCTCCGAGGTCTAACCCGGGTTCTCCTTTCCACCAAAACTTGCAGAGGTTGACGGTAATAGTTAGTATAGGGCGCTGTCGGTTAGCTGTGGCATAAGTGCTAGCCACCACCCTCCCTATGCACTGTAAAGGGACCCACCTGTAAAGAAGCCACAGACTTAGTGTGGCCATCTCTTCGCAGACAAAATTTAAATTATTATTATAATTTATTTTGTTTGGTTCAGTGCTGGTTAACTTGAAAACCACCGTTTCTTTAGTATTTGGTTAAATTTAAAAAAACAGCTTTAATTATTTTAATTCATAATTAATACAAAGCAAAATCCGAGATCAAATTAACAATAATTTTAATTTACCCCATTGACATTTCTAAAACTGTGTGTTGGTAGATTGTGCGGGTCATAGAATATCTGTTTCAAATCAAGGAAGTGCCATATCCTAATTGCAATGTGGATATTTTAAGTTCATTGGATCCTTCCCTGCATGAGAAAATATAAAATTGAAAAGCGGTTTCCACTGACTTAATATAACACAAGATATAAAATATACTAAATAGTACTGACAAATTCAATATAACACAAGATATGAAACATACTAAATACTACTAACAAATTCAATTAACGTATTAATCAAATAACCACAGATTTGTTTACATTCAAAGGAGAACACAACCTAAAACCAAAACCGGGAAAAAATGTTTCTCAGATTATTCTGAGAATTTAGATGTTTTCGAAATGGAGCTCGCATACCACAAGGTTTAAATATTAATTAATTAGAAAAAAAAGATTGTTCTAGAGACTTTTCCCTGAATTATAAAAATAAGAGATAAAAAACCAGATAAATCTTACTCTGTTTTTCTAAAAAAATGTTTAAAATACTAAGATTGTTAAAATATTCATTGATTCGTTGAATTAGCGATAGGGAGGTCTTAAAAACCAAACAATAATAAAACCCACCAGATTATTTTTGAGCTATGGAGAAAAAGGTTATTTTGACTTGAAAAGGTCAAAAACGGAAAAAGTTTTATAAATAAATATTTGAAACGTCAAGAGAAATCTTAACGACTAAGCACATAGTCTAGGACCAAAGTATATAAATAATTGAAAGTATTCATTTTTTATAAATTTTAAAATACAGAAATCATACCAAGATCTATTAGCAGTATTAAAATAGTTAGAGTAAAATTATTGTCAAGTTATTCATTGGTTTAAAAAGTAATCGAAGAATAGAGGGATTTCTTACCGACTAGGAATATAAAAAGATTATTATTATTAAAAATATCAAGCTATTCTGGTTTCATAAAATAATTGAGGTAGAAAAAACTTGCAAGCTAAACTTAAGAGAACTTTGCAGAGTATTTAAAAACCACTATTATTATTAACTGTTCTATAAAATTTAAAAACAGAAATTAGCCAGATAAACTTACCATCTACACATAACAAAATGTTTAGAAAAAATAAATTATTTGAAAAAATTCCTCATGAAATTTTGCACAATATTTTACAGCTATTTATAACATCGTTTTTCAGACTAATAAAAAACAATATTCTCAAATTGTTAAATTTAATTATAGACAATCAAAATTAGCAAAAAAGCTTACTAATTATACAGAAAAAAGTTTATGAATAAAGTAAAATAAAACATTTTTCCCAAAGATTTCAAATAATCAAAATAGGAGGAAAGCTTACCCACTTTACTTAGCGAAATGGTTGTGGAATTAAAAAATGTGTAAAAACATTATTCTGAAAGTAATCAGTCTATATCTTACATTCTATACCTAAACTATTAAAGAATATCAAAATCGGTTTCACAGGCTATGGATAAAAATGTGAAAAAAGTAGAAATTAATAAAAATTTGTGATCAAAATAATGAATGAATATGTATAGCAAGAGGAGTCAAAAACGCTTACGATTTTAAATGAAGACTCCAACATTAAATTTACCGGCTTATTTTAGTATTTATTTAAATAAGTTTAATGTCATACCTTGATCTGTAATGTTTTATTATTATTACAGAGTTATATTAGCGAAGATCAGCTAGACCAAAAGTTTGCTTTTTAAATCTTCACTGGACAGATAATAAAAGAAACGATTGCACCCCACATTAGGAGAAACTGGGTTTGAAAATAAAAATGGACATCAACAGGTCTGATTTTCCTATTTTTCATGGCAAAAAGAAAAATATTATATATATACGAAACCCTATTGAGGTATTAATTATCAGATAATTTGTTAATCATTTAAGAAATTGCTTTGACCGCAACGGGTAGCTCCGTACATGTTCCGTGTATCTGGGAGCACGGCAGTGCTCCCAGCCAAGTCGAGCACTGACATCCTTTTCTCGAAGCAACTCGTGGCTCTTTTAAGCCCACTGTAACTTCGCTATGGGTATAGGTAAAAGTCTGAAATTTTGCTTGCCGCGAGGACTGTCAATTCTAGCTATTGTTTCCAAATTTCAAGTTCCTACCCCATATACTTTTCGAAATATCGCAGGTGAAATTTACCTTATTTTGTCACTCACTCACTCACTCACCGATCATCAAAATTCTAAGGTACTTCTAGGGTAGATAGAAACTTAAAATTCAGGATTTAGTTTTCATTTATTTTATAAAGCACAGGAAAATTAAAACATCCCGAAATTTTTATAAAATTGTTCTTTAGTTCTTTATTTTAAAACTATATGGCGCTGCTAAAAGATAGTGAAAAAATTCTAATCCCGCCGCAAGTTGGTTAAAAATATTTTGGAAAATTTAAAAACTGCATGCACTTCGACCATTAAGACTTCTACGCGCCTGAACGCGTTATGGACTCAATCTTGAAAAATTACTAGGGGGGTAAACACAAAAACAAGGATTCGCGACGGAAATATATCTATGGAATTTTAAACAACCGCTGAAACATTTACAATTCTCTTACCAGGATAGAAAAATATTTGAAGATCCAATTTTAAAAATAAATTACGATATTTTGCTATAATGTGTAAATTATTTCGTAATTAAATGAAGATAAACAAAATTATTTTGGAAAAGTCGTAATAATATTTGGGAAACTAAATAAATGTAAACATCAATATTTTGGAAAAGGTATAATATTATTTGGGAAGTAAATTAAGCTAAAGAACAATATTTTGGAAAAGGTGTAATATTATTTTGGAACGAACCTGAAGATAAACAACAAAATTTTGGAAAGGGAGTAATATTATTTGGGAAGTAAATGAAAATAAACAACGAAATTTTGGAAAAGGTGTAATTTTTTTTGAGAAAATATTTCAGAAAAATGCTTCATTTACTTACCAAACAATATTATACCTTTTCCAAAAACATTTTTGCATTTATTAAGTTTCCCAAATATTATTACGCCTTTCCCAAAATACTGTTGTTTACTTTTGAAATTGGAGCTTCTTCAAACATTTTTCTATCCTGGTATGAGAATTGTAAACGTTTCAGCGGGTGTTTAAAATTTCATAGCTTTATTTCCGTCGCGAGTCCTAGTAATTTTTCAAGATTGAGTGCAGAACGCGTTCAGTCGCGCAGTGGTCTTAATGGTGGTAAGTACACTTAATTTGAAAATTTTGAAAATTTGTTTTGGCCAGCTTGCGGCGAGTGTAGAGTTTTTTCACTATTTTTTCGAGCTCCCCGTGGTCTAATTAATCAGAATCAAGCGTTTGTTGGGTTAGTTAGGTAAAGTAAAATCCTACCGACGTGGTCACTAAAGTAAACTCGTAAAATCCTTAATACTATTTATTAAATATTAAGTCATTATTGCATTATAACTTAAAACTACCTTGTGCCATAAACGTTTTTCAGTAGATTTTTGCATATTGAGATTTTTGTCACTAAAAATATTAAAGTTGATCAAGACAGCCTATGGGAAACACTAGACTAGTTACTACGGTCAGTCTCACTGACCCAATATTGGGGACTTTCGTTAAATTAAGCCGATTCCTCTTAGTTTATAGAATCTACTAGAGCCTTTCTTGTATGCATCAGAAGTGAAGTAAAGTAAAAGACTTCCGTGATTTTGTCTAAACGTTGTTATTTTTATTAATAGCCTCTCGAGTAACATAATGTAAATGGCAACAAATATAAATATACTTACAACCAGTTTGATTATTACAATTTAAAAAACTTAAAAATAAAATGTTTATTCCTAAGGAGAAAGAACTGAAATAATAAATTTTACAAATATAAAAAAATCGACGACTCTTCATGCGTTTATCGTTGGAACTGCAAGTTTACGCGTACGGTTTAACCATTCACTGCTTGCTCTGCGAACGACAATATTCGTAGTCACGCGTTTATTAAACGTCCATTTTTTTCAAATTGTGTCCAGTTATTCGCGATAATAACAGTTTAAACCTCGTTCCTCGGAAAACACGAAACGAAAAATCATTTTGAAAGATAAAACTTAATGTAAAATCAAACGAACTTTAACGATTTAGAAGAATGTTACCTTCTATATATTTATATATATATATTTTTAATATATTTAGAAACGGCTGCACAGTCTTATATAGAGAATTATATCATGACATCACATGAATTTCTTCTTTAATAATTTACCCATGGAAGGTCTTCGCCGTTTACACTGCAGTCATTATTTTCATTTTCCGTTAGTTTTTTCCCATCGGGTAAACTACATTTATATAAGTTGAAATCAAGTACAAATTAAAAGCTCGATTATTTTTAAACTCCCACGTTCTTCTTATATTTTCCTGAATACGCATTTTCAAATACTCACTTTATGGAAGTTTTCATATAAACGAAAAAACATTGTCTGACACTGACAGTTTATTTCTTAGGTTTTTTTTGAAAAAGAGACAACCAGGTTTATTTTTAAAATTTTCTTTCAGGTTAAGTTTTTTCGATAATCAAATATCGATAAACGTTAGTT
This sequence comes from Phalangium opilio, assembly GCA_019434445.1. NCBI lineage: Eukaryota > Metazoa > Arthropoda > Arachnida > Opiliones > Phalangiidae > Phalangium > Phalangium opilio. The sequence goes on along the minus strand of JAEQBA010000230.1, from coordinate 1,198,847 downwards.
TTTTTTTGTCAAATTTTGAAAGTCTTTTTTTTCTCAGCATTTTTATCTCTTGTTGCGTTATCTTTTTAATGTATCGACACTATATTGGAAAAACAATTCCGCTGTAAATATTTTTTCCATATATCTTTTAAACCGCGTTTTCACGACATTTTTTTCATTTTCAAATTTTCATACAAATACAACGGAAAGATTATTATGATTTTTATGCCATCCGTTCTGGCGCGAAATTCTGCCTTTGTAGTTTTTGGTTGAATCGAAAAAATTGTTTGTTTTTGTTTTTGTTTAATGTCGCACGCGATTTGGTTATTTTATAATATTTTATGTCCGCCACTATCACATGATTTTGTCAATAATAGGTCACCTTAGAATAAAGATTCTGAGCCCGCTCAAAAGGGTCAAGCTGACCACAATCGGGTTTAGATGAAACGTTGTGAAGCAAGGACAGGAAGAAGTGGAGCTCCCGTCGTGCTGCATTGCCGCGGGCTTCTCTCCTGATGTCAGACATATAATGAGAAAGACCAAATAAAATATTATGGACATGAAAACCAACACTAAAAAATATGCTTATACATGTACTAAAAAATTATACTTAATATATCAGAAAATTTAAAAGCATTTAAACGAAGAGATGACACATGGTGATTTATGGTGAAATTCATAATCGTTGGACGCAACGCAATTTAGTACAGGCGATGGCAGGGCGTCGTGTGCAAAATGCAGGACGTTTGAGCACGACGCCCCACCTTTTCCTGTACTAAATAGCGTTGCGTCCGGCGTTTATGAATTCCACCTTAAAACATACGAATTCCTTTATTAAATTTATTATTAATAAATAATCCGGAGAACTTTCGACACGTGGGTCTTAATCAATCCAATAACCAAACCAATGAAAAATATCAACTGTGTTCTGTTTTTGGAATGTTTCGACCGATATTTTTCAATGTTTTGATTATATATAATTATTATATATATATATTATTATATTATATATAATCCGGGTCGAAAGCTTTTCGGATTACGTATTAATAATAAAGTTAATAAAGTAATTCGTATGTTTTTAATCACCATATGTCATCAATTCGTTTAAATTATCTATTCTCCATGGCTAAGGAAAATATTATTATTTACAATATATCAAAAACTCATATGAAGATAATCATGCCTCCTCATCATGTTTCCTGTGCTATATTTCTACAAAAACACCTTTTCTTTATTTTTTATAATAATAATAACGTTACGCTTTTCTATATCCACTCATTTTGTAGGGCAATTGTGTTCTCATTTTTTTAAGATGTGTTTTATGTGTTTGCTTCCCCATATGTACTCTATGCAGAGAAGGTTAGGAATGGCAGAGAACGAAGGATTCAATTCAAATTTTCAAATATTGCAAAGGTTTTACTGGTTTTTTGGTATTTTCATCACGTTTGAACAAGTAAATCACATTTGGGAGAAATCGCTTTGGTAGATGTGGGTTACAAGTTTTGGCCCACACAGAGATATGTGTTTAAGAAAGCGCGTAAATGCGCATTTGACATTGAAATGAAAATCTACTTTTGGATTGCAATTCCAAGTCTAAATTTAAATGAGCTTCTTCATTGATTTTAAAGAAGTGAAAACTAACATACTGTGTCAAAGGATTAAAACGTTCAACAACAGTGATATTTAAATTGCAAAATGAATATTAGATAAACTGCATTCAAAGAAACCAAAAATCCAGGGATGAACTGAATTTCTGAATAACGAGATATATCTTTGCCAATAAAAACTAAATGTTGCGAACTTATTAATGCATTTGCATTTCTAAAAATATTTCCAATTTCTGTATAATTTAAATTATTCAATTAATTTTCGTAATAATTATTCAAACTGCTTTTGAAAAGAAGACATAATAACTTTATCTCTCTTCATTTCCTTTGACATTTAGGGTACTTGTTTATTGGAAACTATTGGGGAAATTTACGAACGCAAAAGCAACACTATCTTTTATTAAGATGCAAACATTAACTCAAAAAAAAACTATTATACGTATTCTCAAGGCGATAAAGAGTTTAGTTAATGATAAATTGGACAAACGCGGTAGAGGAGCAATTCGCTCACAATATCCGATCATCTGTATGTTTATGTATATATCAATATATATATGATAAGGGAGCCGCATCTTGATATGTATCGTCAACGCTTTCGGTCTATTGATAATAAGCTGTCATCCTCGGACCCGCCTTGCTTAATGAAGCGAGCCTTGACATATTGAGTAATATTATCTCGTCGTTTGATAAGCGCCCCGCTAACAATGGAAGATTGAAATCTCTTGGCGTTTCAGGTTACTGTGTCCTATATAGATTTTGCTACATTTACTTTTTAAAGGTTGTATGCAAATACTTCTAATTAACTTCCTCTCTCTCTTGATACACATAACGGAGGTTCTTATCTAATATGTAGGGCTGTTGCAACAAAATAGGTTCAAAACTGCGACACTCGCTGGCGTCATTCGAGCCCTACTTCGAAAGGTACACAAATGTAGAGTTTAAATAGTTTGTATTCTAGAAGGAACGATTTCATTTTACACATAATTAGTCTTATAGCTCACCACAAATTACATTTCGAGAAAAGATACCATTATTGAGAATTCCTTCAGCATTTTAACGATATATAATTATCAGTAAGACCCCCACTCTTAATTACGAAGTCAAATCTTCTGAACCCCCACTGCATTACAAATAAGGGTATTTTTATTATACATTTTGATAACATTTAGCTTGAATAATAACCATAATGATATCTATTTTACTCTTATTAGAGTGTTGGAATAGATGCGAAACTAGACGTAGAATCTCTTTTCTTCTTTGAAACGCTAACGGAAATGCCATCAATGATCTTAAGTTATGCTATAATGAGGTTCAGGTTCATGTACTAAAATATGATTTATTACGTAACAATTTAATTCTCTCACCCGTCGTAACACTAGTCAAGGCCCATTCCTCTATAACATTTTGCAACACTTAGTCAAACTCAACTCATTTTAATATACAATATCACTTGGTCAAACCCAACCCCTCGTAACATTCAATAACCCTTATTCAAATAGCACTCCTCGTAACATTCAATAACACTTAGTCAAACCCCACCCATCGTAACATTCAATAACACTTAGTCAAACCCCAGGCTCGTAACCTTTAGCAAGACTTAGTCACACCCCACACTTCGTAACCTTTTGCAAAACACTTTGTCAAACCCCATCCTTCATAACATTTTTGTAACACTTAGTCAGACTCAACCACTGATAACATTCAATAAATTTTAGTCAAACCCCACCCATCGTAACATTCAATAGCACTTAGTCAAACCCCAGGCTCGTAACCTTTAGCAAGACTTAGTCAAAATCAACCCCTTGTAACCTTTTGCAACACTTAGTCAGACTCAACCCCTCGTAACATTTTTCAACACTTAGTCAGACTCAACCCCTCGTAACAGTTTTCAACACTAAGCCAAACCCAGCCCCTTGTGTAACATTTTGAAACACCTAAACAAACCACACCTCTTGAAACATAATTTGTGAACAGCTCCTTACGACTTTAAAAGTATATTTAAATGATTGCAGACACTGAAAAGTTTTAGTCATGAAATACGTGGGGTACATTAATTAGAGACACTTGTACAAATTAAAAAGGTAGAAATAAGAAGAAGCAATTCAAGTGAAACTTGTTCTAATGCCACGCTTTTTAATTTAATTATTTTCAAAGTAAAAATATTCCATAAATATTTAAATGAGCCTCTTTACGTAAAATTTAAACGTAAATGTAGTTATTTTTGGGTCGCTAGGGATGAAAAGCTAATATTTTAGGAACGGCATTATAAAACTCACTTTAAAAGTTTGCACGCCTCATATAATACTCTATAAAAGTCTTTCCATTTTTCTTTGCCGTCCCCTTTTTCAACGGGCTGCAAAAGTCAAGGTTGGCAACTTTCGTAATGCTTGTCCATTATCGTGATATAAAAATTATTCGATAAAGTATGAGAAAGAAAAATATCGATTCGTTTAATACCTAACAGAGAGTATACTTTCTTAGTCAATTTTCAGTGTCTTTTCCATATCACGAAGGATTGTCAAAGAAGATATTGGTACTGCGTGACAAGTAAAAATGGTTGTCTAGCACGCTCTAACATTCGACCACGAAATTTATTCTTCTCTTTCCATAAAATTTGACAAAGTATTAGGCGTTGAGATTCTCTTATAAAAATTTAAATCGTCAGTCACTTTATCGTTTTTACTCCGTGTGGTTATGTAATAACCAACGGAGATATGCGCTGGTACAGTCGCCGCAATTAAAAACTTTCTCTCTCGCGACGTCTTGTTTCAATCATAAGCCGCAAATTATTGATCTGATACAATGGGTATAAAAAAACGTATCTTATATTGTTGTTTCAATAAATTTTTTACTAAGCGTTTTTTTTTCACTCTCCACTTTCCATTTCCAACTGCTAAATAGGGGGTTTTGAATGATTGGGATGATTTTAAAGAGAAGGTGAACAGTTGAGCATAGCTCGTCCGAATTACCGAATGACATTCCAGTAAAGGGAGAGTGATGTTAATTGCAATTTTCTGAATACACGTCCCCCACGGAATCAATGCCTTGAGCCATATTTTTATGGATAGAGATCCCCTTTAATGTTGCACAAATATATAATCAACAATTGTGGAATGAAACTTCAAATTTTCCTCCGGTGAAGATATGGCCACGGGTGCGACATTCTGTTCCACTATGGTGCGCAAATGCCAGGGGGTGGAGAATGATTTCTATCTAGATTAGTGGGCGATTCTTGATGTCAGTTTCAACATAAGTCTGCACGAACGTTTGATTGAAAACGGCGCATTTCGGAGAGAACCATCTAGAAATTCAATGGCCAACCAATTCCCTCAATATGTCACCCATTGAAAACCGCTTGGTGGAGGAAATACAGGTTCACTGAAAAGGAGAATACCCACATTCAAAGCATAGCATGGGTCACAAAGTGGTGCCTACATTTGAGGAAGTGGTTGTGTTCATTGTATTCAACTAATTGGGATTCGCCATAACGAAGATGACGAACCTTTCTCAAGAAACACTTTATTTACAATGCGAAATTAGCATTATACTAAAGTTCCACTAGTCTTAGCAGTGTATCCGATGGCAAATTATGGTCTTTTTGAGAATCAATGGAATCTGCTGAGCTGCACGAAGTATTAAATCCTTGAAGGTTAAGTAAGGACGCAATGTAGAGTGTGTATATATTTTATTGAGAACTACCCAACCAACATAACAAGTTAAATAAAGAATAAAGACACTTTGCTAATTACTATCGAACATTTATTCTTAATTATGAACATGGTTAGGATAAATACATTTATGCGTTTTCATTTTTAATTTCATTATGCGATTAATATTTGATCATCTTACCGTTGGCGTTTACAACCTGTTGCATTCTCTGCGGCATTGATGAAAACAGATTGTTTATATAATCGGGCCGCTCACCAACCTCTTCCCATGCGGCCTGGATGATGGTGAAAAGTTCGTCCTTATCATTGGGAATTATATTGTTCTGGGATACAATCCTTTTCATAATCGCCGCTTATGGTGAAAATGGGCGATTGACCGACATCGGAGAACCAAGACCTGGAACTCCACGCCTTACCACTGCAGAAGAAGACGACGTTATTGCTGCTCTTGTTGTGAATAATCCTACCACCACGGTTCGATCTGTAAAATCCATCATGGAATTGGAAGCGTCGGAAACAACGATTAGAAACCGATTACGTGACGTTGGGCTACACAGTCGTATCGCCGCGGAGAAGCCATATCTCAAACCAGAGCACGAACAAGAACGCCTAGCATTTGCGCGCGCTCACCTGCACTGGAGGAACGAATGGGATGAAGTTGTCATCAGCGACGAATCAACATTTTGTTCATCTACGGACCATCACGTAAGAGTGTGGAGAGAGAAAGGGACCCGATATGATGCGGCTAACATTCATTCAATCCGGAAAAGCGGACGGTTTTCTGTGCCAGTGTGGGGTTATATTTCAAAAAATGAAATTGGCATCTTAGCACGAATAGAAGGGCACCTAAATTCCGATAAGTATATTGATGTATTGGAACATACGTTTTTCCCTCATGTTGTAGACAATCATTTTCCGGACGGTAAATTTATATTTCAACAAGATAATTCGAGTATACACAAGTCACGTGCAACCATGGCGTATTTGAAGGAGAATCATCCGGAAATAGATCTAATTACCTGGCCAAGAAATTCACCCGACTTATCTCCAATCGAAAACGTCTGGGCGATTATGAAAAGGATTGTATCCCAGAACAATATAATTCCCAATGATAAGGACGAACTTTTCACCATCATCCAGGCCGCATGGGAAGAGGTTGGTGAGCGGCCCGATTATATAAAAATCTGTTTTCATCAATGCCGCAGAGAATGCAACAGGTTGTAAACGCCAACGGTAAGATGATCAAATATTAATCGCATAATGAAATTAAAAATGAAAACGCATAAATGTATTTATCCTAACCATGTTCATAATTAAGAATAAATGTTCGATAGTAATTAGCAAAGTGTCTTTATTCTTTATTTAACTTGTTATGTTGGTTGGGTAGTTCTCAATAAAATATATACACACTCTACATTGCGTCCTTACTTAACCTTCAAGGATTTAATACTTCGTGCAGCTCAGCAGATTCCATTGATTCTCAAAAAGACCATAATTTGCCATCGGATACACTGCTAAGACTAGTGGAACTTTAGTATAATGCTAAATAAAGTGTTTCTTGAGAAAGGTTCGTCATCTTCGTTATGGCGAATCCCAATTAGTTGAATACAATGAACACAACCACTTCCTCAAATGTAGGCACCACTTTGTGACCCATGCTATGCTTTGAATGTGGGTATTCTCCTTTTCAGTGAACCTGTATTTCCTCCACCAAGCGGTTTTCAATGGGTGACATATTGAGGGAATTGGTTGGCCATTGAATTTCTAGATGGTTCTCTCCGAAATGCGCCGTTTTCAATCAAACGTTCGTGCAGACTTATGTTGAAACTGACATCAAGAATCGCCCACTAATCTAGATAGAAATCATTCTCCACCCCCTGGCATTTGCGCACCATAGTGGAACAGAATGTCGCACCCGTGGCCATATCTTCACCGGAGGAAAATTTGAAGTTTCATTCCACAATTGTTGATTATATATTTGTGCAACATTAAAGGGGATCTCTATCCATAAAAATATGGCTCAAGGCATTGATTCCGTGGGGGACGTGTATTCAGAAAATTGCAATTAACATCACTCTCCCTTTACTGGAATGTCATTCGGTAATTCGGACGAGCTATGCTCAACTGTTCACCTTCTCTTTAAAATCATCCCAATCATTCAAAACCCCCTATTTAGCAGTTGGAAATGGAAAGTGGAGAGTGAAAAAAAAACGCTTAGTAAAAAATTTATTGAAACAACAATATAAGATACGTTTTTTTATACCCATTGTATCAGATCAATAATTTGCGGCTTATGATTGAAACAAGACGTCGCGAGAGAGAAAGTTTTTAATTGCGGCGACTGTACCAAGTTGGTTATTTATTTATTTAGTTATTTAGAAGACCTGTGATGCACGTACAAAGGCAGAACACGCGATTCCATGGATATTTCAATCGTAAAGGGGACTGGTAAAAAAGAGAGCTTTGATAGTTCAAAAATCGTGGCACAATGGTGGTTTTGAAGCTCAGTGTAAAGCTAAGGTTCAAAAAGGAGCTGTAAAACGTATCTTATAAACGTTTGTAGAAGAGCAGAGTCATATATATATATATATATATATATATATATATATATATATATATATATATATATATATATATATATATATAAAGGTTTTCCTCACTGGAAAGCGATTAGACGCGTGTGGTTTGTATGATTGCGTTTTCTGGCAAACGAAATTATGAAATTTGTTTCTGCACGGGTTTATTTAAGATTGTGTTCATTTTCTACGATTTATGCAAAGAGAAAAATGTATGTTTAACTTGAAATGGCACCTAATAGTGTCGTGGTCACTGTATCCCGCAGTACTGAATTTCGCAAGCATTGGTCAACTTTATAGTATATGCAAGACACTGTATAGCCTTAGATCGTCTTTGGGTGCTGTACAACCTTATCACATTGGAAACTACACGGAGTATTGCGAAATTATTTTTGCCCTTGTTGCAAAAATAACTGCAGTTCAGACGTAATAGTACACGATGTTAAAATTAATAGTGTGATATACGAGTAATAAATTGTTCTTAAGTAACCTCATCCAATTTAGATAAGGAAGTAGAGCGAAAAAACCGTGAGCAAGAATGTGTGAGTTAAGATTTTTGACGTTACTAACACTTTATGATTTGCAATCCAATATTACTGAGCTGTAGAACTTCATAAAGGGCAACAGTACACCAAGTCATAATTAACAAGCAGACATTACCAACAGAAAATTCCACCCTCGTTAAGAAAGCAAGACTCGCTACCAATTTTCTTGGACTATCAGCGATATCCAAATATTTTCGTCTCCTTGAAATCTGGTTCGTATTTTTTAACGCTTCTCTGTCTACCCACAAAATACCGCAGTGCATGAACCTTATTTGCCTAACACTGATGGAATTTTCCAGGAGTAATGTCTGCGCCTAGGTTTTAATATAAAACATTATTTAATAGCCTAAGAAATTTTTCCAGAAATCTTCCGTTTAAAGTGTTTTTTATATATAGGCCTATTTTGTTTTTTATGCTTGAATATTTTGCCTTCTATAGTGTTGAACGGCCGAAAATGTTTTTCGTTTGACTGGACGATAAAAACTAAAATTTTTAAAAAATTGTGGGACGTAGTTTATGAACGGTTAAATAAGTTTCTGTGTGATTTTTCCTCTGTTCTTGAGGAAGTTCGTTTCAAATTCATATTTTAAAATATAAGCTAGTATATCATCCAGTATTTTGTGGTTTTTCTTCATGACGAGAAACGTTAACAGAAACACCAATTTACTTATAGCGAACTGCTCAAAAATAAGTTTTACTTTTCTGAATCAAACGACACGTTAACATCAAAAACCACATTTGAAAAAGGCACGTATCTGACCTTTGAAGGTATAGCGCTGCATTGAAACACTAAAGAATGTAATGCATACGTTGGAAGACCACAACTAAGACTGGATTATTTTTACTAGTACTTCGAACGTGCAATAACGCAATTTAACTTTTCACAGTGTGAACAATTGAAATTGGCGCAAATTTTTCATTTGCTAAAAATATCTAAGATATGGATATTGAAGTCCCAGAATAGTATTTTCGGTTTATCGCTCTCCAAACTCTATCTTTTTGAAGAGAAATGCAATCGGTTCATGGAGCGATCGACCGAAGACAGAGTTTCGACAGTCGATAAGTCGTTGGCAAATACAGAAGCCCTACTCATTCCCGTTTGTACCATAACCAAGGTACGTAGTCTCGAAGAAAGAAGACTTTGGGTGGAAGAAACGTCCCGAGAACCTATACTTCGCTAATCGAAATACAACCTCTTTCCGCTTCGTCACTCCACCCCGCTTCATCTTCAGCTTCAGCTTCCTTCATTCCCAGCTCTCTTTCTTGGCTTCTTGTTCTTTTAAAAGAAGGAATCCTCTCTCGCGTCTCTAAATGGAACAGACTCACACACGCGCTCCGCCTCTAAGTCGTCTTTTCTTCTTGGGTTTATTCTGGGCGATGGTGGATGGGACGGATAGGCGAAGGCAAAATGCGGTCTGCATATATTTTCACGTCCCGAAACGCCTAGCATCCCCGCGTGTTTATATATCTCTTGTCTAGGATGTTCTCTAGCTTTTTTTATTATTTGCATATCATAATCGGAGTGGTGGATTCCGCCCGAGAGACGTTTAGCTAGCGAGAAAAAGACGAGGTCGAAACTATACGCTACGGGAGCGCTAGTAAAAATCGATGCTAGTTCTTGGATAAAGGCGCGATAAAAATCCCCGAAAACGAGGAATTATTATTCCTTACATGATCATGGGCTTCGACTTTTTCTTTCCATTTTTCTCTTTCAATCGAGCGCGGAAAATAAAAAAAGAACTTTCCAACTTTCGCCCAAAAGATTGGTGAAAAAGATATTTTTCGAAAAACCTCGCTACCGTCATTGCTTCTTCTTCTTAACATAGCGTTAAAAATTTTTTCTATCCATTTTTTATACGTCGGATTTAATCCGTTTATTTACTCGATGAAATAATGCGAAGTTGCCGAGAGTTTCCATTTTTTACCTTAAAATTCTCCTTTTTGTATTATTTTTAAATTATATTTGTGAATTTATTGGTGAAGAGGGATCATTATTGCGCAATGAAACCAAGAGATGATGTAGTAGGATGAAAATAGAAACATTTTCAGTTACCTCATTTACCTTGCTTCCTAAAATCATCCTTGCAACTCTATTAGGGTGTTCACAAATTGCGTGACGGAGGGAGAAGGATTGAGTAAGTGATATTAAAAACTACAAGCTGAGAAAAAGGGTGTGGTGAATATGATTCGTAACAAATCATACTTTAGTGAAAGAAACTGGTTATAGCTTAATTTAAGCTAATTGAAGGCAATTTCCAGCACTTCCGCCTACTTTCTCGATGTTATAAGAGTTTGCCTGCGTTATTTTGCACTTTAAAGAAAATGTTTTTTTGCACTTTAAAGAAAATGTTTTAACTGTCACGCAAGTAGACTACATGGTTTTCTAGTGTAAAATGAACGGACGATTATTTGTCAAACAGGGGGATTCATAAATGTTTGTTCGTAATTAAGAGATTTAGGTCTTCCTGATTGTTAAATGGCAGCTTTGTCTATTAAGTGATTTCCACACTAAGCCTGTGGCTTGTTTACAGGTGGATCCCTTTACAATACACGTCCTTTATTAAAATTCAAAATGGCTGAAGCTTTAATTAAAACCTTTAGGGTCAATTTTAAAGTTTTTATATAAGTTGTATCGCGAATTATCAGCCAAGTCATAAATCACGTTAGAATAAACGAACCTTTGCAATAATAATGTTATTAATTAGAGACGGTAAGTACAGAAAACATGATCATAAAAAGGATTTCAGAAAAATTAAAAAAAACTAATCGGACCCTTACCATTTAGCACAGTGACTGTGATGCTGGCAGGCTCAGCGTTGGAAGGCCCGCAAGTGTAATTTCCGCTGTCTTTCGGTTGTACGTTTTTAATGTACAAGCGACTAACAGACATGTCAGGTCCGGCTTTTTGTATGGTGAATTCGCCGCCTTTGGGGTCAAAGTTGATCATTCGGTCGTCGTGATACCAAAAGACGAAAACCGGCGGCTCTGGACTTTGAGCAATGACGCAAGTCAAGTTGATAGAGCTTCCCGTTTTGACGTACCATTCGGGGCCCTCGTCGATCGTCGCTTTAGCCACTATATATAGAGATTGAAAACGAAAAAAAAACGAGAGAAATTTGAATAAAAAATTACTTCCATGGCTTCGTTTATAGAAATTTTATCGCGAAAAAACTGGCGTCGAACATTGGCGAACGAAAAGATCGAGGGTAAAAACTCGTCCCATTGATCTCTTCTTCAATTTTTTACCACTAGAATATTTTTGCATATATAAAATATTTTCATTCTAACGTATGAAAATTTAACCCCGTGTGGACGATTTTATGTAGAAAATTTATGAAATAGAAAGGCCTGGGTTTGACCCGGGTACGTAGGGTTCTTATATCGCCTTGAACTATACATAGTTCTTCCTTGTTTGCAAATAATCTTTATAAGGCGGCGCTCTTTCGAGCTGACAAACACGTCGCTCCGAGTTTATAACGGGAAAGTCGCCTTTCATGCTTTAATTTAACTAAGCTCTCCCAGTTTTGTTTATAAGAAAGGACTTTTAAGCTCGCCAAAGCATAGAAACAACCGAAGGACGAAAGGATGGGCTTTTCAAATCTTAGTTTAAATCATACGAACTCGTATCCTGTTACTACTCCTCTAACTGAAGAAAAATACAAATAATTTCTAGAGTCACGTACAATTCTGAATTTATCCTAAATATAATAATAACCTAGGCTTTGTCTAAGAGTATGAGTATAATACTGTAGCTTATTTATTATCGCGAATTTCCTAGTTAAATATGTATTTTTATTGTTTAAAGGAAAAATTCAGGTAACATAACATTATACTTTATAATATAAATGGACAAATCTATATGTATAAAAAAAAATAATCTCGTATTGCATATTTTTAGTCTTAAAAACGTGGACTACTTCGCCGCCATTGGTTTAGTGTCGTCTGCTAAATCGATCCTCTTACCCTTACCTCACTCAGCCTGTGAGAATTCAACCAATCCCGTTACTCCCGCAGGGAAGTGGTTCGATTTAGCAGACGCCAATTAACTAATGGTGGCGTAGTAGTCCACGTTTTTAAAACTAATTAAATGCCAATTATTTCGTAATAAGAGGTCATTAAATTTTTAAAATTTTTCAATTGATGTTTAGATAAAGGCCGTTCTTTTAAGGTATAATGTTATGTTACCTGAACTTTTCCTTTAACACGTGTGTACGAGAAACGGGTAGGCTTTATTGAAGTTTTCCCTGAATTTTGGAGTTCTGTTTAATCTCATTTAATTTAGAATTTCAATTTTTACTGAATACTTTAAAAGGTTTTCCTATTTAGAATTTAGCCATTAAGATTGCGGATTTGATAAATTGCGCAAAATTTCGAACTGAAAATAGACTCCGAATTCAGGGAAGTTTTCACTTTTCTACTGAATTTGTTGAAAATATCGAGTAAACGCCATAATATATTAAAACTATATTGGGCTTGATTAACGTTTTTAAATTTTTAATACATTTGAAACAAAATATAGATGGCTTTAAAGATCAACTCTGAGTTTGTTTGAATAAAGGTCAAAGTTCCCACTCCTCCATTATTCAAATTATCCCAATCGAACACAAGCCTTGGCTATCAAGCTTTGTCATTTGGAAAAGGTTTTTATAAATTGGTATATTAAATTACTTTAATCTGATTTAAAACCGTTTGTGATCTTAAAATTTACAAATAAAACTTGATCTTTATAGGGTTATTTTTCATTATATTTATCTAAAAAATTTGGTTCAGATTAATGTGGTTATATTTGATGCAGATTAACGTTATTATACTCGATCCAGATTAATGTGGTTATATTCGATGCAGATTAATGTGATTATACTCGATCCGGATCAATGCGGTTCTATTCGATCCGGATTAATGTGATCCTACTTGATCCAGATTAATGTGGTTCTACTTGATCGAAATTGATGAGGTTCTACTTGATCCAGATTAATGAGGTTCTACTTAATCCCGATTAATATGGTTCTACTTCATTCAGATTAACGTTCCAGATTATTGTAGTTATATATGTTCCAGATTATTGTAGTTATATATGTTCCAGATTAATGTGGTTATATTTGCTCCAGATTAATGTGGTTATATCTGTTCCAGATTAATGTGGTTATATATGTTCCAGATTAATGTGGTTGTATATGTTCCAGATTAATGTGGTTGTATATGTTCCAGATTAATGTGGTTGTATATGTTCCAGATTATTGTGGTTATATTTGATCCAGCTCACAGTTTGCTCCCGGCTAATTTTGATCAAACTTAACGTGAAATATTTTTTAAAAATAGCGCATTATAAAGCAATAGTTATTTGTATATCGAAATTGATTCCATCTTGCAGCCTAGATCATTTCTTTAAAAAAGTCTGTGTTTCACTTATATTTCGGAAGTAATCCTATTATTTCTCCTTTCATCTAACTGTTTGCTGCAAACTTCACCGGTCTCTCTATTATTTTATTATTTACAGAGCAATTTCCGTCATTCCGAGCTACTGAAGTCAAAAGCTTTGGAAATAAAAAGCCTTTTAATTGTTGTTTATCAGAAGAGTTTGTACATACTCCCCATCCATTCTTGCTGATACGCCTCCTCTGCTTCAGTATTTTTTCAAGGATAAAAAGAAGCAAAGAACTGAGAACAAAAAGAGTATTTGCGATTGTTTTTCGAACAGAAATGTCTTGATAAATTATAATAAGGAACACAGAACTTTCTTTGTCTGTTAGTAACGCCTTGATCTGAAACAAGTAACTTCGTCTTTCCGTGGTTAACGCTTAATCTGATAGTTTGCAGAAGTTTAGAGAAAGTGGATCCTACATCTCTATTACGGTAAGTATATATAATGGCGCTTATAGCTCTCTTGTTCTCACAACTGAGACGTTTTATCTATCCAAATAGCTTAATGGATAAACCAATAACGGAAAAAGTCGAAGTTATAATGTTGTGACTATTTTTTATATTAAAGTTACAAAATATGTAAAGAAAAACCTCTTCAATAACTGTAGTACTCGTAACGTACTTCTTTTCTCAAAAAGAATACCACAACAAGCTCAAAGCTCTTCAGTCTTGACAAAAGCAATTTATGGTTATCTTAATAACTTGACTAAAATTAGGAATTTATGCATGACTTAAGTCAGAGGACAAGTTTTTACCAAACATTAAGAAAACTATTTTGGCTTTACATTTCGATTTAAAAAAATTTAAAGTACTTTGAAACGTGGTGTTAAAAAGAAATTCGCATATAAAACGTGTCATATATTTATAATTTGAAAACGACGAAAGCTTTGCGCGAGGGGCTATTCACTTGTATAATCAGGTGCTCAAAACCGCAGAAATCAAGTACTTGATTCCTAAAATTCTTAGAATATCATCAGTAATCACAATCATTTTTGTTGGTAATCAAAGGTAATCAGAAATCTCCTATAATCATTGGAAATCACATGAAATCTTGAGAAAATCAGAAATAATCACATTATTTACTAAAAATCTTTTGTAATCACACATTTCGTGAAACATTCACACATAATCAATGGAGGAATTCGAAAATCCAAAATAAAAATCGTTATCAGTTGAAATAGAAATAATCACTCTATATTACTCACATCGTAATTTACGAAGAATCCAGTAGTAATCACTACATTCACCAAAACATCACCGGAATTCTAACAGAAATCACAAGTAATCGGCGGCAATAGCAGAAATCAGTGTAAAAAATGTGGAAAACACCTAAAATAATCGTATTAAATAAATCAACGGAATTCACCAAAAAATTCGGAAACAAGAAATCAAGTGCACAATATTTTGGCGAATGACTAGCCCCTCGGCTTTGGGAAACAGAATTATAACGCTTCGAACTAAAAAAATATCCATAGCGTTGGTTCGTCCAAGTACCCATTTAATACTCCCATATACATCCACTAAGGCTGGAATCGAATATTCCAGCATTTCCTGGATATTGCTCTCCTCACACACCCAAAAAATTCAATAACTCTTTTTAGTAGGAAACACTTCCCTACTTTCTTATATATATATTTTTACACAAAAACCTTTATTTGATTTTTTTTCCGCCTTCCTTTGGAAAAATTATATTAGATCGTTCGATCGTTTTTCAATTTCGATCTTTCTACGCGAGTGCCGAGGTTATATCGTGTTATATGGATCTCGCGTTTTTTCTTTCGCGACTGATTCGAGTAGTAAGTTAAGGAAAGGAGTCGTTAGCCTATAAATTTTCTTCTTAGAAATTGAAAATGATGACGGAGTGTTGGGGAGAATTTGGCCCTTTCTTTTGTCGAGTTCCTTTTTTGGTGCCCGTCTCTCGCTCTCAGATTTATCAGGGCATTAAAAAGTATAGTAAGGATTGATTCCTCGTGGCCGCATATGCTTCGACGATGCTGACTCTAATAGACTTCTCACACGAGAACCTTTTTTACATTTTTATCTATTCCAAATTTCTCTTAACGACTGAAGAACTTTTGAGTAACGAAAGAAATCCATTTTGGTAAACGTACTATTGCATTGGCACGTCGTCAATTTTACATCGAATCTCGATATTACTATGATAACGGTAAAAGAAACATTTCTTCGTTGCAAAAAGTATAGAGTGGCGAAACTTGAAATCTAATCATAAATTGTAGAACTCGCCACATTCAGAGCATGTAATTCATGAAACATCTAGAAGAATTGGATAAGGATATCTCGAAGAATTGGATAAAGACATCTCGAAGAATTGGATAAAGACATCTCGAAGAATTGGATAAAGATATTTCGAAGAATTGGATAAGGATATCTCGAAGAATTGGATAAGGATATTTCGAAGAATTGGATAAGGATATTTCGAAGAATTGGATAAGGATATTTCGAAGAATTGGGTAGAGATATCTCCAAAAATTGGATAGAGATATGTCCAAAAATTGGATAGAGACATCGCGAAGAATTGGATAGAGACATCTCGAAGAATTGGATAGACATCTCGAAGAATTGGATAGAGACATCTCGAAGAATTGGATAGAGACATCTCGAAGAATTGGATAGAGACATCTCGAAGAATTGGATAGAGACATCTCGAAGAATTGGATAGAGACATCTCGAAGAATTGGATAGAGACATCTCGAAGAATTGGATAGAGACATCTCGAAGAATTGGATATACATATCGCGTAGAATTGGATATACATATCGCGTAGAATTGGATATACATATCGCGTAGAATTGGATATACATATCGCGTAGAATTGGATATACATATCGCGTAGAATTGGATATACATATCGCGTAGAATTGGATAAAGCCAGCTCGAAGAATAGGATAAAGACAGCTCGAAGAATTCGCTACACATGCCTCGGAGAATTAGCAACATATTTGAAGGTCGGAAAAATAAGGAAAATAAATTTTTAACAGTTTTAATTAAGATATTATTATGGTGCCAAAGACAGTCTATAATGTAAATATGTACAAAACTTGCCCCACGGTTGTTTTCGTTCCAGAAATGCAAATATAACAATCGAAAATGCACTGAGCCGAACGTGTGTCATTATTGAGAAGCTCATACAACTATTGGAAATGTCGACTAATGGATAAATATTTGAATGCACTGAGCCGAACGTGGGTCATTATTAAGAAATGTCGACTAATGGATAAATATTTGAAGCACTCTTTCACATTCTCAGGTTATAGTTTTTGAGACCTTTGTTAGAATTTAAAATATATTTAGAAGCTCACTGTTTTACATTGAACATTTGTATCACTATACGAAGATGATTAGCGTCGTAGTCAGAGAATCATCTCTCATCTGTTATTGATACCCAGTGAAAGACTTTTATAGAGTCAGGGTTATAACTCTGAGAGAGAGAAAAAAAATATCCGAAATTGCTAGGGATAAGAAAAGCGAGTCGAAGAATTTGGATACTGGTTCGTGTTTTTCGGTCTGAATTATTCATGAAGCACCAGCCAAAAAGGGGAAGGGGCAACGTTCCTCTGCAATTTAAATTTTGAAAAGGGATCTGCCTTGGCGCGCGCTTTCCTTCTCTTTTCTAGGCCACGGACACCCACGCGTAGCCCTCTTCCTCTATGAACTTCTTTTCGATTTTGACTTTGAGAAGAAAGAGAATTATTGCGTATTTTCCACTCGGAACTTTTATTTTGGACCTTTGCTCCGAGTGTTAGCATTCGCTTGTGAGTAAAATCAGCGACGCGAACGGGGGTCAAGTTTTTCTTCATTTTAACACTCGCCAACTTCACACCCCATACATTTTAATAAAGCAGCTTTGCCTTTTCTCATTTTAGACTCGTCTCTTCGTATTGAGTGTCTTTACATATTTGAAGAAAAACGACTCGTATCCATTTTGTTTTGTGGACTGACACTACGTACTTTCTGTTAAAAATTTATACACAATTTTAATAATGGTGTGCCTTTGACCTACACTTGTTGACAATAAAATAAACCGTAAAAAAAACTTAAACGTATTCTTTAAAGGGAGGGTGAAGTGGAAAATTAAGTGATTTTTTTATCGATTCTTGCACTAATTATAGACCAGTCTGCATGGTGAAACATTCAGGAAATACCTCCAAATGATTTTAAAATTCAAATTAGGTTCAGATATTAAGGATAATTTGAAATAAGGACCTCTGATCAATCGCATAACGCCCTACCTTCCTGTTAACAAAATTGCACTTGCAGGCTCTACATCTCGCAACACGATTATGACATAGCGCGCAAATTTTATCAAATCTCGCAATACATTTCATTTAGCTTGTTGCGTGCCACGAGAACTCTACTAACAAGAAGGCAGGGCGTTAGGCGATTGGTCAAAGGTCCTTATATCAAATTACCCATAAAATGTCAACCAAATTGAAATTTTAATATCATTCGGAGATATTTCCTCGATGTTTCACTACGCAAACCGGTCTTATAATATGTAGAAGAATCGATAAAAAATCACTTCATTTTCCACTTCACCCTCCCTTTAAGGCACCTTTCGGGTAATAAAACCAGAAGCTACAAATACCTCTACTTCGCATGGAATGAAATCATTTCTGTTCCTTAAAATATCCCAACACAAACGTTTAGTGTAGCTCGAATAAATTTGCTGAACTATGTCTATGCCAGTTTTCTAGCTTGTGACCGATGTCATTATTTCATTTGGTTTCTTTAACTAAGGTATTTATGATTCCGTATTTAATTACTCTACTAGCGTCTATAAATCCATTACACATTTTCCTGCATAACAAAGAACACGTTAGAGAAAAATCGACGAATTTTTCTACACTATAAATAATTGGAAAATATGATACTTCTAAAATTTACTTTCATTCTAACATTATTATGTTCTCATAAAAGCAATGGTAGTTTGAATTTCTCATCAGGCTGTTAGGGCCGTACAGACTGTTCGTAACTATTTTGTCGGACAAAAAATTAGGTCAAAATTAAGTGTTGCTATTCGCACCGACAAATCGCATGATTTTCAAAATTCAAGAATACGAAATAATGAGGTTCGAAAAACCGACTATTCAATTGCGGATAAACAATTAGGAGGCTTATGACCTCCTAGATGACGCAGCCTGAAATTTCAGATGTAGCTATTTTTTAGCCACATCGTATGATGAACATCTACGATGAGGGTCTTAGTTTGACCTGGCCTGTTGGTGGTGGTGGCGTGAAAGAGAACTGCCTTAGACAGTATAAAATTTTTCGATCGTCATTGAAGGGAGAGTGAATGGGAGAGAATTGTGGTGAGGTGATATTTTTCGTTCGTGTATTTTAAAAGGAAGGAAATTATGATAGTTAGGTTAAGCCATATACCCTCCCTTAAAAATTCCTCTTACCCGTCGACAATAAGAGTTTCACGCTCCCCTCTTTCAACATTCAAAGAAATCGAGGGAAATTTTGAAAACAAAAGCAAGTATTTACTGACGTTCTTTTTAGAATGGTCTTAAGGCACCGGGATATTACAATTATTGGGTGTTTTACCGAATTCTTTCTCTTTCAAACTCTTCTGACCATAAGTTCATGTTAGAAATTTATAAGAAGCGATAAGTGTGCATCGGCATAAGTCTATGTTGTAAACTCATCGAGAGGATAATCACTAAAACTACCTGTTCTTCGATTCGCCGGAATATTACAATTACGGCATAAGTAAATTAATACGGGTAATAATTCTATCGCCGTTTAGGGTAGGGCATCGAGGGGCTATTCACTCTGATTTTATGCACGGTAATTTATTTAAGCATTGTAAAAGATATCGCTATTCACTCATTAGGGTAAAGTATAGAGGGGTTATCCACTCATTAGGGTAGGGTATAGAGGGGCTATTCACTCGTACGATGTGGCTACTATTACTAGCCCTTGGGTCGCCTTGTTAATATTGCCTGCGTTCACCTAGTCGCGTGATCTAGGAGGCTATGGCTGGACCTCTTTAGAAGTTCAGAGACAAGTATAAACCATAATAGAGTTTTAAGGGTTTCTGTATTATGAACAAGTCGGTACGAAGCTAATTATACTGAACTATATTTTTCCCACGTCACGGCAGTATACCTAGTAGCAACATAGACTTCTGGTAGCACTCTGTCTGTAGAAACTGCTTATTTCAATTAGGTAATTAAACAAAAAGAATGATAACATACACTGAAAAGCGAGCAGGGATATTTTGATATCAAGCCAAATTTTGATTAAAATGAGGCATTTTTAGGTGTTAATTTTTACATTTGGTATTTTCCTATTCCGAGACGAAAGATGGCTCCCAAAATACTACTATTTGGTTTTCAACGAATACTTTAGAAAGTACTATTTGCACAGCCTTACTCCTATTTATTGTAGCCCTTACTGCATTTAAAAACATTTGTATCGTAAGAACCTCGAAATTGTAGCTGATATAACGAAACATGGAACTCACCCAAAACTGTTAAGTTGACAAAATAGCTGATTTTCGGATCGGAGCTGACTTGGCACTCGTATATACCGGCGTCCTTTTGTTGAACGTATTTGATCTGAAGTGTCCAGTCACTGGTCTGCTCCATGTGAATAGCCTGATATCGTTCGTCACTCGAATATACTTCGACACCAACGGTCAATATATGGAAGGGTTTCCGACGAATCCAAGACACCTGCAATGAAAAATATATAGAACAATTAGCCACAAAATTCACTGTCTTGGTAAAATACAGTGTGAAAGAGAGCATTGTTTTGATATAAATGCACATAACTTGTAACGGAAAATTAATATGCGTGAAGAATGTCGGACCTTTTACCAAACGATAAAAGAAACACGTCATGGATATCAACGATTTACAATGCCAAAAATGTTAAATAAATTAAACAACTTGGCGACAAAGCGTGATTTTATCAATATTTATGTGACGCATTCTGTTCTCAGGTAATATACGAGGCCATCACAATTATTAAAGCATGATAGTAATACCAAAATATAATGAATGTACGACGAACGTACGAAAGAGACATCAATTAAATATATTCTTTTACATAAGAACTTAATTCCACTAAATCGGGAATTATATCGAATTTTTTTCCCCTTTGCTTATTACCACTGAAGCAATTTCCGAACGAACTATTTAACCAGTAAAATAGAGATAAGAATTATATTTTTGACCATTAGAAGTCGCTCTACACAATGTTAGTGGGTGGAGCCATAATATAAGCAGACGAGATTTCTCAATGATGTATGCGAGGAATCCGAGGATGGCAGTAGAGGCTATAAGCTATGGTCTAACGTTCTTATAACATTAATCTATTTCTGATAATAAAATATTAGTTGTCTTAAAAATTATGGATTTTCAAATAGTTTATATTTATTTCTCCTTCATTATAACATAATAACTAATAAAACAAGTACAAATCTCTGAAATTTTGACGAAGGAACCAGTTGAGAAACAAGTGATGAAGAAGGTAAAGACTGAAAACCGAAAGTAAACGTAAAAATGGTAAGCAATTATCTCTAAAATGGTGTTTTCGCTGTACGCCTCTAAAGCCAAGCAGTTGATAAAGCAGACGCCTGAAAAATATACCAGAAAGTAGCAGAATGGCCATAAAATTCACAATTAGACTATTTTGAAGTATCGCTTTTAAACTACACGTGCCGTAACTCAAACGAAAACCGTAAATTCGTAACTCACATCCATGGAGTTCTAATTTACTTCTGGTATAACATTACTTGAATCCTATCCCTGAAGATTACAATGATGAATGTTCAGATAAAATTCTAGATTTGAATGCCATCTTCTACATAAAAATTTGAGCA